>VDFB02000003.1:311915204-311950375 GCA_007258455.2 Sequoia sempervirens | reverse complement strand
CTCAAGTCTCTCCCTCTTACCCCTTCTCCCTCTCTTAGGTTTTTCTCTCACTCACTCACTGCCTCTATCTCTCTGCCCTCCACCCTTAACACTAAAACCTTAAACCATCTACCCTCTACCCTTATCCCTCCCTCCCTCTATCTCAAGAAGATTTTTTCAATTATTCACTTGCACGTTTACAAAAGTTGTAAACAGTTTATGTGCCTGACAGTTTGAATTATTACCATTATTGAAATCCACATTTACAAATGTATATGCATAAAATTGGTCATGTCTAATCCTAACATTTAATTAATCCTCTAAAGTCCTCTACTAATTACATTTAATTAATTTAATTATATTGTTCATTCACTTTATTCTTCCACTGTAATTAAATAAATTCACTTTATTTAATTATTTCATATGCCTACTTGATTAATTAAATAAATACTCTTTATTTATTTTAATTAATTATCACCTTTTGGATTTAATTAAATTTAAATATTTCTTTTGTTCTATTCAAAACTTTCTTCTAAGTAATTAAATATTTTATTTAATTAATTTCATTTGCATGTCATTTCCTAAAAATTTAATTAATTACCCTTCATATCTTTTCAAATCATAATTATATATTTCATTTAATTTTGAAATCCTCCATTATTCTCCAAATCTTAATTAAATATTCTATTTAATTAAGAAAATCTTCCATGTCACCAATAAATGAATAATGAATTTAGTAAATTCATTATTTATCTTTAAAATCTTTCCAAAATCTCACAAAAAGATGATTTATACAATTCATCTTTATCATCTCATCTTATCTCTTCCTTGAAAAAGGAAACAAATCTTGCTTTTTGTTTTATTCTATTTTTCTCTTTAGTCTTATCCATCATCGACCGTTTGATCTGCCAGGAATTTTCAGAGTCATTGATCACATCAGCCAATCAGAATCTTTCGAAAACTCTATAAATATCCCTATGAATCCAAGCATTGGTTACACACAACATATACATACATTAGAGCTTACTTGCATTCTAGCATTCTAGCATTTTAGCATTATCATTATCATCTTTAGCTTTCGTAATTTCATAATCTTTCATTTTAATATTCATGGCATGTTAATCATATCTTAGCATAGAATGCATCCATCTTTAATCTCGTTCTCTAGGAAGACCGTTTGTTGAGCCTAGCCCAGAACTGAGAGCAAGCTAGAATCGACAAAAACACTAGAGATAGAGGACAATGGAATGTATAAATGGAGTTTGCATTTCTTTTCTTTATTTTATTCTTTGATTTAAAGTTTTATTGGTGTGTTTGATTTATAGTTTTTTTTACATTTGATACACCTAAAATTGATCACACATTTTTGGTGCCCACCGTGGGGTCTTTGCCCTATTTTTGACATCTACTTGCAAGCTTTCTAACAAGTTTCCATGTTTGGAAGTTCGGATTTTTGAAAAAATTCTTGTTTTAGCACATCCATGGGTTTTTGTAGTGCATCCAGGACTTGTTTCAGTGCTTTTGCAGGTTTTTTTGGGCACCCAGGAACTATTTCGGCACATATAGGGAACAAAATGATGTTTATAAGGAACAAAATGGTGCATATACATTAGCTCACTTCATCAAAAATTTGTTTAAAAAAGTTGCATTTCTAGATTAATGCATATAGGATTTCTTTTAGCGCATTTAAGGTTTTCTACAACGTATTTACTGTCTATTTTAGAGCATCTGGCTTTTTTTTTAGCACATCTAACACTCTTTTTAGCACATTTGGAATTTCTTTTAGCACGTCTGGAACTTTTTTTAGCACATACAAGGACTGTTTTAGCGCATATGGCCTCTATTTTAGTGCTTTTACAGTCACTAACTCATTTGACTGCAAAATCCGATGAAAATGTCCAACGAAATACGTATAACTTGATGTATCATTGGGTGCTTGTAAAATTTGATGTATAATTTTCAATTTTTTAAAAGTTTATCCCCAACATTCGTCAAAATTTCAACTATCAGTTTCATCAAATTTTTGACTAACATGAAAAATAAGAAAATAATCAGTTTGTGGCCGACATAAAGAAAAGTGAGTTCACTGATTTATTGTGACAATGGTTTGCTCTACTTGAGACAGTTTATGGAGAATTAAGGATGATTTTCTTGGGAAAAATAAGAAAAAATTCAAGAAGATATCGCCAGGTTGAGGGTAGTCATTGTATTTTTGCATAATTCAGTTGTGAAGTCAGATTTGTAGTTCCAGGTTTGAAAATCATATTTTAAAGCAACATCTCATTAGATTTCATTTTTAGAGGTTTAGAGTTTTGAGAATTTCATGTCCAAATTTTGTTGTGTGGAATCACCATAAGATCACAACCAAGGAAAATATTCTTGTGACTGTAATTATGTGATCCATAACTCTATTATTCATGTGGCATAGTTGTGCTATAACAAATATAGGATGCATTCATGTGTGACCCAAGTTTAATGTGGATATGTTGTGATAGAAATAGAGGCACTCATATAATGTAGTTAAGTCAGATTGTATAATGTAGGTGTCAATCATCATTTGGTGCATTCAGGTTATCTCAAGTTTAACAGGTTACAATGTAATTATAGCATGATCCAAGAGTGATTACCTCTTGTTGCAATAAAAAGCCTATAACTTTGGTTGATATGCAAAGTAGTTGTGTTATATCAATTATGTAGTGCATTCAAGCACAGCCCATGTTTAATGGGCTATTCTAGACAATGATCAAGATTTTCTAAACCTTATGAATGTTACTTAAAAGTGTATAGCTTAAACTACAAACCAAGTTTGTTACATACTTGAATGCAATCTTGGGTTACTGCAAACTATAATAATGTGATCTACTAATAACCATTATGGAAATTATTAAAGCAAGACCCATGCTATATAGGATACATTTCCTTGATCAAGTTTACATACCTTAATGATAAAACACAAACTTCCCACACACTCTAGGATACAATCCAAGATCATACCACAACTTTGTCAAGACAACTAATTTTTTAACCCAAGATTTAAGGTTATTTTTTAATACCAACATAAGCATTGGTAAGAGCATGATTAGGGTACAAACCCCAAGCCTCTGTAGAAACATAAACAATAACTCTAGTGGATTAGTAAGGTTGCAATACCAGAAAGATTGAGACATTGTAGTTAATAACAAAATCTTGCAATCTAAAGATTGTAGCCAATAACAAGCACACTATGTAGCTTAGTGAAATTTGTAAATGCAATTTATAGTAAGAAAAATGATAGTCATTTGAGATGTGATAGTCAAAAATAGACTGAGCAGTGACGAGATAATAAAGCTCAAACCTTGCATAGTAAAGTGGATATTTTAACAGTGAGTTTCCTTACCCCCTTGCTGACCTTAAGGGTTTTTTAAATGCTTTTGTAGTGTTAGACAAGGCAAATGCAATTAGGGAATGACTATTCAAATGAAGTAACAATGGTAATCATAGGTTCAATGATTTTTCTTAGCCATTAATGTATAATGGAGGTAGTGGATTGCATGTTTGAGTAGTGTTTTGAGACTCATCAAAGATGGGAGAATAGTGAATAATACCTTGTGGACTATGAAGTAGTGTCAATAAGGTTGAAGGATCTTATTATCTACAATTCCATGAAACAATGAGTCCCTTGTAGTAAGTAGGCAATTTATAGGGCATAGTTTCATTTTATAGAAGGATGCTCATGAAAGGAATCTTCAAGTGATAGTGAGTGAGGTTTTGAGATTACAGCTAAAGGTGCAATACCCAGTCTTAAAGGAAGTTAGCAAAGTAGTAAACGTGCAAGAAAATCAAATCATACACAACAAACAATTCACAATGTTATCTTGCATAATGCCTTGAGTTTGAAGACAAAAATCTCATTGTATCTTGATGAAAGTGGTGACCTTAATGGTCAATCACTAGAAACCATGATTTTAAAACATGCTATTGTGCTTATGGAGACAACATTTTAAGCAAGGCAGTGAGTGGTGGTTTGGAACAATGGCAGGTATGAAGGACTTGCTTTATATGCATACTATGCAGTCTAGCTTAAGACAACATTCTCAGAAGAGATTGAAGGTGGATTATGGAACTCAAGGGTTACCATGAAAAGGATTAAAGCAAAGACTAAGATCTATTTAAAAGCCATGGTCATGAAGATATTAAAGATGTCACATGCAAAACCCTAGTAGCTGGAGTAATGAATACAATGCCAAAGAGGATAGTGTGCTAGGGCAGATTTAGGAGATCTCCACATTATCTAATTATAGGGAAATACATCATTTATTTATTTTTTTAATTAAAAAAAATCATTCTAAACCCTATATAGGATACATTGATACTTCAAAATCCTTTGAAGGAATTTGAGATTATGCAAATATATGTGAAGTAAATACCTAGATTACAAATAGTAGTGAGAACAATGTAAGATTTGTTGAGCAAAGCAAGAATGAGATAAGCAGCAATGAATCATATGCCTCATTTCACGCACATCTTCTCACCATTCTATGTCATTCTTTACTAAAAAAACCTCCACTTTGGTGGTCTATGCTTGAAAATAATGTTTTGATGAAAGTTTTAGAGTATGTTTATCAAAATGTAAACTCCATTCTGGTGGGCTATGCCTGAAAATAAGATTTTGACAAAAGTTTTAGGATATGTTTATTAAAGTTTTAGAGTATTTTGGCAAGCTATATTCTTGATTCCTTAAATGATTTATTCAAATGGATTGTGACTAAATAAATGACTAACTATTTACTCATTTTTATTTGTGTGACTAAATAATTTTTAATCAATGACCAAACTAGTAATTTATTTACTCATTTATAGCTGAGTTGAAAAAACTGAGTAGAATTTAGTCATTTTTAGTTGTTGTGACTAAAAATTTTAGTCACCTAGTCATATATTTTCCAAATTATACTAGTGTGTGCTTCCTTGTGCGATTAGGGCTCTCTCAATGTTGAGGGCCCTAGGAATAAGCTCATCATAAGAAGTGACACATTGCATCTTTAACTAAAAGCATAAATCCGTATTGACATTAGCAATGATGATTCTGACTTGTTGCTCCTTAGGAATGGGTCACTTGCTCTTACTAGCTCGCTACCTCCATTGTTATGGAAAGTTTGAGATCAAGTTCAATATTCTGATTTTAGGAGTCTAATGGTTGAAAATCATAGTAAAATCAGAATTTAATAAGTTTTGGAATTAGCATTTTAAAGTATTTTTTGGGGTCATTAACTTCAAACTATCTTCTTTTTTGTAGGGGTGGTTGCATGCCAAATTTTTTTGGTGTAAAATATCAGAATTATTAGATTTTGTTACTTGTCTATGAAGAAAAATTATTGGAGTGTGAGTTTGATATTTTTTTAAGATCCAAATAGTCAAGCTTGGTAATGAAAAATCATGTCTGATAATATTATTCTAGAAAAAAATGAAGAGACACTTGATATATTGTGGGTTAGATTGGAAAGAAAGGGTGATGGGAAATGTTATTATCCTTGCAATAATTACAAGGGCTTAAAGACAAGACAACTTTTAATCACAACAGCCAAGAATCATTGTAGGCAATATGGTCATGTTGAAGGTGGGCATGATTATCATCCATTGGTAAGTTTTTCATTATATGTGTTTATATTCATTGAATTTGTAAATGTTTATATCATTTTAACATTATATATATATATATATATATATATATAATCACTTGATCATGATCATGGTTTATTTGTATTTATCATTATTATAAAGGTGGGGTGCCCTAGGGTAGATGATATGGATTATCACGGCCTGGAGAATGTGGTTTTGCAAGTGAACAAACATGGAGCTATGAATATCGAAGATGAAGTTAATGATCCTATGGAAGAAGATGATCATGCGCTAGAAAACACAATTGAGAATGATGGTACAAATACATTGATCCATGACACATTTAGTGGCAAAGCTAATCATGATGATCAAGATGAGTTTGATGATGTTCATGATTTACCTGTACTTGAGAAGGCATATGGGCCCCTTTATGAAGGCTCCCAAAAAAATCTTCTCTCTGATGTATTGTTTTTGTTGAACTTGAAGGTTATGAATGGTTTATCAAACATAGCAATCTCACGGATGTTAAGGTATGTCATATATGTCATCTTTTTTCATCTATTTTAATTGTTGTTAGTTCATCACTAGTAAATAAATGATGAAATATGTACCATTAATATTCTTTATATTAACAAATTATTTTTTATTGTTGATTGATTGGTGAATTTTTTGTTACCACCATCAAATATTTTACCTCGCTCATACAAAGATTTATCTGGTATTATGAAAGATATCGGAATGGAGTATCAAGTAATAGATGCATGTACCAATGATCATATTATATATCATAACAAATATAAATTTGCAACAGAATGCCCAGAATGTCATATCAGTAGATATCGAATAGATCAACTAGCAAAAAGGGTCCCTCAAAAGGTTCTTCATTATATTCCCATTATTCCACATATGCAACAATTATTTAGGTGTGAAAGCTTAGCACAATTTATGGATTACTATGCATGGAATAGAAGTGGAGATAACATTCTTCGAATGCCTTTGGATGGTTCTGCATTTAGGGACATGGAGGAAAAATTGCCACACTTTAAAGAAGAACCTTGTAATCTCAGGTTTTCATTGGGAGTGGATGGTGTCAATCCATTTGGAGAGATGAGATCTATTTACTCATTGTGGCCTAATTTTGTTATCAACAATAACATTCCTCTATGGATATCAATAAAGAGGGAGCACATAATGTTGTCAATGATTGTTCCAGGTATTTTTTTACATCAATTTTCTTTAACGTAGTAGCATCTCATTTGTCTTATTTGCTGGATAATGACTTATATTTTTTCATTCAATAGTCATGTACATTAATTTATATATATTGCAATAAAATGGTTATAATAATTATGTAATGTTTATATTCATTCAACTAGGTAAGTACCAAGTTAATGATATGAATGTATATATTGAGCCTCTTATCAATGAGTTACTAAAGTTATGGAATGGCATCACTATGTATGACATCTCTAGACTAATAAGACAAAGAAAATTTTAATTCCATGCAATGCTTGTATGGACAATTCATGATGCCCTAGGGCTAACACATTTTTGTGGTATGTTATAACATTCAACTGCACTTTAACAATATTTAATTTTATGAAGTAGATATCATGCACATTTTTAAAATAATCTATTCATTATATATAATTATAAAAGTTGACATATTTAATCCAATTATATATGATCTTCTAGGTCTTCAAACAAAGGGAAATTTTGCATGTCCAATTTTTGGTCCAAAGATGAAATCTCGTCGTTCAACAAGTTTAGGAAAGCAAGTGTTTGATGAGTATAGGAACTTCCTCCATAGAAATCATAAGTATCGAACTACTGAAAAAAATATTTTCAATGGGAAAGAAGAGACTACATCAAAACCATGAAGAATGACACCTCGCCTATGGAAGTTGGAATATAATAGAATTAATCATCAAGGTTATACATCAGATCAAATTATTTATCTATCATATATGATATGTTTTGAATTTATATTTTTATATTGTGTTTTGTATACTCATGTTGTAATTGACAATGATTGTCGTTAATTTGTTTAACTTATATGCTTTATGAAGGTCGTCAAGGCATTAATGGTCGGCTTCCACAAGGACTAAAATGTTATCCCAGACAATTTAGTAGGTTTCCCTACTATGAATAGCTACAAATTGTGCATTTCTTTGATAAAATGCATATCAGAAAGAATATAATAGAAACATTATGGAAAATATTGGATGGAAGGCATGACAAAGAAAAAATTGTCAAAATTTGTAGGGACATTCAAGAAGCCAATCATGCAATGAAAAATGTCATTCAATTAAATAGCGATGGAGACCAAATTAATATAAGTTCCCTTCCTTGGTTATTAATAGAGCAACAAAGCAATGCTATAAAACATTTCATACGAAAAAATTGACTTCCCACAGGATTTGCCAGGAACATAAACAATATAATAACAAAGAAAGGTGTATTTTGGTTAGGGATGAAAATGCATGATTGGCATACCTTCATTAAGGTAATTATTCCAGTATATTATATAAACTTCTATAATGCATGTACTTTTTAGTGTATTATGTTTACTGCTTTTGGAAAAATAATGAAAAGGTCATTTTATAATTGTTGTAGTATGTTCTACCTCTATCTCTCCCAGACAACTTTGACAACAATGTTAAGCAAGTTATATATGATCTTGGAAAATACACTAATTGCTCAATTTGTTGTATACATCTTATAATTGCCATTTGTTTTATTTGTTATGTAATATACTATATATTTTTGTTAAATCTCATTAATATATTTGCACCTTGAATCACTAGTAGATGGTTGTCATCTAAAGAAATCCATAAAGAAGATATAAATTATTGGAAGAGAAAAATTCCTCCTCTAATGTGTGAAATACAAAAGTGTCTACCTTCGACATTTTTCAATGTACAAGAACACTACCTCATACACCAAGTTGAGGAGATTGAATTGTGTGGACCTGTACACACAAGGTCAATGTGGATGGTTGAGAGGCACTTGAAATTTTTGAAGGCTTTGGTTAGACAAAGAGCACATCCTGAGGGTTCTATGCTAGAAGGATATATGGTATACCAGACCATGGTGTAAATTAGTGAATATCTTCCTAATTTTGCAGAAAAGATCCATGTAGAGCACATTTGGGATCCCAACTCCATTAACAAATTCAAAGGGGAGTACCTGATGGGGAAAGGGTAGATTGAGGAAAGTGAGAGGTAATTATAAGATGGTCATGGAGATTAATTAGAATAAATTTTACATATGATTTTTATGTATATTGTACTTATTTAATTTTTAATCTTCAATATACATCAATTATAAATTAAGGTCGTATACTGTGGTATTTCATTAATTATATGTTGTTTGTGAATTTCCTTTTTTTTTGATACAGTTGGTTGAGAGTGGGATGCACTATAGTTGTACATCACAAACAATCTTGATTGGATGACAATATGGATTGAACGATGTCAACAATCTGGTCATGCATTAACATGGGAAGGTGTGGTTTCATTGGTTAAAGAAACTCATCGTAATGGAGGTTCCAATGTTACACAAAGGGAAATTGATTTAGCATATGGTTTAAGAGATAAACAAGTACGTATAAATATATTAATCACCCATATTATTTAATTATTTTCAATTATATTGATGTATATATATGTTGATATTTTTTCTTTACATACATTCATCCAAGAATAAATATGTTTATCAACTGATGATATTGCAATAATTTTTATATGTTTGACATATTGCAGGTGAAACACCACAAGGCTATGTGGTGCAATGGTCACAATTTCAAATCAAAATGTTGGATGACATGAAGAAAACTTGTCATTCTGGTATAACCGTAGTCTTCTAGGAGACTAATGTTTCATCTAAAAGCGACATGCATCCAAAAGTCTCAGAAAATTGATACTATGGGATTTTGGATGATATACTTGAGTGTGAATTTAAGTCCTTCAGATTAATTATGTTTGTTATCCTATGGTACAGGCTACGATTGAATGAAAATGATCCTAAGAGAACTTTTATTGAACATGATAATGGATTTACCATGGTTAATACAAGGTTGATCGAGCGAGCTGGAAATGAGCCCTACGTTCTTCCAAGCCAATGTGAGCAGGTATTTTACTCAGAGGTTCGAGGTAAACCATGTTGGTCATTTGTTGTTAGACATGATCCAAGAGGAAGGCCAGTAAAGTATAATGTGGTGGAAGAAGAAGATACTAAAAAATCTAGAAGATTATGTAGATGATGATCAAGATCAATAGTTAGTTGATGATGTCCCAAACAAAAATATCAAAGAGGAGGAACTAGATCATGATGATGTAGGAGTTAATGTTCATGAAGTTGATATCCATGTGGATGATGACATTATCGAAACTGATATCGATGATGATGATATATGACCAATCCTTACAATGTCGAATCTGGATTAGATGATACAAACAAAGAGTTGGATGAAGAAGAAGATCAATGACATTGAAATGCATGAGCTATGTGATTATATTATCTATTTAATATTAATTTATTGATATTAATTTATTGATAGAATTATATTTGACTTATGTGGTTACATAATTAATTCATGATGCTTTTAATTTTTATGTCATTACATAATTAATTTAATGATGTATTTTTTAATGTTTAAAAGGTCAAAAAATTAAAACATTTTAATAGTGATGTTAACAACCTTGAAATCAGTGTGTTTTATGTTTCATGTGATCATAAAAGATTAAAAAGTTAGTTGTAGAGGTGGTTGTTCAGTGGTTGACGTTTAAAGGACTTTAAAAGGCATAAAGTGATCATTGTAATGGTTGTTGATGGTTAAAGACTTAAAATACAAGCTCTTGACATTCAAAAATTTGTATTTTTCTTCAAAATTTCTGTATTTTTCATGTTATGCAGCACTGTATAGTCACATGCAGCCATATTTTGATGTGAAATCAATTCTAGGTCATGAGGATATGTGTTAGATTTTATTTGAATCTGATTTGAGGGCTTAAGGCATTTATTTGAGTTAGAAAGCTTCATTTCTTTGCATACAGCCCGGTTACCCTATTTTTGAGGGTTTTGTAGTCCAAACATGATATAAAGGGGCTCTTACACTTTTTGTGATTACTGTAACTTGTGTAAGAGGCCCCATGGATACTGTTGTAATTATAGGATGCATGAATAGGGTGTAGGATGAGAAATAAATAAGGTATAGTTGTTGTCCTCAAGAGTTTTATGAAGAAAAGCATGTGAAATGAGAGGTACTTTCTGGCCCGATGCTTGTTTGCTCCTTCATCTTCTATAAGAAGGATTTCAAGGCCAAAAGTATGAGTTAGCAAGTTAGATATTTTTTGGTCGAGTCTAGGTAGAGTTGCAAAGCAAATTGTAAAGTTTGATGGTTTTGAGTCATTCTATAGTAGGTTTTGAATTCATGGGGATTTGATGTTTTATGACTGTACTAGCATTTGAATTGAAATGATTAATTCAAACGCATGTCTCTCCATTGTACATGCATATATGAATTTTGAATAAGATAATCAAGGGTTGTCTCATTCATCTCACTCTTGTGGTGTGTATGATTTTTGTTTTGGCTTTAATTCAAGCAATTAATTAAAATGCTTGAATGGGATTGTAGGTGGATATGTTATCTATAAGGATTTGATAAGTAGTATTGGGTTAGAATACATGATAAAATTATAAAGCAATGTTCTCAAGGATCTTAAATGTTATGTGTTAAATCTATCATAAACCCTTAGATGTTTATGAATTTGACTCCCTCAATGGATATATGGCACTGATGTAAGTTGTACTAATTTTTTATGGTTCAATATTTATTTTTTCTTTACCTAGTGCTTGCTACAAATTGAAAATCAATGACTATTTTACACTATGGAATGTGATGTAGTTATCTCATGCTCCAAATAGTTGATATTACTGATGAACAACCAATTCTATTCAGTATTATGCTATTATGTTGATCTATTAAATGATATTATCTGTTGTTGTTAATGTTGTTTATGATAATGGTGCAGAGGTTGTAAATGCATTAAGAAATCACTCTCCTGGGTCTTGTAGAGCCCAAAGTGTAGAAGGTCTTTAAAATCCTTGTTAGTTGCTCTAGGTCCTCCGAGCTGCCCTTGATTGGAATTGGCAATTCCATAGGTAAATTAGAAGACCAACCTGGTTATAGTAAAAACAACCAATAGGTAGAGAGGAGAGAGATAGAGGGATTCATTGAGAGAGAGAGGGAGGGAGTGGGAGAGAGATAGAGGGTAGAGGGGAGGGAGATAAGAGTGAGTGAGAGAGAGAGATACTTGATAGAGGGAGAGGGGGTTGGAGGGTGAGACATGAGACATGAGGGAGGGGTGGGAGAGGATAGAGGGTAGAGGGTTTAAGGGTTAATGGTTTAGGGTTTAGGGTTAAAGGTAGGGAGTTAGTGAGAGAGAGAGACTTGAGAGAGGGATAGGGGTAGGAGGGAGAGTCTTGAGAGAGATAGGGAGGGAGTGGGAGAGAGATAGAGGGTAGAGGGTAGAGGGTTTAAGGCTTTAGAGTTTAAGGGTTAAGGGTTTAGGGTTAAAGGTAGAGGGGAGACATATAGAGGGAGTTAGTGAGAGAGAGACCTTAGAGAGGGAGAGGGGGTAGGAGGGAGAGTCTTGAGAGAGAGAGAGGGAGGGAGTGGGAGAGAGATAAAGGGTAGATGGCTAAGGGTAGAGTGGAGAGACTTAGGAGTGAGAGAGAGAGAGAGAGTTAGGAGGGAGAAGGGAGAGGAGGGAAGGAAGGGGAGAGAGAGACTTGAGAGAGGGAGTGGTGCTAGGATGGAGAGACTTTAGAGAGAGAGAGGGGAGGGAATGGGTGATAGATAGAGGGAGAAAGGGTTTAAGTGTTTAGGGTTAAGGGTTTAGGGTTAAGGGTAGAGGGAGACACATAGAGGGAGTGAGTGAGAGATAGAGAGAGATACCTAAGAGAGAGGGGGTGGGAGGGAGTTAGGAGAGAGAGAGAGAGAGAAGATAGAGAGTAGAGGGTTTGGGTTCAAGGTTTAGGGTTAAGGGTAGAGGAGAGATATAGAGAGGCGAGGAGAGAGAGAGACCTAAGAGGGGAGATGGAATAGGAGGGAGAGACAGAGAGAGAGAGAGGGAGTGGGGTAGAGGGTAGAGGGTTTAAAGGTTTTGGGTTTAAGGGTTATGGGTAGGTAGGGGAGAGATAGAGGGATTGAGTCAGAGAGAGAGGAGGAGTGAGAGATAGAGAGTAGAGGGTTAAGGGTTGAGGGTGAAGGTAAAGGTTTAAGGGTAGAGGGGAGGGAGATAAGAGTGAGTGAGAGAGTGAGAGACATAAGAGAGGGAGAGGGGGTAGGAGGGTCAGAACTTGAGAGAGAGAGAGAGGGAAATATGGATGGAGTGGGAGAGAGATAAGGGTTAGAGGGTTAAACGTAGAGGGTAGAGGCTTTAAGGGTTTAGAGTTTAAGGGTTAAGGGTTTAGGGTTTAGGGTTTAGGGTAGAGGGGAGAGAGATAGAGGGAGTGAGAGAGAGAGAGAGACATAAGAGAGGGAGAGGGGGTAGGAGGGAGAGACTTGAGAGAGAGAGAGGGTAGAGGTTTTATAGGTTTGGCGTTTAGGGTTATGGGTAGTGATGGAACTTCAAATTTTTATTCTCTATGTTCTATTTTATCCTACCTTGTGTCTCTAGTCATCTATGGTGTTTGGGAAAAGCCTAAGGTTGGTATTTTACCTTCGTCCTCATGTAAAACCCTAGTGTTCATCTTACACCTTGGATGGGATCTATTTTGCCATTACTTTTTGGGAAGGTTTTAAAATGACTTAAGCCCCATCGCTTTGTCTAGGTTGGGCCCCATTTTGTTTTATCATTTTATTTCCTTCACCTAACTTATTTTTTCCTAGGTCTATTTTTGGTCTCGCATTCCCTCGTTAAAATAATTTATGTCACTATTTGTTTTCATCCTAGTGATGTCCCCTTATTCCTTTAGGGGAGAGGGCCTAGTAGTCGTGCATGCTAACTTTCTCAGCATGTAGCAATTGATTGGGATATTGTAGAACCTTCGTTTTTTTTTTTTTAATGTAGACTGGTCTCTTATTTATCTATAACTAAGGTTTGGAGGTGCGATTCATCATGCAACTCGCCACATCGGAAAATCTTTTGAGAAGTGTCTAAAATTTGACTTTTTAAAGGTTCGACCAAAACTTAATAATGGAACACCCAATAGTTGAACAAAAAAAATATCATTTGTTGCTTGTAGAATATGATATTTTTATTTAAATTAAAATTAATATACAACCTAAGTGAACCAAATACTTATTCATAACCATAAATCTTTGATATCTCTACCCTTTATATTCAACACATATGGACTAATAGTTGAACACAAAAAATATATTTTTTGTTATAAAAAAACACATAATTATTTAAAATACAACTTATATTGAACAAAAATGGATGAATAGTTGAACACTAAATTTTTTTGAAAATCCTTCACATTTAATGGGAAAATACATGTTATTTATAGTGCTCACCTTTTATATTTGTTATAGGACAAACTATTAATATAAAATTATCCAATGCTTGTACATTGCTACCCCAATTGTTGTACACATAAGAACAATATTTTTTCACTATGATAACATTACATGTTTAAATGAGTGTCTTATTTTATTAAATGAGAATTTTATTTTTTAAATGTTATACTTATAGAGGAGAGTTATGATATTTTATTTGAAACAAAAAAATACTTATTTCATTTCTTCATGAATGCATTTATGTTTTTTTCATATAACATTTAGAGGTTCTCATGTGTTTAAGTATGGGTCCATTTTTTATCAACATTTGGTTTTTTCTTTATTTACATTTGGACTATTTATTTACAATATATAGTATAAATATGTGGTAAGACTGGGTATTATCATCATGATTGAGTGCATGAATATTGGACCCCACATGACTACTAGGCCCTCTCCCCTAATAAATGTTTTTATTTTGTAGAGGGACAAGTTCGCATGGCCATAGATCAATCGTCATGTGATCTCAGCCATTCCCCTCCATCCCAGAATGACCCCACCACACTATCTTTGTTGATCACAATATCATAGGCAACTGCCACGTGTCTTTATTGATTGTGATATCACAGGTGGGTGCCACGTGGATCTCCTTGGCAATGAGTAGTATGGTGGGCCTCTTATTGCCATCATGGAGACTATGTTAGTTTTCTTTGAAGGAAATCATCTAATGATCTCACCAAGGTGAAGGATCGACAACTAATATTTGAATTTGCATCAAATGTGATTAGATTCATTTGTGAAATGCGTGAGTAAGCTTTAATGGAGGCCATGAAATCTACTGACATGGTTTGATCGAAATAAGGAAACCATTCTTCTACTTTTGGTATCAAAAAGCATTCAAAACATCTTAAATGGGGATTGTAGGTGGATATATTTTGTATAAGGATTTGATAAGTAGTATTGGGTTAGAATACATATTGATGAAATTGTAAAGAAATTTTCTCAAGGTTCTTATATGTTATGTGTTGAATTTGTCACAAACCCTTAGATGTTTATGAATTTGACTCCCTCAATGGATATATGGCACTGATGTAAGTTGTACTAATTTTTATTGTTTAGTATTTTGTTTGTCTTTACCTAGTGCTTGCTAAAAATTGAAAATAAATGACTATTTTACATTGTGGAATGTTTTATAGTTATCTCATGCTCCAAATAGTTGATATTATTGATCAACGGCCAATTCTATTTAGTTTTATGCTATTATGTTCAGCTATTAAATGAAATTATCTATTGTTGTTAATGTTGTTTATGATAATGGTGCAAAGGTTGTCAATGCATTAAGGGATCACACTATCGGGTCTTACAGAGCCCAAAGTATAGGTGGTCTTTAAAATCCTCGTCAGTTGGTCCAGGTCCTTCAAGCTGCCCTTGTTTGGAATTGGAAATTCCATAGGTAAATTAGAAGACCAACTTGGTTACAGTAAAAACAACCAACAAGTAGAGGGGAGAGAGATAGAGGGATTCAATAAGAGAGAGAGGGAGGGAGTGTAAGAGAGATAGAGGGTAGAAGGGAGGGAGATAAGAGTGAGTGAGAGAGAGAGACTCAAGAGAGGGAGAGGGGGTAGGAGGGTGAGACTTGAGAGAGAGGGAGGGAGGGAGGGAGTGGAAGAGAGATAGAGGGTAGAGGGTTTGAGGGTTTAGAGTTTAAGAGTTAATTTTGTAGGGTTTAGGGTTAAAGGTAGATGGGAGAGAGATAGAGGGAGTGAGTGAGAGAGAGAGGCCTGAGAGAGGGAGAGGAGGAAGGAGGGAGATTCTTGAGAGAGAGAGAGGGAGGGAGTGGGAGAGAGATAGAGGGTAGAGGATTTAAGGATTTAAGGGTTAAGAGTAGAGGGCTAAGGGTAGAATGGAGAGACTTAGGAGTGAGAGAGAGAGAGAGGGAGGGAGGGAGTATTGGGAGAGAGATATAGGGTAGAGGGTTTAAGGGTAGAGGGGAGAGAGATAGAGAGAGAGAGAGTGAGAGAGAGAGAGACCTGAGAGAGGGAGAGGGGGTAGGAGGGAGAAACTTTAGAGAGAGAGTGTGTGTAGAGGGTAGAGGGTAGAGGGTTTAAGGGTTTGGGATTTAAGGGTTAATGGTTTAGGGTTAGGGGTATAGGGGAGAGAGATAAAGGGATTCAATGAGAGAGAGAGGGAGGGAGTGGGAGAGAGATAGAGAGTACATAGAATTAGAGGTAGAAATTAGAGGGTTTAAGGGTTAAGGGTTTAGGGTTTAGGAGTTAAGAGAGGAGAGATAGAGGAGTTAATTGAGTAGAGAGAGACCCTAAGAGGAGGGAGTAGGATATTGAAGATACTTGAGGAGAGGGGAGGAGTGGGAGAGAGAGATAGAGGAGAGAGGGAGGTTAAGGGTTAAGAAGGGTGGAGGAGAGAGATAGAGGAAATTAGTGAGTGAGAGAGAAATACCTAAGAGGAGAGAGGGAGAAGGGAATTAGAAGGGAGATACTTGAGATACAGAGTGAGTGAGTGAGTAGGTGAGAGAAGAGACCCTAAGAGAGGGAGTGGTGCTCTGAGGGAGAGATAAAAGGAAAGGGGAGGGTTAAAAGGGTAGAAATTAGGGGTTTAAGGGTTTAAGGTTAAGGGGTTTAAGTTTAGGGTTTAGAGGGGAGAGAGATAGAGGAGTGAGTGAGTAGAAATTAGAGACCTAAGAGAGAGGGAGAGGGGTGTAGAATATTAAGAATTACTTGAGAGAGAGAGAGGGAGGAGTGGGAGATAGATAGAGGAGGGAGGAGTTTAGGGTAGATGTTTTAAGGGTTTAGGGTTAGGGGTGAGGCTGAGAAGAGATAGAGGAGTGAATTAGGTGAGAGAAAAGAAAGACCTAAGAGGAAGGGATAATGGGGCGGAGACTTGAGATAGAGTGAGTGAGTGAGTGAGGTGAGTGAGTGAGTGAGTGAGTGGCTGAGAGTGAGAGAGAAAGAGATTAAGAGAGAGAGGAGTGGTGCTAGGAGGGAGATACTTGAGGAGAGAGAGAGAGATAAAGGAAGGGATTGTTAGAGGGTTGAGAGGGACCCTAGAAGAGGGAGAGAAGGGGTAGGATGGAGAGACTTGAGAGAGAGGGAGGAGTGGAAAGAGAGATAGGGAGGGTTAAGAATTGAAATTAGATGGTTTAAGGGTTTAAGGTTTAAGGGTTAATGTTTTAGGGTTTCGGGTTAAGGGTAGAGGGAAGTCTTGGTTTTTTTTACAATATAACTAGGTTGGTCTTCTAATCTACCTATGTAATTTCCAATCCCAATCAAGGGCAGCTCAAAGGACCTAGACCAATTGATGAGGACTTTAAAAAATCCTCCTACACTTCAGGCTTTGCAAGACCCAGGAGGGTGATCCCTTAATGTCTTTACAACCTCTACACCAATATCATAAACAACATTAATAATAATGGATAATCTCATTTAATAGCTCAACATAAGAGGATAATATCAAATAGAATTGGCTATTCATCAACATTATTAGCTATTTGGAGCATGAGATAACTACAACACAATCCCAAGATAAAATAGGCCATTGATTTACAATTTTTAGCAAGCTCTAGGTAAAGACGAAAAAATATTGAATCATACAACTTAGATCAGTGCCATATATCTATTGTGGGATTCAAATTCATAAGTATTCAAGTGTTTATGACAAATTTAACACATAACATATATGATCCTTGATAACATTGCATTGCAATCTCATCAATATGTATTCTAACCCAATACTACTTATCAAATCCTTATTCAAAACATATCAACCTATAAACCCATTTAAGCATTTTAATTAATCCCTTGAATTAAAGCTAAAATAAGGATCATACACACCACAAAAGTGAGATGAATGAAACAACCCTTAGTTATCTTATTCAAAATTTAGATATGCATGTACATTGGAGAGACATGAGTTTGAATTTATCATTTCAACTCAAATGCTAGTACTATTATACAACATTAAATCCCCATGAATTCAAAACCTATTATAGAATGACTCAGAACCAAAATTGCATTTTCTAAAACCATTGAACTTTACAATTTGCTCTGCAACTTCACCTAGAATTGACCCAAAATTATCTAACTTGTTAACCCGTACTTCTGGCCTTGAAATCCTTCTTGTAGAAAATGAAGGAGCAAACAAGCATCGGGCTAGAAAGTACACATGTCACTAACCAATTGGAATACTTGGTGACATTCCAAAAATTGTTACAACAAAAATCACCTTGGAGAATATTCCTATTCATTGTGCCAACTGAGAAAAGTTGACGCAGCAACAAAAGCCATAAGAATCCTGCACCAAGATTTCCACCAAAGCAAAACTAGAAACTGTAGACACCCAAAATTGTCCTCTTGCAACACCTGTCTTGGCATTACATCATTTAGGCATCTTGTAGCATGCTCTGCCCTAGGTACCCATGTCATCATCTATTTAATTAAATAAATTTTATTTATTTAATTAAATTCATATTCATGATCCATCCATTTCACTAATGTTAATTAAATAATTTATATTATTTAATTAATGAAATCATAAATTCAATGTTAATTAAATAAATCCAAAATTTATTTAATTAATAAAATCCTAAAAGATCTTGTCGCTTTCTTTCCAAAATTGAAACTCGTGTGTATCTAATTAATTTATTTAATTAGATAATTCATCAATTATCCTTCTCGTCTTTTTCAAAATTTATTTCCTTTAAAACAAGAAATGAAATATTTCTATCTTTTTTGACATCTTATCTCATCTCATTGTATTTCCTTTTTTGTCAAAAATCAAATCCTTGTTGAATCTTGTCAAATCTTATCTTTGTCAATGTCATGACTCTATAAATATGGCCTCTCACAATCCATTTAGGGGGTTGATTCGTCTAGCATCCATACTCTGTCAAAATCAGTCTCAATCTCTACCTATCATTCTTTCTATTCGTCATTGTCATTGTCAAGTCGTTATGCTGCAGGAATGAGCACTCAACATTCCTCCATTGTCAACCCTTCAAAATCTCGCATTCTCATGCAGGTGGAGAAGAGCAATGGAGATAAATCGAATTAGCGCAGAGATCGGTTTGCATTTGTGTTGTTTATTGTGATTTTCGTATTAGTTCATACTCTATTGTGCATGATGGGATTAATTAGTTTATTGTTTTCATTAAACACTAAATCTGCTGATTTTTACCCTATCTACATTTGGTGAACCTCACGTCTTTTGATTTAATCATATATTTTGCAGATTTTTCTTCTAAAAGTTTGCATTCTCTAACCCTCATTTGTCAAGTTTTGAGAGTAAATTGTTGCAGACTTTGGCATCATTGGCAGCATACTTAGTGGGAGATTTTGATTTCCATAGATCAGTTTTATATTCAGCAGTGTTGATGCTTTCTCAATTGCTGGTACAAATTTATCTAACTTTCATTTGTCAATTTTTGCAAGGGATCTGCTTTTATCTGCTTTGGAATTCTCAATTGAAGTGATTTCTATATCTTTAAATTCATTTGGTGTTGCTTCTTTCCTTGCGTGATTCCCCAGGCATTAGAAAATTTGCATGCAAATCTTTTGTGAGAGTGGTATTCCTCTGTCATTATATGCAAAGCCGCCCATCTCCGCAACACTAGTTTCCTCCTTCCTTTGACCATCAACCTCACTACAAACATCATCAACCTTCACATGTCATAAGCCTTTCATTTTCTTTTCAATTGACATCTCTTAATACTTCGTTGTTGTTTCAAAGCTTTTTGTCACCACCATTCTTGAAAGCATCCTCTCGTTGCCACTGACCCTGCGTATAACCCTTGGCCTCATCCATCCTTTTGTCACTGATCTCTCCACACAAACCCTAAGGTTGTCATCGTTGTCTACATCTTCCTGCTGCTTTTTGAGAAAAACCTTGTCTCACATCGTTGGTCACATCATCTTTTATTGATACTGGTCACATTTCATCAAATTGGCATTTATTGCATGTCTTCTTTGGCATCCCTGTACCTACTTTATCAAGCCAAATCTTACCTGCTTGGTATATCGGTTACAACTAAAAATTTCTGAGGTGGTCTTTATTAATAAACTGGTGTGCATTTTTAGAGTTCTGGGAATTCAAATCAAATATTGTTCCACTACTTGGAGGTGAGGTCACCGACCCATCATACACAGTCCACAATTGCTTCATAATCTGGTTCCACGTATCTTGTTGTTGCAAACATATCCATGTGACTACCAGCAATCAGCCCAGAGAGGACACATTTCCACGTAGGCCATCTAAAGTGTATACCCACGCTTATTTTTCCGTCATCTGCCATTCATTCATTTTGTGAACCTTCATTTCACCGCCGACCATTGCACAGTCGCTCATTGACTTTTGACTATTACCATTTTCTCCAAATGCCTTTGTCAGCATCCATCCATCCACCGTAGACCCCATCCACCCCTCTACTACCATTGCATAGTCTCATCGAAAACAGTCGGCATCTTATGCATTAGCTTTAGTCTTCGGTTTAGCTTTAGTTTTAAACTTTCATTTACTCTTTCTTTCAGCTTTTTAGTCTTATGCGTTAGTTTGTCTTAGAGTTACTTTTAATATTCCATTTACCTTTTCTTTAGTTTCTAGTTTTATTTTAGATTTTAGATTTTTAGTTTTTTAATTCAGTTTAAATTTAGCTTTTTCTAATTAGTGTAGATCTTAGATTTTTAATTAATTTAGCTTTTAGATTTTTAATTAGAATTTAAATATATTTTTTTAAGATTAATTAGAATTTAATTAGATTCTTTTTATTTTTAAATTAGGCTTTAGTTAGATTTTTTTTAGATTTTTGGATTTTTTTTTAAATTAGGCTTTAGTTAGATTTCTTTTTCTTTATCTTTTATATTTTAATTAGATTTTTTTAGATTTTTAATTATTTTTTAATTAGATTTTTAGATTTGTAATTTAGATTTCTCATTTAATTTAGATTTTCAACTTTGTAAAGTAATTTAGATTTTTTTTTAATTTTTAATTTTTAATATATTGTATGTTTTTTACCTAACCTCACATTGGCTTGCAAGTTTGTGTTTTTTTTCCTTGTCTTGGTGACTTTTAGGGTATCTAGGAGTGGGAAAAGCATTGGGATCAGTCACAACATCAACTTGGAAAGTGAAAATAATCAGGAGCATACATTCTAAGCTTTCATTTCTCATTAATCATTGTTTGTCACATTTCAATTTGGGGGCATAAAATCAATCATTGTTTGCAAACACATTTGGATTTGGGGTTCTTAAAACGAATATTGTCTTCAATCACATATCGAAAATCGGGTCTAAAATTAACCACTGTCATCGTACACATTTGATTTGGGATCTAAAAAGAACAATCGCTTGAACTATTTTACACACATTTCATTTCTAATGGAAATCAATCTTTGTGAGTGTGAATCAAGTGTGTGTGTCCAAAACACCTCACTTGGTTTGCTTTTGTCATACCCTTCATAGGAGGCCTGCTTGGAGCACACACCCCTCCAAGGGACGACCTCAATAGAGTGTGAATCCAATTACATGCTCGTTTGGGAGTTGAAATCTTGTCACTCTGAGCTAAGCCCCAAAGAAATTTATACCTTTGGGAAGTGAAGGTGAAGGGTGGGTTAACCCTTTCTCCTAGCTTATTGGTAGGATTTTTCTTTCAAATCATCCTTAGTCAACTTGGTGCAAACTAGCTTGAGACCTAATTGGCCATACCCCACTTAACTAGTCATAGGAATTGTTGTTGTGTATTCAAGTGCTTTCTTAATCACAACATTTAATCTTCAAAGATAAATTTACCATTGTGTTTGGTGTGTGTGTTCATACATTTACATGTGAGATCTTGTGTTTGATATTGTCCAAGTCAAACTTCCAATAAACACTCGCCACATCATCCAAATCACCTAGTCTTATCATTCCACATCATATCCTAATCATCATCATCATCTCTTCAATCCAATCAACATCATTTTACACAATGACAACATTCGAAGACATAACACTAGAGCTTATTCACATGCTTCATGAAGCTCAAACAAGTCAAGCACCTTTAACCCAAGAAATCATTCACAATTCCCATAACATTATCCAACATCTTCAAACAAACCAATCACCTCAAATGCAACAACTCATAGCACAAATTCAATATCTCATGGCCAATTGTCAAATCCAACAAGTACATCATCAAGTCCAACCACCACATCAACAAATTTCACATCAATCCTATGTGTCACCTATATCATCATATCAACCTCATTCCTCCACATATCTTGTTACCCCTTCATCAAACTATCACACGTATTCTAATGTCAACCCTTTTCCAGACCAATCCACCTCTCAACAATCATTACCCTATACAACCCCTCAATCATCATTACAACAACAAATCATATCACAAGTCCAAACACCATTTCAACCTCAACACATTCAACCCCAATCCTATGTGTCACTTTCATCATCATGCCAACCTAACACATCTATCTATTATGGCAATTCCACATCAACATGTCCACCCATATCACAACAAGAACATAGCTTCCCAAGTCCACCTTGGCAACAACATCAAGAGCCTTTAAGTCTTAATGCCACCTTTGACAAGGGGAACACCAATATAGTCCATGCACCCTTACCACCATCTAATAAAATGCCTATCCCTAATCCACCATGTCCTAGTCCTAATCCATTGGCATCTCCACCTTCTGACCCATCAAACTCCTCATTACCCCCACCATCATCTAATCCTCCATCAAATCAAGGCCTTACATTTAGATATTTAAAACATAAATTGATGGCATTACATATATCCACCAATCCACCTATAAAGGATGTGACCCAAGGGCTACAAGCAAGGAATCAATTGTCTCCATTTCATTCAACACATATACTTGAACATACAAAAGAGTCCTCAAACATCATGCCAAGTCCTTCAAGTCAACCATGTCATCCTCAAACCCTTGGGCCAAGTCAAGAGTCTCCCCTCATAATTCCAAGTCAACCTCCATCATGTCTCCATGTTGTTGACCATCAGGAACATGTCAAGTCTCTCTAAGAATCATCCCCTTGCAATTCCATTCAAGCAACCCAAGAGGCATATCAAGAGTCTACTCCCAAGCATGTGGAAAAATCAAGCCCTAGTCCTAATCAAGATCAAATTATTTTCATCTATCCCATCCATAATCTATATCATTTTTATGATCAAGATGATATCCATAATGATGAAGAGCCTATCCAAGAAAAATTTGATCCTATACCCATCCATGAGAAAGATATTCCAAATTCACCTCCACCTAGTCCTATCCATGATCCATCAACATTCACTTCCTTTGATGAGACAAGTGCCTCCCAAGCACACATAGAAGATCAAACAAATACCTTGTATCTAAGTGAACACAATGCTAATCAAGATCCCAATGATCCCATGTCACCCACTATCCACCCCATTGCAAGCCCTCCATCATACCCTATTGGTCTTTCTACCCTAATTCATGAATGTTCCTCCTTCGAACAACAACAACCATTATCTTCTCCATCTAATAAGGAAATCATGTCTAGTGTTTCACCTACACCTAGTCCTATTGTCCATTGCACACTCCAAAATATGAACCACCAAGGTAAAGGTTTAGGCCTTCATGAACAAGATATTTTGGAGCCCATCCATGTCAAAGTCCCTCCATGCTCTTATGGCCTTGGACATACACCTCAAGGACACCAATCTCAAGATGTTGGTATTTCCTCCATGCATCCTAAGTCCACTTTCCATCATAAAGCCTATCATATGCCTAAAACATATGTTTCAATTCCACCACCGTCATCCTACAAATGTCAAAAGCATGTGACCATACACCTTCCACCATCCACTTTACCACCATTACTTCCAACTCCTAATATCCCTCCATCCACTTTGACACCATTACTTCCAACACCTAATACCCCAGTCATTCATAAATATCCTAAATATCTTAGTCATGACCAACAAATGCACACATTGTGTAAGCATAAAGCTTCCACTCATCCCATCTACCCCATGGGATTCAAAAATAAAAATTTGGATGCCTCTACATATAAAGTCAAAGGTCCTAAAGCATTAGCATACAATGGGAAAAAGTCAAAGCCAAGTTCATCTAAAAAGCTATATAATTCCATACCTTCAAAAGAAAAGTATAAAAATAAATTGGTTTGGGTCCCTAACCAAAAAGAAACCAAGTCATACGAGGCATTCATGTCACAAAAATACCAACCATCCCCTCCCATCCAAAATACACATTCCATCCAAAAATCTCAAATTTCGAAAACCCACAAGCCATATAAAAGTCATAAAAATACTAAGTCTATGTGGGTAGCTAAAGCACTTCATCACCCATCTCCTAAGTAAACATCTCCATTGCTTCCTACACCACCTTCCCATCAAAATCTTCAAAGTTTATCACAATGTGTGCAACCATTGGTCATGGTTCCCTTCCATCTCACAACAAATCCACATAACTCCTTCAACTCATCCTTCACTCATTATCCTACATATTTCCCCCATCATCTTCCTATGGTCCATGTTTTTGGCTAAGCCTCCCCATTCATCTTTTGCATAAGCCCCATATAATACCTATCATCTTCCCTACATAATCTGTATCATAATCCATTATTGTCCTCCATAATCCACACCATAATCCATCATCTACCTACTCCATCTCCCTTTCATGTCATCCCTTACCAACATCTATGAGCATAATGGCATTTTACATGGTCCATGCAATGACATCCATCCCTAGTGGGACTATCACCTTTCACGCAACTAGACACTTAAGTCCCTCCTATCCAAAAGTCAAAAGGTCAAAAAGTAAAAAAAAACAAATTAAAAGAAAGAATTAAAAAAAAAAAGAGTAAAGAGAAATCCCTTCGTCCAACGGTGAAAACCTAGTAAATAGGTGCCCTAGATAAGTACCATGATGAAAACCTGGCAAATAGGCATCATGTGTAGGTTGATCTTCTATGTCACTTACACTTGGGGGCAAAAATGTCTTATCTATCCAACCTATCATTTTCATGTCATATCATTTCCATCCTACCTACCATCTTTGGCCATCATACATACCTATCATATTGAATCCATTCATCCACCCTTCTTCTTTTGATCTTGATGAGGATATAGGGGTAAAGGTTGAAACATGCTTTGAGTATCTCTTGACATACCTCATCTTTCTAAACAAGCCTGTCATTATCCTATTGTCATACATTTTGTCTAGAAAAATTCTAAGTCTTGTACCTAAAATGGGGCATGTTATTCCTATGCGACAGCCTTTGGAGCTCACATCCTTGCTCCCTTGTGATGCATACATCCATATCATCCATCCATCTATCATGAGCCTTTTATCCCTTATCCCATCACCCACTCTTGCACCTAGACTTGGTTTCCCCTTTGTCATTGGTATCTAGCACAAAGGCTACTCAATTTTTCATCCTTTGACACCTCAAAACATTTGAAAAATACAAAAAAATTCAAAATATTTCAAAAGTCCAAAAAAATTCAAAACATGTCAAAAGTTCACAAAAAAGTCAAAACATGTCAAAAGTCCAAAAAAGTCAAAACATGTCAAAAGTCCAAAAAAATCAAAACATTCTGAAAGTCCAAAAAAAATTCAAAACATTTCAAAATACAAAAAAATCAAAATATCCCCAAAAATACAAAAAAAAATAAAAAAATCAAATAGCCAACAAAAATTCAAGCAATAATTCAAATGCAAGTCAATCCTTAATCCATATCAATCAAGACAATCAATCTTGTCAAGTTATCCAATCACATTCTTTGGTCGATCCTTATCTTGTTGTAAACCCAATCAATCAAAGTCAATCGGTCAATTATTAATCATCCTTGTGTTGATCTAGGGATATGTCATTCCCCACAATGACAACACTATCATCATTAGTCACCATCATCAATCAATCAGTCAATCAATCAATGGTTTACAACTTGACAGGGGCAATAACTTGTTTGTTTTTGTATCATTTGTGCATGCTTGCTTGCTTGCTTGTGTGTGTTATCATTTTATCTTGCATTTGTATCAAATCCATATCATTCCAGCTAATATTCATATCTTGTGTGTGTTGGAATATCTTTTTGCATTATCCTTTGCATCTAAGGTCACATAATACCTTTTGTGCATTAGGACTTTAATGCTCTAAATCTACTTCCTCATATGTCTAGACAAGGTTGTATTACGCTGGGGCACGAGACACATCGTCACCTTGGTCCTTATATCTTGGTGCATAATGTCTAGTGCTATATCAAACATCATGGTTGCTCATCTTTCATTGCAGCATAACGTATCATCCATTCCTTCATGTTTAGTTCTTGACCCACCCCTTTCATTTCGAGAGCCTACCCATGTTTGTTCAACCCACCTAGCCTCTCAAGGGGACATCATCATATTCTAATATCATTATACATTTTCCTCTATCCATACCTTAGTTTCTTTGAAATGATGTTACTCGACACAAATCTAATCATCTCGAACATCATCTCAAAGAGGGGTAAACTGTAGACACCCAAAATTGTCCTCTTACAACACCTGTCTTGGCATTACATCATTTAGGCATCTTGTAGCACGCTCTGCCCTAGGTACCCATGTCATCATCTATTTAATTAAATAAATTTTATTTATTTAATTAAATTTATATTCATGATCCATCCATTTCGCTAATGTTAATTAAATAATTTATATTATTTAATTAATTAAATCATTTCTATTCATTCTTCTAATGTTAATTAAATAATTTATATTATTTAATTAATGAAATCATAAATTCAATGTTAATTAAATAAATCCAAAATTTATTTAATTAATAAAATCCTAAAATATCTTGTCGCTTTCTTTCCAAAATTGAAACTCGTGTTTATCTAATTAATTTATTTAATTAGATAATTCATCAATTATCCTTCTCATCTTTTTCAAGATTTATTTCCTTTAAAACAGGAAATGAAATCTTTCTATCTTTTTTGACATCTTATATCATCTCGTTGTATTTCCTCTTTTGTCAAAAATCAAATCCTTGTTGAATCTTGTCAAATCTTATCTTTGTCAACACCACAGCTCTATAAATATGGCCTCTCACAATCCATTTACGGGGTTGATTTGTCTAGCACCTAGACTCTATCAAAATTAGTCTTCTATCTTTATCTATCATTCTTTCTATTTGTCATTGTCATCATCAAGTCGTTATGCTGCAAGAATGAGCACTCAACATTCCTCCATTGTCAACCCTTCAAAATCTCGCATTCTCATGTAAGTGGAGAAGAGCAATGGAGATAAATCGAATTAGCGTGGAGATCGGTTTGCATTTGTGTTGTTTATTGTGATCTTCGTATTATTTTGTACTCTATTGTGCTTGATAGGATCTAATTAGATTATTGTTTTCATTAAACACTTAATCTGCTGAATTTTACCCTATCTACAGAAACTATTGTAACTATAACAACTTATTTTCCAACTGTTAGCAGCCCACTTCTTTTATTCTTCCTTAGTTAAATATTTAGTTACCCATTTCTGATATTCTTGATTAGTTAGCCAGTCAAAATTAATTACCTAATTTACCTTAGCATTATAAAGTGTATATTTAACTGCTACCTGATTTGTATCTCTTTCAAAAGATTCCAAAAATGAGTTGGTGCTAATGATTTTATCCATATAGCTCACCAAAAAATTATAATCTGAGTCATCACAAATTAATTTAATTTGGTCACTGATGACCTCATTTTCCTGATCTTGCCACTACTGGAGTGACTTGATATTTTCCTTCTCATCAATTATATCAGGTAACAATGTGTTACCCCAATCATCAAAATTCTTCACCAATTCCCTGATCCTCCTACTCAAGTCATCCAGTAAGATCTAAAAACCTTTCAATTATTTTACTAACACATGATTAGGCTTTAATGATTGGGGCCTATTATTTGTATCAAACCTTGAGGCTATATAAATTATACCCAAATAACTGGCCCTAGGGATCCAATTTTGAGTTAGTGGTATCACTACCTCCTGGTCCCTATCTATATTCTTTATTGCATCAAATAATAAAGAATTTAAATAATGTATAGATAATAATCTATTATCAACCTTTTCATTTAAGTGCCTCAAGACAACAGTGACAATCTCCTTTTTATTTGAAAGAGATCCCTCCTCACTTACCTTTAATGATGCCTATAATTCTTCAATTTTTTGAATGAGCTACTTCTTTGTAGGATCGACAGAGAACTCTAATTCTTCATCAATTTGTTCTAAAGGAGGGGTGAGGGAAGGATTCTGACTAGGAGACCTTGGTGTGGAAACAATTGGAGAAGCAGGAGGCACTGACCCTGATGTGGAAGGTAATGAACCGATTCCTAGAGCACTTGATGTCTCCCCAATATGTTTATACCTTAAACTATCCACCTCGGTCTGCAACTCAACATTCGTTTGCTGCATTTTGTTGTATTCCTCAATCAAAAGGTTATACTTCTCCATTAGGCTGTTCTTTTCAGCCTCTTCTCTTTTAGCAGTATTTTGGGCCAATTTGGCCACATTCACAGTTAGATTAGTGGCCTCAGTGGTTGAGGTCTCTGAATCTCTTTTTATTATTAACCCTCTTCTAAAATTTGGGTTAAAATCTATAACATATGGCTTTCTCCCTTGTGGGGCCAATGCCCAAATTTCCAAAGTCTCATACTCTTCACTAAAGGTGGAGTCTTGCAAGGGATTCTTGGACTTTAGAATAGCATTAAATGCTACAACATCTGCAATGTCTCATTCAGGCAGAATCAATACACCAGCCTGAGTCACTAGTTTTCTTCCTTCCTCAGGAGTAATTTTCTTGAATTCTTCCATTAATTCAGCTTTCACTTCCTCATCATTCTCCTGGTTTGACTTGCCAGGTCTCAACTCTCTCCGCTTTTTACATTTATCTTGATATTCCTCAAATTTCATCCTCCATACCAATTGCAAGAAGACAAGAGTTTTTATAAATGCATCATCATCAAGAAACTCCTTACATGCCTCCATTCTTGCATCTTGTACACATTTTCCTTTCATATCCAAATCGGATAAAACCAATTCAGCTGACCTAGGAGGGGAAGGCATACCAATTTGCATATCTTGATCAGTAACAACAATCTCATCCATCACATCCTCTGGTGGCTGATCAGTGCTTTGCCTCTTAGGTCTTGGTTCAAATGGTGGTGATGGACTATCTTGTGGTGATGATTCTAGATCAATAATATTAATTTCCCTAGGTGTTTTGAGTTTTGGACCTGGCTGTGTAGGTAATTTCATTATTTGTTTACCTTTTATGTCCACTTCTTCTTCATCATTACTATCATCCTTTTTCCTCCTATAAATGGGCCACCTTTCTGTAGGCTGGTATGTTGGTCTTTTTTCCATTGGTCTAACACCTTGTTCCTGCACACCCTGACTCAATTCCAAGTTTATCTTCTTGGTCCTCAAGGTGCCCATACTTTATTTGAATTTTCGCATCAGAAAATCAATTTTCTTATGATGTGGACTGCACTCCAACAATGGATCATACTTTGGATCCATTTTGTGCACAATATCTAATAGCTTATCATAAGCTATCCATTTCTCCTTGTTCAACTCTAGCCTATTTAGATCAAATTTGTTTCTAATCAAGTCCTTAGGAAATTTAAACTCATGCACAAAATTGCCACCCTTTATTCTCTATCTGAAAAGGGAAAAGAAGCCCTCAAGATCATGTTGCCTCTTTGGACCACACCTTAAGTGGTAATCATCAAATAATTTTCCAAAGTGTACCCATCCTCCCTTTGAAAATATAAAATCAGATACCACTGTATAATCTAGGAAAAAGGTTCCCTTATCCCTCTCATTGAGGTTATCCTCATGGATACAACCTATTTTCCACATAACCTCTGCAAATCCCACTCTTGGTGGCACATTGTATGGTAGTATATGGGGGGTTCCTTGAAAACCGTATACTCTCAAAACAGTGCTGACTGGGTATGGAATAATGTCACCCCAGTTATGGTAGACTTTTAATTTTGGCCTCCTCCCCCTTGGTCTAAGGAAATCATATAATTCCTTAGGGATCCTAGGTACATTCACCATTAGTCTGGCCATCCATCTAAAAGAAAATCAATTATCAAATTGCACATAACTGGTGCCTTCTTTATTACACGATAAGTCTACAGTCCATATTTATACAGGAAATCTTTATCCATCAACAAATTTCCTTAATTCCATCTTCTCAGAAAATAAGTCAGCATTCTTGCACAAGAATATATGCATCAACATAGAATACCAAAAGAATTGAGTGCCTATATCATTCCACTGCAACTTTGACAACCCTTCATGTATCCTTTCAGCCAACAAGGAGGAAAAATCATATATCATAGAGAAACTAGGGTGTTGTATTTGCACCCCCATGAACATGTAGGCAATGGGAATCACCGTGATAGGATTGAAACCTAAAATATGGCACAATGAATAAAAAGTGGCCAAGAAATGATTTGCAAAGAAATTTACTCTGAATGGTTCTTGGTCACTAGGGCTAATATGAAATCTTGAACCCCCAACCCTAGCCAGATGAGGTGGAAGCAACCTAGCTTTGAAAAGAGACTTTAATTTTCCATATTCTTGCTTCATTTCCTCAAGATTGATAGGAACCAAGTATACACTCAACTCACTCAAATAAAAAACATATTGGAACTCTTCTTTGTTAATGCTCAACAAAACACTTCCATCATTGTCCATGATTACCCGCATAATAGGGTAATATCTCACAACCACGGCCCTAAGAAAATCTATATCAAGGAGCACATTTGGCACAACCAACTTCCCCATATAAGACACGTGGTGGTCTCCCGTGATATTGTGATCAATAAAGACCTTGTGATTTATTATCACACGATGGTGGGAAACCATTGAGATCAAATGACAATTCATCGATGGTCACGCAAACTCATCCCATTTGACTTCATCAGATGGGACACATGGCACCCGCTCGTGATATCACAATCAGCCAAAGCAATGTGGTGGGGTCATCGTGGGATAGCGAGGAATGGTTGAGATCAAACAACAGTCAATCAATGGTCACACAAATTACCCTCTGCAAAATAGAACATTTATTAAAATAATGAGGGGGACATCATTAGGCGGATGATAAATGATTGATATAAGTTGTTTTGAAACAATGAAACACAGGGGCGACCAAGACTTAGGGAAAAATAAAATCCCACAGGGGAAATAAAATATTAAGACCGAAGGGACCCAACCTTAGACAAAATGATGGGGCATAAGATGTTTTAGAGGCCCTCCAAAAGTAACAGTGAAATAGATCCCACACAAGGCGTAAGAAAAACACTAGGATTTTACATGAAGACAAGGCTAAAACCCCAACCTTAGGATTTTCCCAAACACCGTGAAATACCAGAAACATAAGGCATGATAGGAAAGGAAAACAAGGAACAAAATTTGAAGCTCCATCAAGAAGAGAGATAGAGGGAGTGAGTGAATGAGAGAGAGACCTAAGAGAGGGAGAGGGGGTAGGAGGGAGAGACTTGAGATAAAGTGACTAAGTGAGTGAGAGAGAGAGAGACCTGAGAGAGGGAGTGGTGCTAGGAGGGAGAGACTTGATAGAGAGAGAGGGAGGGAGTGGGAGAGAGATAGAGGGAGATAGGGTTAATGGTAGAGGGTAGAGGGTTTAATGGTTTAGGGTTTACGAGTTAAGGGTTTAGGGTTTAGGGTTTAAGGGTAGAGGGGAGAGACATAGAGGGAGTGACTGAGTGAGAGAGAGAGAGACCTAAGAGAGGGAGAATTATCACAAATTGCAAAGTTTTGTTCTATAATTTCATATTTCATTTAGCTTTAGTCTGTCTAAGGTTTGATATAGCAAGGAAGCCCTTGTTTACTCAAGATGGAACCGACAAAGCAGCATGCTAGCCAGATTGATTATTTAAGTAGAAACCTATATGATGACTTCCTGGATCAATTTCCCTTGTCAACAAATGATAGGAAGAAGGGATTGGTTTTGATGTGAGGAAACACCCTAGGGGATGGATTAGTGTATAATTATTCCAACATAGCCTGATGGAACACTAGATCTTTACTCATGCTTGGGAAACCTTTCACCAAAAGATGCCATGAATGCACCTTACCCAAAGTATTCTTTAGGACCTCCATGCATACAAACACAAGGATTTTCATTTATCATCTTGCAGCAGTGGTACCTAAGATGATAGTACTACCCCTCCCTTGGACATTTCTCTCTTCTTACAATTGGATACATTAGTACTTCTTTTGATTTTTTCAAAAAGATATGAAATAATTTCTAAGTAATGCCTTATTGGGTCAATGAGATCACCAAGAGTCTAGGACTTGTCAAATGAGAGTATATTATTGACACGTATCCCTTTTCTATTCACTTGTTAGGACTTAGTAATGACTATCCAAAGAGAAATGAGATAGTGGCAACAACCATTTATATTATTTATCTCACTGCAATCCATTTCATGGCTATAGTAATGTTGTCACCCAGTGTGGATTCATTTTTTCAAATTCATAGGTAACATGAAGACAAACCTGTAGCCTTTAATGGTACTGCTCTTATTCATGACTATGCTCTGTTCCCTTGAAGCACCATGATTTATGATGGTTTTTATGTTGAATATCTTCATTAAAACAACCCTGTACAAGTATATGCCTTCACTATTATAGCCTATTGCTGGAATGGATGATCAATGGTATGAAAAGGTAAAAATACAACTGTGCTTTTCTTCCTTCACTACTTGTTGTTTATTGTTGATTGTTGTTCATATGCAGTTGTACCATTGTAATGCTTGATGTCCTACATGAACCTGCATGGCTATCTTGTAGCATAACCTCATAGTTGGTGTTCATAAACACTTGTACTATGGCCTTGGCTTCCAAAATGAGACCTCTCATGAATCATAACTTCTTAATTACCATTTGTAGCTTTTTGTTTCTTGTATGCAATCATGATCCATTTTGGATCAATCATGATGACCAAAACCCCTACATGAAAGGTTATGAGCATAGCAATTGTATCTCGATCACATGATATGAGGGTTCCATTACTATCATAAACCTCTTGTAATGACATGTTTTCAATAGGCATATTATTTGTGTCAACTAGAGTTGATGTTTCTTGAGTGTCTTTTCCTTTTATTCATTTCCTTAAAATATCATGCATTGAATGTTATCTAGCAACTTGTTTGCTTCAATTTCACCAGTACACCCATTAATGAATAATATCAATCCCCTTTGCCTCCTATAGCTCTTGAAAAGGTGTTTTCCTTGTACTTGTATCATGAACTTGATTCAACCATTGCTCTTCTTTTGTTATGTGTAATAAATACACATAGTCTCCTCATTTTATCTTTATTGGAAAACCACTTTTCATATAAGTGGGTTACCTAAAAACTCACCTTCCTATGTGATGTGTGACTATCCAATAGGGTTATGATGAGAGGGGCTTGACAACAACTTCAAATGCTTCCTCATTGTTTAAAATATGCATAATTGAACTTGATGCATCTATGAAGTCACTTCCTTTATAAATAGATCATGGATCTTCTTAAGAATATTGAAGGAAATATCAACACAGTATGTTGCATCTTTTGAATCTGTCCTTTCCTGTCCTGTCTTATGTTACTAGTCTTTTATGGTGTTGGGAAAATCCTAAGGCTGGGGTTTTGTTTTTTACTGAAACCCTCTATCTCTCTCCCCTCTACCCATAACCATAAACCCTAACCCTTAACCCTTAAGCCCTCTACCCTCTACCCTCTCTCTCTCTCTCAAGTCTCTTCCTCCTACCCCCTCTCCCTCTCTTACATCTCTATCTATCTCTCACTCACTCCCTATATGTGTCTCCCCTCCACCTTTAAACTCTAAAACCTAAACCCTTAACCGTAAACCTTAAACCCTTAACCCTTAAACCCTCTACCCCTTATCTCTCTCCCACTTCCTCCCTCTTTCCCTCTCTCTCTCCAGTCTCACCCTCCTAAGGTGCTTCCACAATAGTGGTTTACAATTTCTAGGAGGAACTGATTTTTGCTGAAATCGCATATTTTTAGAAAATATAATGATTTAAGCCATGAAAAGTTTCATTTAAAGAATTCCAATTGAAAAGGTCTTGATCAAACTACCTTAAATAAAACCCCCTTGGATAGAACCCCGCTAGTTTTAAACCATACCTATAATAGAGTCTCCTTTACACCTATCAAAATGCTAATTAAAAACCACATTTGATTTACCTTTTTGGGGATCAAATGAATTCATTTACAATTTATTTTTTGCAAGTATTTATCCCTTATTATAAGCTTCCCAAAAAGTATAATTTTATATAAATTTAATTTGCTTATTATATTTATTTTTTATTTCTCTTGAATGTAGGTTTTTCACCGAAAATCAAGCTCTTTGTTCTGCACATGTAGAAAAATAGAAAATTATTATAATATATATATATATTAGTGCACCATATATTGAAGTCCTTGATCCAACAAAGAAAAATAAATTGAATTTTGATACATACAAAAAAAGTTACGCGTTATACGGTTGTGCTATGTCTGAATTATAATTGGTTTAAATTTGAAACTTGATTAAAGAAAAATTATTCAATAAAAAACTATCTAACCAAGTGGAAGCACTATATATTAGAGTTGTAAATATAAATTCGAAAGAATTAGAATTTTATCCTTCATGGGAAAAAACTTATACGTTATACAATGAGCGTCACTTTTTAAAAATGTTGTTTTATGAAAAAAACTAGTTTTCGAGGGAGATGGAAAAAAAAAGGTGCAATCTAATTCCAAAATTTTTGAAAAAAATATATTTAGAATCTATTGAAAAAATTCCATGAAACTCTATTTTTCATCATCTTTCAATTCCTCATGGTTTAGCTACTATAGGTTCCCGAAAGTGAAGATTTAGTTAAAAAAAAATTTCAGTGTCCAGTTTGGCCAAAAATTGTAAACCACTATTGTGGGATCACCCGGTACCCCTTCTACCTCTCGCAGGTCTCTCTCTCTCTCTCTCACACACACTCTTATCTCCCTCCCCTCTACCCTTAACCCTCTC
>VDFB02000003.1:311483758-311910147 GCA_007258455.2 Sequoia sempervirens | reverse complement strand
CTTCCCCCTCCTAATTCTCTCTCTCTCTATACCTCTCCTATTCTTCCCCTCTTCCCCTCTCCCTCCCCACTCCTAATTATTTCTCTCTCTCTATATATATATATATCTCCCTTTACCCCTCTCTCTCTCATTTTCCCTCTCCCTTTCCCCCTCTCTCTCTATCTATCTATCTCCCTTCCCCCCTAATTCTCTCTCTCCCCTTCTCTTTGTCTCTCGCTCTCTCTCTCCCTCTCTCTCTCTCTCTCTCCCCTTTCCCTCTCTCTCTTTCTCCCTTTCCCTCTCTCTTCATCTCTCTCTCTCTCTCTTTCCCACCCTCCAGCTCCTAATTACTTTTGGGTATATCTATTCAAAAATCAGATATCCAATTTATAGCACGAAAATATTACATTTTAAAATATTTTTTAAATTAGATATTTGACATGAATTGGATATCCAAAACAAATCCAATATTCAATTTGTAGTAATTTGGCTTGGGAATTGCTATGGAGCAATGTAATGACACCCAACCGAAAAAAAAAAGTCAACTCAGGATTTTTAGCATTTTTTGGCGAGTTCAAAATGCTACTTTTTCCATGTTGCCAATTTTTGGCCCATCATGATCCTGCACATACCCAGGTCTAAATCAGGTAGTTTTTATTGCTAAGGTGGATCACTCCTTTCTTCTAAGGCCATACACTTATGATTGGGTCAAGTCTTCATTTCTTTAGAAAATTTCTATTGCCTTCTTGATAGGTTAATTATCATTTGATTAGATGGGTTATGAAGCACTTATTTCAAACAAATATCTTTATGAAATAAGTATATTGGCATGAAATTAAATATGATTTGTATTCCAATGTAAAAACTACAAAGAATGGAAACAATTCTTTCAACACATAAACTATTATGTAGTAGTCAATTAAAATGAAAAATCTTACTCTATATTAGTTAGGATACACAAATAAGAAAATTATCTAAAGTGACTTAGTTATCCTAGAGGAACTAAGTATATAGTATACAAAGAAAACCAACAAACCCACAACTACCCCTATTTTGAAGGAGTTTAGTTTTCTCCCCTTCTTGATCTTGTTAATATTGTCTAATTATTTTAAAGAGATGAAGGGTCATAACACAACTTTATTCAACCCAGTAAATAACTTGGTTAATGAAACTTGACAAAAGCAACAAAAAAATTACTACATTTGGAATTTCATGTTGAATGAGGAGTGGTGACAATAATTTACTTATAGTTTAATAAAACACTATTTTTATAAGAAGGATTTACATTAGAAAGATAAGTGTTTCTTATAGTTTAATAAAACACTATTATAGTTTTACCAACATATACTATTATATGCTTGCATAGCTTCTTAGTTAATATATGGGGAGATAGAGATAGATGGGGAGAGAAAGAGAGAGAGATAGAGATATATGGGAAGAGAAAGAGAGATGGAGATATATGGGAAGAGAAAGGAAGAGAGGTGGAGATAGAGAGTTGATGGATAGGGGGGATAGGGAGGGAGAGATGGTGAGAGATAGAGAGGGGGAGGGAGAGAAATGGATATAGATAGAAAGAGATAGAGAGAGGAGTGAGAGGGAGATAAAAAGAGAAATAGAGATAGAGATATAGAGTAGGAGAGATGAGGGAGATATGCAGTGAATGAGAGAGAAAGGGGGGAGAGGGATAGATAGCTCAATAGATAGAGGGGGGAAGAGGGAGTGACATAGATAGTGGGAGATATAGAGATATAGAGAGCGACAAGGAGAGATATATCAATCACCCTCCCTATATCTCTATCTATTCATCCATATCTATTTATCTCTCTACCTCTCTCTATCTCTTTGTATCCCTTTATATTTGTATGTTTGTCATTATCTCCCTCTCTCTCTATATTTTCTCCCCTATATTTATCTGTCTCCTTAAGTGTGCAATGGGTACATTGAAGAGGTCTTAAAGGAGAATTATCGTATCTTTAATCAAATGGCATGCTACCTTGAGCATAACTCCCCAAGGACACATGCCATCCTTGGATTGTTGACATGAAATAATCAATCAAAATTTAGTTTCTCTCTCTCATATTAATATATATTACTATTATACTAAATATATATTATATTAATTATATTTTGTATTATATAAAAATATACTTATTATTAATTATTAATTATAATAATTTTATACGTATTTAATAATTTTGTTAAAGAATATAATATATAATTATAATAAGTTGAATAATTATATTATTTATTATGTAAAATATGGCTAATATACACTTAACTATATTGTAGAATATTAAAACCTAGCTAAATGGTGCCAAAATTTTCAACTTAATTAACATACTATAAAACCTAATGAAACCAGGTTGTAGCTCGTCAAATTGGAGAAGTGAAAGGTCAATACCAGCGCTGAGGAAGAGTTTGGAGTAGTGAAAACAAGGTCAATGCCAATGCCAAGGAAGATTTTGGAGTTAAAACAAGGTCAATACCAGCGCCAATGAAGAGTTTGGAGGAGTGAAAACAAGGTCAATATCAGCCGAGGAAGAGTTTGGAGGAGTGAAAAAAAGGTCAATATCAGCACCGAGGATGAGGTTGAGGGCACTTAGGGAAAATCAACGACCAAGGGCAATGAGTAATGTAAGTTTGGCACCCCCATTCTCTTTAACCTTCAATTTTCATGCCTAGTTTCCAAAGATCTTCTCATACATTGGCACCCCCATTCTCGTAAAATGGTATAAGATAAAACAAAAAAATAAAATAGCTTAGTCTTTCACTTTTTTATCGACCAGCCTCAAGTCTTGAAAAAACTCCCATAATCTACCCACATCTTGGTTGAGGTCTAGGATTTCATCACACATAGCCTTCATCGCATGAGTCTGAAACAATTGTAGACTTAGCCCAAGTATATGCTAGGCTAAGGTAGATCTAATGAATGGAAATAGAGGCATACAATTCTTCTTTAATACCTCCACCACAAACATATGCAAGGTGTTGGTTGTTTTTATGGTAAGCAGGTTGATCTTCTAATCTACCTATGGAATTTTGAATAACAATAAAGGGAAGCTCAAAGGACCTGGACCAACTAACGAGGATTTGAAAGACCTCCTACACTTTAGGCTTTTCAAGACCCGAGAGGGTGATCCCTTAGTGCATTTACAACCTCTACATGATCATCGTAAAAAAAATTAGCAACAACAGATAATCTCATTCAATAGTTCAACATAATAGGATAATACCAAATAGAATTGGTTGTTTATCAATAATATCAACTATTAAGAGCATGAGATAACTACAACAACATTTCACAGTATAATATAGTCATTGATTTGCAATTTATAGCAAGCTCCAGGTAAAGGAAAACAAATATTGAACCATATGAATAAGTACAACTTAGATTAGTGCCATATATCCATTGGAGGAATCAAATTTATAAGCATCTAAGGGTTTATGACAGATTTAACACATAACATATAAGATCCTTGATAGCATTGCTTTAGAATCTCATCAATATGTATTCTAACCCAATACTAATTATCAAATCCTTATACAGAACATATCCACCTACAATCCCATTCAAGAATTTTAATTAATTCCTTGAATTAAAGCTAAAACAAGAATCATACACACCACAATAGTGAGATGAATGAAACAACCCTTGATCATTTTATTCAAAATTTAGAAATGCTTGTACAATGGAGAGTCATGAGTTTGAATTAATCATATCAATTCAAATGTCAGTACTATCATAAAACATCAAATCCCCATGAATTCAAAACCTACTATAGAATGACTCAAAACCTAAATTGCATTTTTGCTAAAACAATCAGACTTTACAATTTTCTCTGCGGCTTCATCTAGACTCGACAAAAAATATCTAACTTGCTAACCCATACTTCTGGCCTTGAAATCCTTCTTATAGAAAAAAAAAAGAGCAAACAAGCATCAGGCCAGAAAGCACATGTGTCACTAGCCAATTGGACCACCTTGTGATATTCCAAAATTTTTTAACAACAACAATCTCCCTAGAGAATCTTCTTGTTCATCATGCCCGCTGAGAATGGTTGATGCAGTAACAAAAAACTTCAAGAATTATGTGCCTAGACTGTCAGTAAAAAACAAAACTGAAATCTGTAGTAACTGTAACAATTGATTTGTTAATCGTTAGTAGCCTACTCCTTTTCACTCTTAGTTAAATATACATTTACCCATTTCTAGTACTCTTTATCAGTTGGTTAATCAAAATTGATCACCCCATTCACCTTGACACTATAAGGTTTGTAATTAACTACCACTTGATTTTCTTCTCTTCCAAAAAACTCCAAGAATGATTTGGTGCTAATGATTTTTTCCATACAGCTCACCAACAAATCATAATCTGAGTTACCCTAGTTTTGAGGGTTTTGTAGTCCAAACATGATATAAAAGGGCTCTTACACTTTTTTTGATTACTGTAGCTTGTGTAAGAGGCCCCATGGATACTGTTTTAATTGTAGGATGCATGAATAGGGTGTAGGATGAGAAATAAAGAAGGTATAGTTGTTGTCCTCAATATTTTTGTGAAGAAAAGCATGTGAAATGAGAGGTTTAAGCCTAGGTTTCAACAAAATATGTATGGGAGATCTAATTTTATGAATTTTTATCCATGTGCAGACCTAATGGGTTGTTTTTGAACACTGAATATAAATGATACACACACACACATATGTATGTATGTATGTATGTATATGTATTTTTAAATGTAAATGTAAATGCAATTACTTGCTCTCCTAGAACAATAAATGCAACATATCATTCAATAAATCTATATCTATGTATATAAATGTGTATTTCTAAATGAAAGTGTAAATGAAAAGAGCATATGGTTTTGTAGTGTTATAGATACAACATATCCATAAATTAATGTAATTGAAATTCTAAAGTCTTCAACTCATATAATATGAAATCAATCAAACTATTAAACTACATGAGAAATAAATGAAAACATAATGCATATGTATGTGTATTTGTAAATGTAAGTGTAAAATAAATAAGAATAATGAAAATTATAAAAGAATACAAGGAAAGGTCTCCTCCCTTCTTGTAGTGATAACCTCCTCCACACACAACCCTTAAAAATTATGAATAGAGGATTATAATCTTTGAAGAACTCAAAGTTGATTCTCTCCTACCTTATGCAATTAGTCATTTTATCCTTACAAAAATTTATAGTGATTACTAGAGGCACATAGACCAATTCTTCATAATAGAAGAATTTGATCATACTTTTCCAATGATAGCATTATGAGAAAACCTTAGGTTAAATGAGTAATTCCTAGCTAAGTTCTTTAAATCATGTCCAATCGTATAAGAGAAGACTATTGCTATGTGTACCTGGATACCATGGAGAAAGGCTCTTTGGGATATTTTATCAATCGTCCTACCTTAAAACATCCCAAAAGTCTCCTAGAAATTAGACATAGGAAGATTTAAGATGACTTAAAAAAAATTTATTACCAAAGCATAAACTTATGATGACTTAACCAGGCCTAGTACACACTCCCTTCCTGTTAACCACTTAGACATATGGAAATTAAATGTAATTTTTCTGCTATTTTTAATCATGTAGGTGTCCAATAAACCACTTGGTGATGTTTCCCTTCAAGTTTATTTACTTGAATGAAGAGAAAAATTCCTTTTATTACAATTAGAGAATACATTTGAGGCCTTGGTTGTGTAACTGGTGGACCATAGTCACATTTAACACTTGTTACAAAGTTTTGGAGTTAAAACATTAAGTAGATTTGATTTGTGATGGACACATTTGGATGGTCGTAACAATAACTTGCAATCTATCAAGACTTGACTACCTTATAACCTGTGAAATTCTAACGATGAAATGGTAGATTAATCATAATGTCACCTTAGGATCACATCACCATGAAAGAACTTCATCCAACATCCTTATGAGTGTAGGTAACACCAAATAGGTATTTGTCAGATCTTTCTTCCTCGAGCGAGGGAAATTTAGGAAGAGAAGAGGAAAGTGAGACATGTAGTATGTCTAAAAGAGGGAGATCAACTAGAGGTCAAAATATTAGAAGAAAATTTTGTAAACACATGGAATTTTTTCTTGCTAAAGGGGGGTCATGTTCTTTTGATGATGAGAGCATAGGAAACATCGAGGTTCCCTTGAGGTACAAACATCTATGGAAACAATGGCTACCCAAGGAACTTCCTCCAATAAACACTGATTTTTGTGTCAACGAGAGGATATATCGCATAGCACCATCGTCATTACATGGTTTGGGCCTATTTCACATGGATGGCATAAAGGTCTGTTTTGAAAAATTTATTGAATTGATGGAGTATGTCAGAACCTGTTACAGTTACAAAGATTGGATGCAACTGGTTTGATATACATGAAGTATGCTTAGGTATGCATTGTCAGCAAATTATATATAGCTAAAAGATAAGGATCAAAATAAAAGAGTGGCTATGTACATTGACAGAAGGCCAAAAGCATCAGAGAATATTGTAGGGTTTATAAACAGTACATGACCTGGGTCAACAAATAAGCAACCCAATTGCATATTTGAGGTGCGCGAGGGAAACTGTGTATTGGTATGTGCGATAAAATCAATAACTGCATGGGAAGAGTTGCTAATCGATTACAATTTGAATCACTTATTTATAAACATAGTTACTATGGGGATGGTACATACTATGTACCATTTTAACCAACCTCCAATTAATGACTCCAATATACCATTTTATTCTTTTCTTTTTTTTTGTAATTCTATTGGTTTCATTTTCGTAATGGTTTTTTATATTTAATTTTTGTCATAGTGGGACATTGATCATATAGAGAAGGCTCCGGCCCAAAGCACAGATCGTGATTTATCTTCAGGTGCTTCTACCTGATAGGTTTACCTCATTGTAATTGTACAAATTAGATATGAGAAAAATGTTTTATTATTATGTTGTTTTGATAAGTTTATTGGGTTAATTTCGATAATGTTTTTAATATTCTTGTTGCAGTCGACTAATCGGGGAAAGGCACTAGCAGTAGATGAGAGCATCCATAGGGAGGTATAGTCAATATTATGTGATCATGACATCGCTTATTCAACAAACCCTCTAGATATGATAAGGAAGACCCAAAAAAAATGCAATGAAGAAAACCTTAAGTTGTTATTCATATGCCTCAAATAGATGAGATAAGAGAGAGGGTTAAAATATTGACTGAGAGATCACAAAAATTGCAGGTAAGCTGTCATAAGGTCTTTAATTATAACATAATTTCATTCATGGTTTTATATTTTGTACTCTTTTATGTCATGAACTAAAATATGTGTTTTTTTTACAAGATTTTTAGCATCCTCATGATGTTCCTAGCCATGATCAGGGTACTACAAGTGTTGCCTGAGGAGTAGGGGTTGGTACAAGTGTCCATCCTAATCTTCCTGTGCATATATCACATCATCTAACCCCATCATCTGTGCCTATATTGTCATCTGAAATGTCAACAACAAATACCATGTAGGCATCCGTTAGTGCACCCTTTGGTAGCAAACACATGCCAGAGCATGCGTCAGGACATGTACCTGGGGATGCAGAGGCCACTAGTACTAGTGATATTTTAGTAACATGTCCTGGATCTTCTTGTATTACTAGTACAAGAACATTTCTAGTCATATTTGTGGTGACCAAGGATTTCATTCCCATAAAGATAGAGAAGGTCCTAGGTGCTTTAAAATGTTCTAATTATTATTATATATAATCCAATTGAAATTTACTTATTGATCGCTCTTTTTAGAATATTGATCCCATGATCATTTTGCAAGAAATGATTATTTTTTATAAGCATCTAAGCCATATTACATTGGAGCTCTTCAGGCCCACCATACGTACATGGTGAAATGCCCAAAATCAAGATTTAAAAGATGAGCTCATTAACCTTTTAGTTGTGCTCTTTGGTGATAAAACATTCAACTAAACCAAGGTGGTCCTTAAGAAATCTGGTACCTATCTAAAGTATGTGAGGGACCAATATAGGTCACATTTAGAGGAGAACAAAAAGTACGAGCGTCCCCCAATGATTCCAAAGAGGGAGTGGAAGGACCTGGTGTCAGATGAAAAGAAAAAAGGAAAGACACCACTGGGCCAAGGAAGGTATGTGATACTATCAACAATGTAATTATATATTGATTACTCTTTCTTTTTACATAATCTAACGTATTTCAAACTTTTCATAGGCTTCCCGACACATCGAAGGCAACAAAGGAAAGACTAGAAAAACATGAGCAACACAAACTTGGCTCTGGTGGTTATATGAAATTAGCCGCACCAATTGTAAGTATCAATAAATGAAATATTGTATCCAAATAATAAATTGAAAAAAATTTGGTTTTGTCACACCATAGAAGCAAAATTCATGATCTTATGCAAAAATGCAGGGCTCTGAATTCAACAGAGTTCCCACAGAAGATGGCCTGAAGATTTCCTTCTAGCAAGGCTATGGAGTCATGGCTCAATGCTTAAGATTCTTGACTGGGAAAACACAATCTTCCACTGCATCCAACACGTAGGTAAATAAACTTAATAAAGTTTATTTAAAATTGAATACTTTTGCAATCTATTCATTATTAATTTCCACCATAAAGTAATTACATGCCTATTTTTTTAAAACATTCAAGCAATGATAATATTTCACATGGCATTGGAATGTAGCCTGGTGAGGGTGGAGCACAACCTATAGATGAAGGTGATGGTGTGCATCCCGGTACTTTAGAGCATGTAGAGTGTGATCAACATGTTGAGCATGATTAGGCTAGAGAAGATCAGGAACATGATGTGGCCCCATCAGGTAAAGAGGACCACTCTAAAGTTCTTTTAAACATATTTAATTGCAATTGGTGTATTAATTAATGTAGCATTTCATGTTTCAAGTTTAGAGCATGTAGAGTGTGATCAATGTGTTGAGCATGATCAGGCTAGAGAAGATCAGGAACATGATGTGGCCCCATCAAGTAAAGAGGACCACTCTCATGTTCTCTTAAACATATTTAATTTCAATTGGTCTATTAATTAATGTAACCTTTCATGTTTCAACTACAGATCAAGATTTAGAGGGTGTTCAACATGCTGAGAATGAGTCTATAACAGAAGTTCAGGAACATGATGTGGACCCATCAAGTAAAGAGAACCACTCTAATGTTCTTTTAATTAATGAAATACTAGTAACAGTAATAATAAAACATATTAGTTTAACATTTCTTTGTTATTGCAGCAAACCCCCCCTTGCAGCGACATCCACATCATGAGCAGATGACTAGGCGTACATTAAGATCACAAGTAGAGGGAAGAACAAATAAAGGGGGGACAAATGATTTAGAAAATGATAATCCAATTCATTTTCTTTAGCTTTAAAAAAGAAACAAAAAAAGTGATTGTAATCATATCATGACAACCATATTTTTGATAATATGCAAAAATTGAAAGAATGAATATTATATGTTAATGAATGAATGTGAATATGTTAATTAATGAATGCTATATGTTATTAATGGATGAATGAATGATTAATGTTATATGATTGGGTATGGGGAATTGAGAGTGATGCCAGGGGGGGAGGGGCCAAATGAGCTTCCACCATCACGTGGTTGGCCCTGTTAAGTAGAGAATATTAAACTATTATTGAAACAAAGAGAAGATCAATAAGGTAATACACTTTTCAATATAACAAATGCATCATTTGAAGCATCAAACCAATATGCAAAGATGAAAGAAAGTGCTAAATTTTCACTATGGTGGCAGAAAAATGATTCTTTATACCCTGAATCCATGCTCTGCATTATAATTTGAAGTTGTTTCCATTCCAATGTTTTGAGTTTAGTTTGTTTGTATGGATTTGGATGAATAACACATTGTGTTGTGTGTGGATTTGGTTTTAAAGCTTCGTTTCTTCTATTTTTAGTGGTGACATAACTCTAAAATTTGACTTTTGTGCATAACAGGTTAGTGGAAAAATTGACAGCTCTGAAGGGTTTAGAGGCTTGATTGAGATAGATACACAGATATTTGGATCTTGTTGTTGATGGGAGGCTTCCACTTAACTAGGAAATTTTGTACCATTTATAGGTATGCAAATGTTTCTCTACTTACATTCATTCTTGATCATAAATGTTGTAAATGATATTAATGCTTCAAACTTTTGATTCGTTTCATTGTTATAATGATCAAAATTTTATACTTTGCTATACATTCAAGCATTCTCTTTCCCCCTACCCTTTGCTCTCTCCCCTCTCCTTTTAATAATTTTCTTTGTCATAAAAGATTCACATTTTTGTCTCATTTACACAAATTTATCTGAAGTGCTAGGAGTGAATAAAGATATGTAAAAGATGATGGATTATGTCTAAACAACAACTTTCCATCTTATAGCTAATTAAATCCTTAATATTTGAATAGTTTAGAGCTTGAATAATGTTTGTATATGCATGTGTAGCAATAAGGGAGCCTATGTGAAGATTGAAATTTACAACATCACTTTGGTATTTTTCCTTAGATAGTGAAATGATATTTTGAGTAATAGAAACCTACACACACATTGATATTTTTCAGCATTACATTGAGGAATTTTTTTTCTCTTATACCTACCCTCAACTAGACATGGAGGTATATAATATTGGTTTCTGGGTTTATTCTGTAAGTAGTTAGTTTCACAGAGGAAGAATAAAATCTTCTTAATGTCCTGTCAGGTGTGAAAGCATATGAATCACTTGCTAAAGGCACCATTTTGTATTCATCCAAAAACTGGTTTGTTCTTTTTCTTTATGTTTCTTGCATGTGTTTTTTTTAGGCTCTAGAGATGTAGCTCGGCTCTTTCCTTTGCACTTTTCATCTATCTTGATGATTACAATAGATTGTCCTCATAATTTTTCATGTAGATTTGTTTGTAACCTTATTTTCTACCAATCAATTTTCAAACTAGTCACATATTAAGGACCATTTCACTAACTTTTAGTCATCCATTACTTCATATGTTGTAGGTTGTGTCTGTGTGCCAATAAATCCTGATGATTGTGAGAAATTTAATCCTACAAGTGTACCCAATCTTTCTCAAGTAAAATTCTTACCTTATTTTATAGTACTTTAAATGGTTAATTGAAGATGCTTCTTTGGATCTGAGATAGTTGAACCCTAGATTAAAATATGGTATTAGATGGGTAGTATCATGATAAAACTGAGGTCCATTGAACACAAATTATGAACATAATTTACTCTACTATGAATAGTGTTACAATTATAATTATTTCTCTTTTACCTACCTCTGCATTAATGAAAAAGATAGCAGATATTGGAAGTTCATTACATGTCTCATGTATGTATTAGTATTTTAATTTTTTTTAAGTTGTTCAAGAGCTTGATTAGGTCAAGAATATGTTCTACAAGCTCTATTCTCTTGACACTACTTAGCATTTTCCCTACACATTTTCTCTTCAATCTAGACATTTCTTAACTCCTTCCCTTGTTATCCCTTGGTTGTTCTCAAGCGTAATGCTTTTTCTATGCATCTTGCAGTCTGCATGTATGATCAATCATCTCTTATGAAGTATGAATAACCTTTCATGGAATTTTTGTTGTAATTAGATAATTGCCATTGTGAGAATAATCATTTAATTTGTATGGAAGTAAGTCTTTTTCATATTATTTGACTTGGTATTGTAAACTTGTCTTTGCACGATTCTCTATGGGGGAACAATAGAATTGTGATGATAGGTAGAGTTTTACAACACCATAAATCATTTGGCATTATCAATATATTGCTTATAGAATACTCTATGCAAGTAAAATGGAATGTGCAGTGACAATTGGTCTCAAATTCAAATCTGAATATAAGTACATTATACACAAGAAGATGGTATCTATTCTATGATTTAAAGAACCCCAAAATAAGAAAATTAATAGGTTCCATTTGTTTACTTGCTTTTAGACACTTGTTTAATCAATGAGACCCTCAAAATGTCTTATTGATAACTAGCAGTGTTCAAAACTCCTGAAGAGGTCAGATAAGTGTGACATTGGATCTATCTTGCCGACATAAGTCATCGACAAGCCATGGACTATCAGAGTGATTTTTCTATCCTGTGTCAATGATTGATCTCTCACCGATGGGTTGGATTCAGTGGTCATTGCCAAGAGTCTCCAGAATGGTACATTTAAATGATTTTTTTCTTTTCAAAATTGCATTGTTTTATCAAAATTTCGATGAAGGCCACCGATGAATCATCCAAAATGTCTGATGAAGATGCTATAGCTACGATGAAAGATTTGTCATAACTCACCCATTTCATTGAAAAGGTGACAACTTCTGGTGTTGCTTCGACGCTTCAGAAGATCCATTACAATTGCATTTTGGTTCTAATTCGTTGGTGGATACATGAAGTTTCATTGATATTCCAACAAACATCTGAGTCATTTTATGATCCTGACGACTGATGAATCTGCGTTATTATTTCGACATTTAATTCGTCATTAAAATTTCAACAAAAAAAGAGCAACGGATTTTTTTCATCAATTCGTCAATTTTCTAGCAAATGTTTGTCGAACAATCAACGAACGTTCATCGGAAGATGGAGTCAAATTAAGTAGTGAGTCAACCTTAAAATGGCCATATCTTGGTCATATTTTGGTATTTTTTAGAGATTTTTTTTTAAATGGGGCAGAATTTCATAAGTTGTCCAATGGTGTAGGTTTTTATCAACTTTGATAGAGTTGAAATATTCAAATTCTCACATATTCTTCAGCTCATTTGACTTTTGTTTTGGCACATTTGTAATTTGTATAATTTACTGTCTAGATCCGATGTGACCGCGGCCAGTGGTTTTATTGCTACTTTTGGATTAAAATGAACCAATCCTAGGGTAGACACAACAATTTCAAATGAACCAATCCTAGGATAGACATGGAATTTAAAATGAAGCAATCCTAGGGTAGTCACCACACATTGATTTTGTGGTTAAAATGAATCCCATGCTTGTTGTGAAGAAACATCTTCACATAGATTAAACCATTGTCATTTGGGATTTAAAAATAACATTGTTTTCTTTATCTATGGAAATAGGTCTATTCTCTCCCCTTAACTGGGTGATCAAAATACCATACTTTCCTTTTCATTTTCTGTAATTTTAATTATTTATTACATCCTTTAGAGGGCCTGCTCTTGTGGGAAAAATTACTCACCCAAGAGGAATGAGCCAAGTGGGTTCAAGCCAAAGTCAGGCTATTCCACCCCACTATAAAATTTAAAGCAAATCTTGGGAAACCCACTTTTTCTGGTAGTGTGCAAGATAACCATCCCAAAATCCTTTGTTCTAAAGGTTGGGAGGTCTCTTGAGGGAGTTTATTATTGTCGCACCGAATGGAAACCCTTACTAAGAACCTAGTGTAGTAGCCAACCATGTTAGTTTCTAAACATCCTAATAATCACAGTACAAGGGGAGGGAAGAATCTACCCCCAAGACACTCACCATATAACTGCCAAGGATTGTTTGCTTAGGGGATCTGGTATCCACTTTCTTCACTCTAATTACACGCCTAGAAAAGACAAAAACATGGGTACCCCTTCAGGGGTGACATGGATGTGTGATTCAATGTAGTTCTAAGATGTGGGTTGTTGATTATTATGATGACCTACTTGAGCACTAAGAGTGAGTCTACCTAAATTGTCTGTTATGTGCAAAAACCTATGAAAACATTTCTTGAAAACATTTTTGAGCATTCACTCGATGTTTAGTATAGGGCTTGAAAGAACAACTGTTTTTAGAGTTTTTGTTGTGTTTTCCTCACACTAAATTAGACTAAGATCATCCAAGAAAGCACTAAGAATTTTATTGAATCAACCTTTCTACCAAAATTTGAGTTTCTACCATTATTGGACTAGCTACATCCCCGATATCTTCTATGCTTAGAGATTGGAAATCCACCACATTTGTTAGGAAGTCATTTTCCAATAGGATCAAGAAACCTAAGAAACATTTAGGTTACAAAAATACTTTGCAACAAAGAAAATTCCTTTACAAGAGTCGAAATTTCTTTCTCCTTCATAAGTACCAAGATTTTGTTACAGGATTTACTAACGAGTACGCTATAGAGCCTTTGTATTCCTGAGCCTATTTCTAAAGAAGAGTTATATCTCAATGACACAATCATAATCAGCCTCTTGAGTTCAATTTCATACCGCAACCCACAATTGAATATCCTACTCATCCCAGCTAAATCATTCACTAATCTTGAAAAAAAACTAGGCTATTTGATACACTTATCATTTTTTGAGACTAGGATCAAATCTCAAAAAGTGCATCTTTTCAAACAAGTTTATGATTATTGATTCAACTTCCCCAATAGGATTTTGACATCCTTTCATCTTGGAAGCCACAATCAAGAGTTAGAAACTTCATTTGATCATATCATAGGATTTCCATCTTATCAGATCAAGACATCATCATTTGTGCACTTCTCAAACTTGTGATCTAAGTTTAGAAGAACATTTCAAAAGCATATGCCTATTGTCACAAGGTCCCAAAAAAAAACATAGAAGAAGATGAAAGAAGAGATCCACTTTACAACATGGGTGATAGGGAAGAAAATCCTTTTCATAAGTTTCGTATTGGGAATAGTTCAAATGATGAAATAACTGATGAAATGATTCAAGAAGTTGAATAGGATCCATAGTTTAACATAATTTTGGACAAGATCTTAGAGCCAGATAAAGAAGGCTACTTTCTTTTATTGGCAAACTAAGCACCAAATTTCCCTCTGACTATGATATGGAGAAAATTAAGGAAGATCCTGAAAAGATTGGAACTCCCTTAAATGATCTTAGTGCTCTTACCCAATAAATGAGAGCACTCCAAAGGAAAATCAAGGAAATAGAAGGGGGAACAACTAAGAATTCCTTTGATGGAAATATGAATGTAACCTCTTCTCCTCCAAAAACAACATCATCCAAATTCAATGTTTTTGAATTTTTGCAAAGGTTAAATAAGAAGCCCAAATCTAAGCCATCAAATAAAATTGACTAATCATGTCATGTCATGCATTTATCTTCATCCCCCATAATTCAAAATAACCTCACGATTCTTTCACCCAAGATAAGGATTCCATTCAATCACCTTCTTCTATCATATCCTCTACATCCAATGATTCATTTCAATCTACACATCTCAATCAAAACATTCTTTCCACTCCATCCCATGATACCAAAATGATTCACCCATGATAATCCACTTCCATCTCAAGAAAAAAATGTTTTTCCAAGTTCTCTATCCACCCCATTCAATGAATCCATACTCTCTTATGATTCCATCGCATCCCAAGAGCAGAATAATTCTTCCATCCTATCTAAAGATTCCCTTCCATCTGATGATCAAGCTACTCCAGCTCCTTCATCTAACCATTCTTTTCCTAGTCAAGATCAAAGTATCCCATCATCCTCATGTCAAGAGCCTCTCACACCTATTCAAGCTATACATGAAACTCGCACCTATAAATTGGGATCCTCCACCTTTATCCACTCCAATTTACTTCCAACACCTATCCTTTCATCCATATCATATCCTCCTCAAAATGGACTCGCATCTTGTTTCACAAACAATGCATATCCCATGGGTAAACGAATGTGTGAAATTATGAATTACAAAGGCAAAGGCTTAGGCCTTCATGAGCAAGGTATCCTAGAACCCCTTTCTATCCAAGCACATCCATATCCTCATGCTCAACTTAGGTATCCTATTCCATCAAACTCTCCATCCGTCCTAGGTCCTTATCCTAGTCCATCAAACACTCCATCTATCATAGGTCCTTATACTAGTTCATCAAATTCCATCTATCCTTTGTCCTTATCATCCCAACCCTATCTCATTAACCCTTCCATCCATATTAGGGTCACACATTTCTCCATCTCCTATTCTTCAATAACAACAAAGGCACACATCCTTGATCCACTTTCAAAATTCTTCCTACATTAACTCATCCATCATACCTCCATATTGGTCATCTCAATACACTCCTCCCATTGCTTTTGGAAGCAATTTGGGTGCCAAATGTCAAAAGCTTCAATATGAAAATCCACATGTATCAAAGGATGAACAAGTCTCCTCAAAGAGTCACGCAAAAATAAAAGAAAAATTGATCCAAAAATCAAAAGAAAAATTCAAAAGGCCACAAAGGCCCATCAATTCAAAAGAAAAATTTCAAAGACCGCAAAGGTTCATAAATCAAAGAGAAAAATCTCAAAGGCCAAAAAGGTAGATAAATAAAATATCAAAATAAAAAGTCATGTGGATTCCTAAAAGTATCATAGAAGCAATAAAATCAAAATTGGCATCCAAATTTTCTAATCCGAAAGCTTCTCCCCATCTCCCATCTAAAAACATATCACCTTCCAAATCCATTTTTACTCCATCACTCCATCACCCTTCAAGGTGTGTGCCAATGTTAATCTTGTCATCCTTTCCATCTATTCATCACCAAGCCTTCCAACCTCCTATCCATTATCCAACACCCAATCCCCATTCTCCTCCTTTAATTCAAAGCTTTGAATAAGTCCTTATCTTCTACTATCATTCCAACATTTATAAGTCTAATTCCCATTCCCATGGTCTATTAGAGCACATATTTGAGGGATATTATTTGTGAAACTTGATGCTTAAACCCTTCCTCCATTCCCCTATCATGAAAATATTATCTTTCATATCCATCTTCCTATCCATATACTATCTTCCATTTTCCTCTTATCATTCATGGTCATTAGCCTCATTTCACCTTTGATCTTGACAAGTTTAAGGATCTTCTTGAAAATCATGCATCTTATCCTATTCACTTCATCCAAATTTCCATACCGTATCCTTCATCTCTTATATTGTGGGGCATCTTGTTTCTTCAATTGGTCATCCCATTCCATCTTAAATGTCCTTGAAAAAAACCAAAAAAAAATCAAAACAACATCAAAATCGAAAAAAAAAAAAACATCAAAATACAAAACAAGAAAAATACAAAAAGAAATCAGAAAAATGCAATAAAAACAAATAGTGAAAGTCTGGAAAACAGACACTATTTGTAGCTCTCCATCTATTATTTCATGTTTTGCACTTAGCTTCTCATCCTTCATTTCATGCATCTTTCCATCATCTTAGGGCCATACCAGCATCATGCAGTCATCATTTTCCTAAAGCAATAGCGTCTTACCATGGCTTGATCATTGTACATATTCATTTCAGGAAGTTGTGTCAATATTGGGGGAAAACATTGACATACTAGGAGCAACCAACTCTCGGGTTTTACCAAAGCGGCTAGACAATGACATAAAAATCCAATCATGCAAACAAACAATCAAATCACATGAACAACTATCCAATCATTGATCCATATCACAACAGTTTTCAGCTAAGTACCATATCATGACTCATATCTAGATGATCTAAAATATGAATAATGTTTGGAATAGCAGTATTATATTTTGAACAATGGTTGTTTAATTTTTGATATCATCTCTCTAGAGCACACTCAATGATGTACTAAATTAGAGTGACGAGGAAAGAGTGATTTTTCTTTGTCTATTGTCTTGAGGTTAACTATCAATTTGGTGCAAATATGTCACAAGACATGATTTCCAAAGCGTATCATTGATGAGAGTTCCAAATTTGCATCAGAAAGTGGTTAATCTTTGTTTATTTATGTAAGAAATGCTCATGTCATCTCAGTTCAATTATACCTTGATGCTTGTGTTCACTTGCTATATCAAAAATCATGAAAGTTGTACTCAGGTCATCATTGGTGCTAATTTTCCCTCTAATGCTTGTACATACTTCCAACATTTTAAAGTGCTCTATGATGATTCAAGAAAGCTAATAGAAGGCTCAACAAATAGTTGGTTTCATTTAGTTGCATTTCATTTAGATCATTGTACATATCTGCATACTAGATTTGCATCAGAGTTTTAAAAAGGTTGAACAAAAACATCAACGATTGTCATGTCTCTTTGGGCTATTTGTCAAGGACATTCAGACATTTTTTTCATTATCATCTTTCATCTTCATCCTCATTCCATTAATCATTATCATTTCATCTAGATCATTTACATATCATATAGTTTATCATCTATCATTCATTTTCATATCATTTAGATACTTTATCATTTAGTTATCCATCATTATGCATTATCGTTTCATTTTTCATTTTTCATATCATATAATTTCATTGCATTCCATTGATCATTCTCATTTTATATTATCTTCATATCATTCATTTACATATCATTTAGATCCTTTATCATTTCATATCATTTCCATTTTCATATTATATATCGTCTTCATATCATTAACACCTTACTTATCATTTTCATATCCATGTCATTTTCATTCTACATGGTTACATCCCATTTACCATCTTCATTTTATCATTTCTCTTCATTTTTAGCATTTGATTTCATTTCATTTTAGCATTTCATTTTAGCATTTAATTTCATTTCATTTTAGCATTTCATTACATTTTCATTGTCATTTCATTTAGCATTATCATTTCATCTATTTCATCTCATTTCATTAAATTTCATTACATACCATTTATCATCTTATCATACATTTCATTATTATTAATCATTTCACTTCATATCATTTATCATTCATCACATTACATTCATATCATATCTTTACCCATCTATCATTTTCATATTATTTATATATCATGCCATTTTTCACATAACATTTGACCCATCTCACATAACATTTCAGATCTTTTCCTAATTCATATACATACTACACATTCATGATGCATTTCATAAACACAACATCCATTTTCCATCACATCATCATTATTTATTGCATTTGAAAAATCTAAAAACAAAAATTTCATACATACATTACATTTCAACATCATTTGCAAAACATACATTTTCATAACATTTCATATCATATATCATATCATTTCAACATGTTGCATTTTTATCATCATCCACTTGCATGACATCGTTAGTACACATCATAAATCATTTTTCATCATCATCATATAAACATCATATCCAATCATCCTACCTATCATGTTGGTCATCAAATCATTAAAATGAATATCAAAATCCATAGCACATCATGTAGAAATACATCCATATCACATCATCATCTCATAAATGCACATCACGTCATAAAAAATCATCGCCGCTGCATATCATCATTCATTAAAAATAATACAAATTTCCAATGTCAAATGAATCTAAAATTTCCAAAGAGCGATACAGGAGATCTATCCAAAATAATGTACACACTCAAAAAATAATATACATCGCAATGTGTGAATGAATCAATAATGAGTCTCAGAACTCTAACTACTAGTGCCCCCTGATGGAGCTGGCCTCTGTGGTGGAAGTCCACTTCCTCCTACAACTCCTATCCCAGGATTTTTGCGTGGTCCCGACACACCTCGACTGTGTAAAGGTCAATCAAAATCTCTCTATCTATCAAATGACTCATATCATGTGATTTATCTATCAATTCCTCATATCATGCAATCATGCCCTCTATCTTTCAGAATCTCAAATCAATCTATCAATCCTCATTTACTACTTTTTTTGTTTTTTAATGAAAGAAAATTTATCATACATCAAATCAAATATTTACTATTTATCTTCATCAAGATGGATTTATTAGACATCAAATCAAATCTTTACTATCTATCTTCATCAAGATAGATTTATCAGACATCAAATGAAATCTTTACTATCTATCTTCATCAAAATGAATTTATCAATAATCAAATCATCTTCCTCTTTGTACTTCAATCACAAATGCAAATATGTTTTCAATCACATCATCTAATATTTGTTTTCTATCATAGAAAGAAAATTTATTAGAAGCCCTATCAATCATCTACTATTTGTTTTCTATCGCAGAAAGAAAATTTATCAGAAGTCCTATCAATCATCTACTATTTGTTTTCTATCATAGAAAGAAAATTTATCAGAAGTCATATCAATCATCTACTCTTTGTTTTCTAAAGAAAATTTATCAAGAAAAATGCAATCAATCATTCTACTCTTTGGAAACAAAGTTATCAGCTATCTACTCTTTGTTTTCTATTCTCGGAAGCAAAGTTATCAATTCATCATTTCTATCCATATCAATATGATGATAAGAAAATTTATCTATCTATTGAGCAAAGAAGCAATATACATCATCATCATTTCATCATTTCCATCAAAAGGGATGTCATTTTCAACTAGGGAATCTTTTAATCAATTATCGAGAGCCAAATCACTACATCCCTCTCATCATCTGAATTTCATCATCAGTGATTTACCACCCAGGGGGCATCATCAGTATCAACCGCATATCAAATTCAAATCAAAAGGCATATCAGGCATGTTTTTTAATCAGGGGCATATTAATTAAAAAAAATTGATCAAGGGAAAAATCAAAAACAACAAAATTTCAAAACATGAATATTTTCTTTGAAGCAATGCATTTCACACATCACTTCAAAGAGGGGAATAATGTATATGCATAAAATTGGTCATGTCTAATCCTAGCATTTAATTAAATATTTTATTATTTAATTAATCCTCTAAAGTCCTCTACATAAAAATTAAATTTAATTAATTTAATTATATTGTTCATTCACTTTATTCTTCCACCATAATTAAATAAATTCACTTTATTTAATTATTTCATATGCCTACTTGATTAATTAAATAAATACTCTTTGTTTATTTTAATTAATTATCACCTTTTGGATTTAATGAAGTCTTTTGATTTAATTAAATTTAAATATTTATTTTCTCCTATTCAAAACTTTCTTCTAATTAATTAAATATTTTATTTAATTAATTTCATTTACATGTCATTTCCTATAAATTTAATTAAATATTTTTATTTAATTAAATACCCTTCATATATTTTCAAATCATAATTAAATATTTCATTTAATTATGAAATCCTCCATTATTCTCTAAATATTAATTAAATATTCTATTTAATTAAGAAAATCTTCCATGTCACCAATAAATGAATAATGAATTTAGTAAATTCATTATTTATCTTCAAAATCTTTCCAAAATCTCACAAAAAGATGATTTTTACAATTCATCTTTATCAGATCTCATCTTATCTCTTCCCCAAAAAAGGAAACAAATCTTGCTTTTTGTTTTCTTCTATTTTTCTCTCTAGTCTTATCCATCTTCGACCGTTCGATCTGCCCAGAATTTTCAATCATTGATCACATCAGCCAATCAAAATATTTTGAAAAATCTATAAATATCCCTACGAATCCAAGCATTGGTTACACACAACATATACGTACATTAGAGCCTACTTGCATTCTAGCATTCTAGCATTCTAGCATTTTAGCATTATCATTATCATCTTTAGCTTTCATAATTTTGTAATCTTTCATTTTAATATTCATAGCATGTTAATCATATCTTAGCATAGCATGCATCCATCTTTAATCTCATTCTCTATGAAGATTGTTTTTTGAGCCTAGCCCAAGATCTGAGAGAAAGTTGGAATCGACAAAAAAATCGGAGATAGAGGACAATGGAACATCTTTGAAGCATAAACGGAGTTTTCATTTCTTTTCTTTATTTTATGCTTTGATTTAAAGTTTCATTGGTGTGTTTGATTTTTATTTTTTTACATTTGATACACCTAAAATCAATCACACAACATATATTCATTAGACTCCATATACCCAATAAGGCACTAGTCTCCCCTTGTCCATCCATAAATATAATTCATTTTATACATCTGTTAACTAAACATATTTCTCATTTAGTTAATAATAGATTAGGATCACATTTTTTCACTGTAAACTTGCCATTGTGGATAGATTACTATAGTTAAATAACAAAAATTAAGTTTGCTCAGTCAGTATAGGTAGATCCACCTAGGTTCAACAACACCAAAAGAGAAGAAGGCTTGAGTCATTAAGCCTTGTACGTTACCCTAAAGTGTACCAAGAGATTGGAAACCTCTTGTGGTTTTTCAACTAACATTTCTGAGTGCTAACAAGGTCCGCCACGAAAAGGATTTGATACAAATACATATGCATTTACTATTTTCATTTATTTCTCATGTAATTTAATAGTTTGATCGATTTCATATTATATGTGTTGAAGACTTTAGAATTTCAATTACATTAATTTATGGATATGTTGTATCTATAACACTACAAACCATATGCTCTTTGCATTTACACTTGCATTTAGAAATACACATTTATATACATAGATATAGATTTATTTAATCATATGTTGCATTTATTGTTCTAGGAGAGCATCTAGTAATTGCATTTACATTTACATTTTCAAATACATATATACATATATATGTGTGTGTGTATGTATATCATTTATATTCAGTGTTCAGACACAACCCATTAGGTTTGCACATGGATAAAAATTCATAAAATTAGATCTCCCATAAGTCAAATATAATTTTATCAAGAAATTAATATCAAATAGATAATATAATTGCATAACTCATACATTTCAATGTCATTGATCTTCTTGTTCATCCAACTCTTTGTATGTATCATTCGATTCAAATTTGACATTGTAAGGATTGGTCATATCATCATCATCATCATTGATATCAATTTCGAAAATGTCATTATCCACACAGATATCTTCATGAAAATTAACTCCTACATAATCATGATGTAGTTCCTCCTCTTCGACATCTTCGTCAGGCACATCATCAGCTAACTATTGATCATGGTCATCATTTACATCATCTTCTAGTTCTTTGGTATCTTCTTCTTCCACCACATTATACTTTACCAACATTCATCTTGGATCATGTATAACAAAAAATGACCAACCTGGTTTACCTAAAACCTCTAAGTAAAATACTTGCTCACATTGGCTTGGAAGAACATAGGGCTCATTTCCAACTCGCTCGATCGACCTTGTATTAACCATGGTAAATCCATTATCATGTTCAATAACAGTTCTCTTAGGATTATTTACATTCAATTGTAGCCTATACCATAGGACGACGAACATAACTAATTCGAAGGAATTAGATTCACACTCAAGTATGTCATCCAAAATCCCATAGTATCAATTTTCTGAGACTTCTAGATGTATGTCGCTTCTAGATGAAACATTGGTCACCTAAAAGAATGCAGTTATACCAGACTCACAAGTTTTCTTCGTGACATCCAACTTTTTGATTTGAAATTTATGACCATTGCACCTCATAGCCTTGTGGTGTTTCACCTGCAATATGTCAAAAATGTAAAAATTATTGCAATATAGTCAATTCATAAACATATTTATTCTTGGCCGAATGTATGCAAAGACAAAAATCTCAACATATATATTGGTGCAAGAGCACCTAGATCTTGTAAATTCATTCAAAAGGATAATATGTTAAATTTGCATGTTCAAGTCTAAATTTGTGTGTCAAGGCCATGAAAAGGCTAATTTGAATGTAATCAAATCATAAAAGAAGTCACTAGGAGGTGAAAATGCAAAAAAATGCAAATAATGCAATATTATGTAAACAAAAAGGCATAAATCAAGCATATTAGGAGATAAGAGGAAGTTTGAACTGGTGAGAAGTTATAAAAGGTAGTTATTTAGAGGGAAAAAGTTATAAAAAGCATGGAAAGGCATGGAAGAGTAGAATCTTGAAATTCTTGTAGCAAAATCTTGAATAAAAGCCCTATTTTTCTAAGTTATCAAGCATTATTTCTATTTCTCCTAACTTGTAATGCTAATTTGGTAACATCCAAGAGTTAGTTCTTGTGTAATCTCATTTGAGAAAGACTACTTTTCATTTTCAAAGAGTCTGAAATTTAGTTTTAAGTAGCAAAAGAATCAAAGACAATCCTATGTCTCACGCAGAGTTAGTTTCACTGTGATTTTGAGAGCCCCTAAAGAAGTTTAATGCCCATCCCACCAATGTAAGCCTAGTAGAAATCGTGGGATGGGATAAGTAGGGTGTCCTTTATGTGATTTTTTTGTGTGAGTGCAAGGTATCAAGAATATGGTGTTGTGTTGCTGATTTAAAGTTAATTTTGAGTTTTCCTCTTGAAAATGAAGGTTTCTAGCAGGGTATTGGAGAAATAACATATGCATCTCCAAGGAGATGTTTATAAAGGAATTTGCAGACATAATGGAGCATTTTTCAATGGTTTTCTAGAGTATTGGAGGCTTGTAAGGGTGATAATCACAAAACCCTCACTGTTTTGGGTGTTTCCAGCCTAAAATTAAGGGTTTGTTAATACACTTTCTAAATGGGTCTTTCAATCTTTGAAAGTGGATAAATCTGGTGTTGTGACCTTTACTTTGACTATTTGAGGTTTTCTAACAATTTGGAGTTGGAAGAAAGGTGGATGCTTTGTAAAATAGCCCTATTCTAGTAGCCTTTCTTGGGTGTACCATCTGAAATTTGCTAGGTTCTCCACTATAAATCATTTTGAGTTTTTGATATGATGATATAGGCATAAAGAGCTCTCTAAATGTGCCTTTGGATCTCATTTTTGAACCTAGTGTGAATGGTTCACCTGATATAGGGTATGGAGGTCTATTGCTAATTAATGTTTATATTTCATGGACAATGGAAATCTGTGTGTACAGGGAAGTGAGTGACCTTAAATACTTGAACCTTGTCATTTGGATGGAGTTACAATAGAATTTATGCTTGAATAATGTTGTAAAGGAAATGTATATTGTTTTGAGAATGATGATTCTATTGTGTGTCTTGGTATCTTTATAGAGCAGGAAGATTTGATATTTATACACTAATGTATTGAATTGATTTCTCTCAAAACATGATGAATCTTGTGTCTTGAAGGACTGATTAACTAGTTGATAGAAAGAATGATTGGTCTTTGTTAGTTTTCCTTGTAAGGAAAATGAATTGGTGTTATTTGATAATTTTAGACTGTTTTCAATGATTGAAGTTTGGTTATTGACATTTTGGAATCTAATTTAGAATAAGTGTTTTGTTTCCTTCAGGACATGATGCATATAGGAATTTGAAGGATTGGTAATTGGTTGTGTAGCAAGTGAGAATAATGTGTTGCCTTATGAAAGGATGAGAGAATGTATAAATGTTTATATGGTGGTTGAGAATGATGTGAATCTAATTGATTGAGTCAAAGTTTTATAATATGGTTTTTTCTTTGAATGAGTCAATTGGAATACTGATAATGACATATGGTTTTTTGAAATTGGAGTGCTAACTTGTTGCCTTCAAGTCTTGTAGAATTGAAGAATCAAAATAAGTTGTATTAGTTTTTAGGAAAAAGAAAGTGAATTAAGAATTTGATATTCTCCTGATTCTGATTGGGTTTGATTTACCCTCATGAAATGATGTTGTTGGTGTTGTTGTTGGATCCTCTACATCATATATACATCAATATAATTGAAAATAATTAAATAATATGGGTGATTAATATATTTATGCGTACCTTTTTATCTCTTAAACCATATGCTAAATAAATTTCCCTTTGTGTAACATTGGAATCTCCATTATGATGTGAATGCATGACCAGATTGTTGACATCATTCAATCCATACCATCATCCAATCAAGATTGTTTGCGACATAGAAATGTAGTGCATCCCACTCTCGACCAACTGTATCAAAAAAATTAAAATTCACAAATGACGTATAATTAGTTAATTAGCATGGTATACGACCTTAATTTATAATTGATGTATATTGAAGATTAATAATTAAATAAGTACAATATACATAAAAACCATATGTAAAATTTATTCTAATTAATCTCCATGACCATCTTATAATTACCTCTCACTTTCCTCAATCTACCCTTTCCCCATCAGGTACTCCCCTTCAAATTTGTTAATGGAGTTGGGATACCAAATATGATCTACATGGATCTTTGCTACAAACTTAGGAAGATATTCACTAATGTACACAATGGTTTGGTATACCATATATCCCTCCACCATAGAACCCTTAGTATGTTCTCTTTTTCTAACCAAAGCCTTCAAAACTTTCAAGTACCTCTCAACCATCCACATTGACCTTGTGTGTACAGGTCCACACAATTCAATCTCCTCAACTTGGTGTATGAGGTAGTGTTCTTGTGCATTGAAAAATGTCGAAGGTAGAAAATTTTTCATTTCACACATTAGATGAGGAATTTTTCTCTTCCAATAATTTATATCTTCTTCATGGATTTCTTTAGATGACAACCATCTACAAGTGATTCAAGGCACAAATATATTAACAAGATTTAACAAAAATATACAATATATTACATAACAAGTAAAACAAATAGAAATTATAAGATATATACAACGAATTGAACAAATATCGCTACTTACCTCATGTACTTTCCAAGATCATATATAACTTGCTTGACATTGTTGTCAAAGTTGTCTAGGAGAGATAGAGGTAGAACGTACTGCAACAATTATAAAATGATCTTTTCATTATTTTTCCAAAAGTAGTAAACATAATATACTAAAAAGTACATGCAATATACATGTGTATATAATATACTAGAATAATTAGCTTAATGAAGGTATGCCAATCATGTGTTTTCATCCCTAACTACAAATTTTGACAATTTTTTCTTTGTCATGCATTCCATCCAATATTTTCCATAACGTTTCTGTTATATTCTTTCCAATATGCATTGTATCAAACAAATGCACAATTTGTAGTTTCTCATAGTAGGGCAACCTACTAAATTGTCTAGGATAACTTTTCAATCCCTGTGGAAGCTGACCATTAATGCCTTGATGACCTTCATGAAGCATATAAGTTAAACAAATTAACAACAACAATCATTGTCAATTACAACATGAGTAAACACAACACAATATAAAAATATAAATTCCAAACATATCATATATGATAGATAAACAATTTGATCTGATGTATAACCTTGATGATTAATTCTATTATATTCCAACTTCCATAGGTGAGGTGTCATTCTTCATAGTTTTGATGTAGTCTCTTCTTTCCCATTGAAAAGATATTTTTCAGTAGTTCGATACTTATGATTTTTGTGGAGGAAGTGCCTATACTCATCAAACACCTGCTTTCCTAAACTTTTTGAACGATAGGATTTCATCTTTGGAGCACAAATTGGACATGCAAATTTTCCCTTTGTTTGAAGATCTACAAGATCATATATAATTGGATTAAATATGTCAATTTTCATAATTATATATAATGAATAGATTATTTAAAAAACATGCACGATATCTACTTCATAAAATTAAATATTGTTAAAGTGTAGTCGAATGTTATAACATACCACAAAAATGTGTTAGCCTCAGACCATCATGAATTTTCCATGCAAGCATTGCATGGAATTGAAATTGTCTTTGTCCTATTGGTCTAGAGACGTCATACATAGTGACGCCATTCCACAACTTTAGTAACTCATCAATAAGAGGCTTGATATATACATTCATATCTTTAAATTGGTACTTACCTAGTTGAATGAACATAAACATTACATAATTATTATAACCATTTTACTACAATAGAATAAATTAATGTACATGACTATTAAATGAAAAAAATATAAGTCATTATGCAACAAATAAGACAAATGAGATACTACTACATTAATGAAAATTGATGTAAACAAATACCTAGAACAATCATTAACAACATTATGTGCTCTCTCTTTATTGACATCCATGGAGGAATGTTATTGTCGATAACAAAAATAGGCCACACTGAGTAAATAGATCTCAACTCTCCAAATGGATTGACACCGTCTACTGCCAATAAAAGCCTAAGATTACAAGGTTCTTCTTTAAAGTGTGGCCATTTTTCCTCCATGTCCCTAAATGCAGAACCATCCACATGAATTTGAAGAATGTCATCTCCACTTCTATTCCATGCATGGTAATCCATAAATTATGCTAAGCTTTCGCACCTAAATAATCGTTGCATACATGGAATAATAGGAATATAATGAAGAACCTTGCGAGGCACCTTTTTTGTTAGTTGATCTATTTGATATCTACTGATATAAAATTTTGGGCATTCTATTACAAATTCATGTTGTTTATGATATATAATATGATCATTGGGACATCAATCTATTGCTTGATACTCCATTCCCATATCTTTCATAATGCCAGATAAATCTTAGTATGAGCGAGGTAAAATATTTGATGGTGGTAACAAAAATTCACCAATCAATCTACAAAAAAAATTTAAAAAAATTGTTAATATAAAGAATATTAATGGTACATATTTCATCCTTTATTTACTAGTTATGAACTAACAACAATTAAAATAGATGAAAAAAGATGACATATATGACATGCCTTAACATCTGTGAGATTGCTATGTTGGATAAACCATTCATAATCTTCAAGTTCACTAGCAACAATGCAACAGAGAGAAGAGTTGTTTGGGAGCCTTCATAAAGGGGCTCGTATACCTTCTCAAGTATAGGTAAATCATGAACATCATCAAATTCATCTTGATCATCATGATTAGCTATGCCACTAAATGTGTCATGAATCAGTGTATTTGTACCATCTTCTTCCATAGGATCATTAACTTCATCTTTGATATTCACATCTTCATGTTCCCCCGCTTGCAAAACCACATTCTTCAAGCTGTGATAATCCATATCATGTGCCCTAGGGCAACCCACCTTTATAATAATGATAGACACAAATAAACCATGATCATGATCAAGTGATTTTTAATATATATAAAAAATGTTAAAACGATATAAACATTTACAAATTCAATCAATGTAAACACATATAATGAACAACTTACTAGTGGACAATAATCATGCCCCCTTCAACATGACCATGCTTCCTAAAATGTTTCTCAGCTATTGTGATTAAAAGTCTTCTTTTCTTTAAGCCCTTGCAATTATTGCAAGGACAATAACATTTCCCATCACCCTTTCTTTTCAATCTAGCCCAGACTCTAGCAACTGTCTCTTCATTTTGTTCTAGACTAATATTATCTGGCATGATTTTTCTTTACCAAGCTTGAATATTTAGATCTTCAAAAAATATCAAACTCACACTCTAATTTTTAATCATAGACAGGTAACAAAATCTAATAATTTTGATACTTTACACCAAAAAAATTCAACATGCAACCACCCTTGCAAAAGAGAAGATAGCCTAAAGTTAATGACCTCAAAAAACACTTTAAAATGGTAATTCCAAAATTATTAAATTCTAATTTTACTATGATTTCCAACCGTTAGACTCCTAAAATCAAAATATTGAACTTGCACAACAAAATCTGGAAATGAAATTCTCAAAATGCACAAGTCTAAAAATGAAATCTGATGAGATGTTGCTTTAAAATATGATTTTCAAACTTGGAAGTACAAATTTGACTTCACAAATGAATTCTAGAAAAATACAATGACCACCCTCAACCTGGTGATATATTCTTGAATTTTTTCTAATTTTCCCAAGAAAATCATCCTTTGTTCTCCACAAATTGTTGCTAGTAGAGAAATTCACAAGTATAGCAAAACACTGTCACAATAAATAGGCGAACTCACTTTTTTTTAATGTCGACCACAAATTCATTTTTATTTTTATTTTGAATGTTCATCGAAATTTTGACGAGACTATGCATTGAAATTTTGATGAAACCCAGGTTCATCAAAATTTTGACAAATGTTAGGGATTAAATTTTTAAAAATTTAAAATTACACATCAAATCCCGATGATACATCAAATTATATATCTTTCATCAAAAAATTTAGTCAAATTTTGTAGTCAAATGAGTTAGTGAAACCAATATAAATAGATGTAGCAAAAATAGAGTTCTCTCTGTTGGTGAAGTAAATTTTATGGACGATCATTATAGGAACACACTTCACAGTAGGATTAGTGATAGGCTTTTTTGTAAGAGCTCTCTTATCATATGTGGCACTGGTGAGTTCCATCACCACTTCATTCTTCACAACTTTCAGCATGTGTAATGGTCTATTATTATAAAGTGCAGTAACAACCTTAATTAATTCCTTAATTATTAGATGGGGTCGGTCAGTCCACAATAATTTATCATGTATTCTGTTGAGAACTGGTTTTACATAGTTATCATCAACTATGGAACTAAAATTAGAAAAGTTTTCCATCTATCCAATTTCTTCACAACAATGATTGAGTATTAGGTTTTACCAAGAAATTATCTCTAGTGAGCAAATTCTGCCAAATATCTATCAATTTACTATGATTGAATTCATCAATTTTTACTCGAATGTACATTCTTGTGTCCTTGATCAGCATTACCCCATAAGGGATTGATGAGAAGGCACCCATAGGGTTTTCTTTGAAAACCTTCATAGAATACTTCCTATATGATAGTCTAGGCCTTTCTGATAGTTTAACAACTATAGGGGTTTCCATTCTTCATTATTTTGTGCTCAAACAATTTTAAAAGGATGATTCACAGAAACCCACAACAACACAGATAAGAAAAATACCTTTTTCTTTGTGAAGAACTAGAACTAGGGTTTACATAGCTCGAACTCTAAATTGCCTCAAGAACACTCTAAAATTCTCTCCAACTTCTTCAAATGCACAAGTGAACAAATTCCCTTAATAATTAACTTTATAAACCAATGATTTTCCCTAATCCACATTAAATGTGGTAGTTTTCAACAAGCTATTAAAAAGTCTTCTTCTCTACATAGAAAAACCTTAATTTTCTCTGCAAATGATCATTCTTGCACTTTTTCTTCCAGTTCCACTTGCATAACCTCTGACTATCCATTCCTTACAACATATCCTCATTGCAAAGACTGACACACCAAACATGAGGGGGTTCAACCAATTTTTTGTTAAAGCTCCCCCTAAGACCCTTCTAGGTCTAGTTCCTGGAGGAATTGTTTGTACTAGATGAGGGCACAGACAAATCTTTCATTTTAGGTTCTTCTTTGTTTCTCCAAATCTTATTCATTTCTTTCTTAACCTCATTCTTTTCAATTTTCTTCACTGGTTCATTCTTTCCTACCAAAGTAGACTGCTTTCCCTTTTCACTTTTGCAAACTCTTGAGATATGTCCTAATTTTTTGCAATATTAGCACACAAAAAATTTCTAATTAGTTTGTCCTCCATTGACCCTTTGATGTGGGAGCATCTAGGTTTAGTGTAATTGGAAATTAATGTAATAGAAATTCAATAAGATTTCATGAAAATTCTTCCTACAAACATAATTTGAATAACGGTGCACATTATGCACATTAGAAAAAGATGAATGTCATGTACAACATATAGAGCATGATGTCTCTCATATTGAAATATGTCTAAAATGAGAGGTGTGGGTTTAATTGACAAGACTCTACATCAGATCTTTTGGGAATTGTAATAGGCTTAATATTGGCTCATTTTTATTTATGAGTTTATTTAACTACATTTATGATTTCATCAAATGTATTCACCAATTCTGAAATCATGAAAAGCATTTGAGAGGGATCTATGGGTCAATTCATCTACCAACAATGAGATGCTTAACCTTTAAACTTTCATTATGGAACTTTGTTTTAAATGCATTGAATGGTAAATGAGTAAAAGCACAGCTGAGAGAGGGGAAGGTGGCCAAAAGGAAGGTAGGGAGGCTGCACAAGAAAGAGAAAGGAAGGAAAAAACCCCTCACTAGTTTGTGCACCATGAAGAAGGAATAAATAAAGGAAATTAAAGAAGACTAAGTGACCAAGATAATTATTTAGAAGAAAAGAAGAGAAAAGAAAAAAAACCATGTAGGGAGTAAGTAGTGACGAGCTACCAATTAAAACAATACTAAAAGGGCATTGGATTTAACAAGAAGTTGCACCATTATAAGGAATTGCTATGGTTTATAATTTTCTATGCAGAGATTAATCTTTATTAGTTTTGAAGATGTTTATTATTGATAGAGAGACCATGTGGAGTGAAGGAGAGTAGTGGAAATAATTCTATATAGTTTCCCAAAATTATATGAAGAGAAACCGAAATACCATGAATGGAAGTGCGCAGGTGAAGGAAGTTTAGTGCAGGGATTTTGTGTATTGGGCACTATAGGTTGAATATCGACCTATGAATAGAGGTCAAAAGCAACACAATATTTACATTTTGTTTTGTTTTGAATTTTAAGATTCCTAGTAGATTATCCATAGTAAGATTTAGTGTAAAGAAATTTGAATATAAGGAAAATGTGATGCTTAGAGAGAAAGCCTATGCAAAGGAGGAAAATCTAGAAAGATAGAGGAGGTAGAATAGAGCAGAGGATGGAATTAATTGAGGTAAGAGAATGGTAGTCAATAGATTGAAGGGAAGCCAGTGAGGTGATTATATGAACAAGCAGTGGAGAACTAGGTGGGGTGGTGCAGATGAGGTTTAGAAGATGAAGAGTTGAAATTCCAAAATGCATTAGAATTTCCTAATATGTAATATGAACCTAAATAAAGATTTTTTTTTTTTGAATTTGAGTAGTAAAATTGTGCAATTTTAATTCGATTAAAATCAACACAAGTAATTGTTGATTTTGAATTTAATCATCATGAATTTTGTGTAATCTCAATTTTATGGGTTGAGTGAGTAGTTTGGTTTTTTCTCTACATCAATTGGTATCGGAGTTAGAATACCATGAGAGAGTTGTGAGAGAAAGTTTGTTGTAGATGTGAAAGAGAGTCTATAACTGCTATCCTCCAGCAAAGATAAAGCTGGGTAGAAGGTGCGGAATTCCTCCACTAAGAGAAGGTGGGTAGAGGAAGCATCTTCCTAAATATTTGTTAGGTAGAGGGTATTTTTCAGTTGAAGAAAGTGTTGTGTGAAGGTAGATTATAGCAGACAAAATGGAATTTTTGTGAGAATCAAGGTTCGATTGCAACATGGAACTATTCCAAAGAAGACAATGTGCAGAGACCTAGAGACATATGACAAAAGATTTCAAACATGGCTCTTTTATTGCTACCTTCCATTCAAGTGGAGAGTTAATCTTTTCTTCCATGAGAGTATGATGTAGGAGCATCTGGGTTCAGTGTAATTAGCAATTAATGTGATATAAATTTGGTAAGATTTCATGAAAAGTCTTCCTTCATACAAAATTGGAATAACAATTCACATTACACACATTAGGAAAATATGAATGTCATTTACAAGATATAGAGTGTGATGTCTCAAATATTGAAATATGTCTAAAATGAGAGGTGTGGGTTTAATTCATAAGAATCTACATCAGATCTTTTGGGAATTGTAATAGGCATAATATTGGCTCATTTTTATTTATGAGTTTATTTAACTACTTCATTTATGATTTCATCAAATGTATTCGCCAATTCTGAAATCATGAAAATAATTTGATAGGGATCTATGGGTTGATTCATCTACCATGTTCAGTGAGATGCTTTACCTTTCAACTTCCATTATGGAACTTTATTTTAAATCTATTGAATGGTAAATGATTAAAAGCACGACTGAGAGATGGGAAGGTGGCCGAAAGGAAGGTCGGGAGGCCATGCAAGAAAGAGAAAAGAAGGAAAAAACCCTTCACTGGTTTGCACACCATGAAGAAGGAAGAAATAAAGGCAACTAAAGAAGGCTAAGTGGCCAAGAGAATGCTTCAGAAGAAAAGAAAAAAAACCACATAGGGAGTTATTGGCCTCCTCCAATGATCTAACAACTAAGCCCTTACAATTGTGATTCAAAGATTGGACATCTAAACTGAATAGCCATTTCAATCATCATGAGGGTGCATTTAACTTGTCAACCAAGGGACGTGAACTTGAAATAGGTCAGCACAGTATGTGCAGTAAGGATCCAAAGTAGCCATATTCATTCTATAACTAAGAAAAAAATAATTTTGAAGGTAAATTGCTTAGAAAGAAATAACATAAATGTTGAACATCATCCAAAAACTATGCTAAGTTGAAATGCATGAAAAAAACAAAAATCTGAGCAAACAAACATGAAACTACTCTGTCTGCTTTTCCTTTAGGAATAGTTACATAATGGAATTCTAGTGGCTACAAGAACAGTCAGTGCTATATTCTTAACTAATTATTAAACAAAAATTAATAACTAAACTAAACTAAAGGATGGAACGCTAACCAAGTGGGCCCCCTTGGATGAGTATCCTCTAAAACTAATGTAAACTTAGATGCATAGACTTATAACTTCATTTTATTCATTGGAAAACATGAGTACAATAGAGCATTGTAATTGTATTATTGAAAACTAAGAATGTAAGTACATCATCAGATCACTCAACTTCCTGAGAAGGAGCATCCAACTCTTATTTATAGGAAAGGAAGCTACTAACTAAGTAGGGCAATCAACTCCATGAATTGGGAGGATGCCACTTTAGGGAAAGCAAAGAAAGTGGAGAGTTGGTTATGCATGCATAGAATCTGGTCAAACGTGCTTGTGTCAATGTAGATTTAGCACAATAGTAACACCTATATTCACTCAAAAGCAATAAAGACCACTTACAAGGTGGTTACAACTCGTTTTGCATTAGGAATCTTCCACTATCGATAGTCTTCCCTTCATTGACCTTTGCATGACCACTTTGTTAACCATTATGGTGAATGACCAGTTGGCATAATATTCTAAATTTAGTGGCCTTTAATCACATCTGCATGGAAATATTAGTATGCATGATAATCACATATTTTTAACTATTTTAAAGAACATTCATTAATCCACATGTAGAATTAACATAGATAGTCAATGTCATTAAATATTTGCAAAGATAAAATTAGGCCCAATGTCTATGGTTTTGAGGAAATATCAACATTCAAACATTAAGGTTAATGACAACTGTTGGTTTCTTTTTACAATATTGTCTTCTAATCTACCTATGGAATTGCCAATTCCAATAAAAGGTAGCTCAAAGGACTTGGACCAACTGATTGTAGGATTTGAGAAATACAAATCCACAAAACCCAATGAACACCTCCATGCAAGAAACTTGTCACAGAGAAAGAGAGAGAACAAAATAAGAGTTTTGGCTCTGACAATGTGCAAAATGTATTATCAGAGAAAAAATGAATCAAGAGAGTAGAATACAAGAGATCAATCCTTATAAAAGGAGATCTAAACCTAAAGGAAACCCTAACTCTAAAGGTGAGTGCAATTAATAATTAATATTAATTATTAAATGACTAATATATGTGCATAAAGTGAATTCTTAAGAGGAGAGTAAAGTTAATTAATTATTTTACTCTAACACCCCCCCTTAAGAAGAGCTACAATGCAGCTACAAACAATGCAAATGAAAGCAAAGGAACTACAATGCAACTATGGGTCTTGGCAACATGGCCTGATCAAGTACCTGAATACAACCAAATCTCTATAAAGTGGAGAAATAGAGAAAACCTCATGGGAAAAACTCTACTCCAAAAGAGAGAAAAGAAAGGAATGAAATGCACTAATGAAAGAAGGATATGAGGTGGATTACATGATAACCCCCATAGACAACTTATATCATATAAGTACATATACAATGGTCTCCATAGGAGAGATAGAAAGAGAGAAGAAGGCCCCCCCACAATGAACAAACTCCTGTCACAATGGTAGATGCCTGATGTAGAATCCAAAAGGAGATCCTAAAGTGGCAAATGATATTCCTTCCCTTGGGAAGAAACGGATCCAAAGGACAATGTCAAAGAAACCCTGTGAAGAGTGATGAACCACTCTATCTCAAGATGTGTGCCATGATAGGATGCTGAAGAATCTCATTGTCTAAACTGAAACAAATGATGTCAAATCCAAACGGATGTGGAGAATCCTCAAATGCAACCTCTGAATTCACTAATAATGGTGGGCATACAATGATAACCTAACTGTCAGTGTAGAGGAGATGAATGTCCTCAAAATAATCCTCCAAATCTACAATATAGGACTCAACAAACAAGAAAGATATGTCTACAAGATAAGAGTCCAAAGTAGTTATGTTTGGAAGGTGAATGATGCCCTTCTACACTGAATCAGGAACAACAGGAGATGCTGATGAAGTCTCAGTCTAAAGAGTAGGAACTATGAGACAAGCCTCTGATCCATTGGAATATGTAAGGGTGTCTAAATACTCAAGTTCCTTTAAAGTATCATGATCAAAGGGTGTATTCTCTCTCCAAGCAATGGGTAAGAGACAATCTGAAGCAGGATCCTCTAGGAATGGAGAGAGATCAAGGTCTCCATAGATCTCCCAAAGACGTGTCCAAAGTGGGTGGGGAAAATTAATGTTTGATATAGCCCACATAGTGTCATCATCAACACTAGACAGTATAAGTCCTACTATTTGATCTCTAATGATATCCCAAGCTAGTTTTCCCTTTGAAGTGGTTGGTTTAGGTATGAGATCCTACAAATAAGGAAAAATATTAAGCCACCTACAATGTGTAAGTATGCCCTTTGCCCATGACTCATAATTACCCCATTCCAGAATTACAACTGAAGGGTGAGTAGAAAAACCCATGATAACTCTTCAACTTAAAACATCTAAGAAAACTGACCTTACAATATGTAGATCAAATTAAATAGACCATCCCATGCAAACAGAACCCATGAAGGTGCCAGAATGTCCAAGTAATTGAGCAAAGTGTAAAAACACACAAAGCTGAATAAAATTTACCTAGTAATTTTTCTGATGAAATAGATTGCATATTTGGAAAGAGCACAAAAACACCTTTCTGAAACCTATTCGTTTGCACAAAACTGAGTAAAAATGAGCAAGATATTCCCCTTAGATTGCAAAAGGATCATCTTACTTTGACTATGAAAAAATGCAACCAAACTAGAAAATATTGAAAAATTTCCTACACCATTAGGACGATCTCAGAGCCAGCTTTCCAACGCCTATTTTCGTTTCAAAATACAACTTAAAAAGCCCAAGATATGCCCATTTTACTGAAAGTTGGTTTAACAGGGCACATGCCAAAAGTGTTTGAGCCCTCAGGGCTTAAGATCTTTGGCCCCTGGTCACGTGAATGACTAGGGGTTAGTAGATTGGCTCCTGGGCACGGCTGGTAGGCACATGGTGGTGTGGCAGCAGAGCTACATCAGTGGTCGGCGGAGGCCACTTTTTGGTGGCTGGGTCAGCGGTGGGCCAGTGGCCGGCTACGCCGTTGGCCGAGTGACCCTTCGATGGCCGCCAGGCGATGACAGGGCGGCGCACCCTTTAAAAATGGGAGCACAATTTTTAAACCAAAAAAATTGTGTTATTGGTTTTTTTTTTAAATTTTTTTTTTGAAATTTTTGACTTCGAACAGCTTGCCCTGGGGCCGTACGGCTCTAGGGCAAATTTTTTTCCCTTTAAGTGTAACTGTGGCCAAATCGGTCATATTTTATATCAAAATAGGGATTTTTGGATGCTACGAGCTCAACGGTGAGATCCGTTTGAGCTCAAAGTGCACCAAAAAAAGAAACCCCCTATTCCAAATAAAATTAGAAAATAAACACAAATCTAATGCAACCAAAACCTAGATCTCTAATTCTTTCAAAAACTAAACAAGTTGCAGTAGATCTGGCTTTGATACCATGTAGGATTTAAGAAATACAAATCCACAAAACCCAATGAACACCTGCATGCAAGAAACTTGTCACAGAGAAATAGAGAGAACAAAACAACAGTTTTGGCTCTGACAATGTGCAAAATGTATTATCAGAGAAAAAATGAATCAAGAGAGTAGAATACAAGAGATCAATCCTTATAAAAGGAGATCTAAACCTAAAGGAAAACCCAACCCTAAAGGTGAGTGCATTTAATATTATATTAATTATTAAATGACTAATATATGTGCATAAAGTGAATTCTTAAGAGGAGAGTAAAGTTAATTATTTTACTCTAACACTGATGAGGACTTTAAAAAATCCTCCTACACTTCAGGCTCTGCAAGACTCGAGAGGGTGATCCCTTAATGTGTTTACAACCTCTGCACCATTATTATAAAAAATATTAACAATAACAGATAATCTCACTTAATAGCTCAACATGATAGGATAATATTGAATAGAATTGGCTATTCATTGATAATATCAACTATCTGGAGCATGAGATAATTACTACACAATCCATAGTATAATATAGTCATTGATTTGCAATCTGTAGCAAGTTCTAGGAAAAGAACAAACAAATATTGAACCATATAGGTAATTACAACTTAGATCAGTGTCATTTATCCATTGGAGGATTCAAATTCATAAGCATCTAAGGGTATATGACAGATTTAACTCATAACATATGAAATCCTTGATGACATTGCATTGTAATCTCATCAATATGTATTCTAACTCAATACTACTTATCAAATCCTTATACAGAACATATCCACCTATAATCCCATTCAAGCATTTTAATTAATTTCTTGAATTAAATCTAAAATAGAATTATACACACCACAACAGTGAGATGACTGAAACAACCCTTAGTTATTTTATTCGAAGTTCAGACATGCATGTATAATGGAGAGAAATGAGCTTGAATTTATCATTTCAACTCAAATGTTAGTATTGTTATACAACATTAAATCCCCATGAACTCAAAACCTATTACAGAATGACTCAAAACCTAAATTGCATTTTTCTCTAAAACCATCGAACTTTACAATTTGCTCTACAACTTCACCTAGACTCGACCCAAAAATTATCTAACTTGCTAACCCGTACTTCTGGCCCTAAAATCCTTCTTATAGAAAATGAAGGAACAAACAAGCATCGGGCCAGAAAGTACACATGTCACAAGCCAATTGGCACAATTGGTGATATTCCAAAATTTGTTACAACAACCATCACCCTAGAGAATATTCTTGTTCAGCATGTCAGCTGAGGAAAGTTGATGCAACAACAAACACCACAAGAAACCCGCTCCAAGACTGCCATCAAAGAAAAAATGGAAACCGTTGTAACCACAACATCTGATTTACCACTTGTTAGTATTCCATTCTTTTTACTCTTCCTCATTCAAATATTTAGTTACCCATTTATGGTATTTCTCATTAGTCGGCCAGTCAAAATTAATTACCTCATTCACCTTAGCACTATAAGGTGTGTATTTTACCACTACCTGATTTGCATCTCTTTCAAAACATTCCAAAAATGAGTTGGTACTAATGATTTTATCCATACAGCTCACCAACAAATCATAATCTGAGTCATCACAAATTAATTTAGTTTGATCATTGATGATGTCACTTGCTTGATCCTACCATTGCTAGAGTGACCTGATTTTTTCCTGCTCATCAATTATATCAGGTAACAATGTGTTACCCCAATCATTAAAATTCCTCACCAATTCCCTGATCTTCCTACTCAAATCATCTAGTAGGGTCTGAAAACCCTGCAATGACTTAACTAATACTTGAGTAGGCTTTAATGATTGAGGCCTATTATTTGTATCAAACCTTGAGGCCTTATACATGGCATCCAAATCACCAGCCCTAGGGATCCAATTTTCAATCAATGGTATCACTACCTCCTAATCCCTATCAATATTCTTTATTGCATCTAACAACAAAGAATATAAAGAATGTATAGATAGCAATTTATTATCAACCTTTTCATTTAAATGCCTCAAGATAGCAGTAACAATCTCCTTTTTCCTTGAAAGAGATCCCTCCTCACTTACCTTTAATGATGTTTGTAACTCATCAATTCTTTGCAAGATTTGCTTCTTTGTAGGATCAACAAAGCACTATGTTTCTTCATCAATTTGTTCTAAAGGAGGGGTGAGGGAAAGATTTTGACTGGGAGAACCTGGTGTGTAAATAATTAGAGAAGCATGAGGAATTGACCCTGCTATGGAAGGTAATGTACTAGTCCTCAAAGCACTTGATGTCTCCCCAATATATTTATACCTAAACCTTTCCACCTCAGTCTACAACTCAACATTCTTCTACTACATCTTGTTTTATTCATCAATCAAAAGTTTATACTTCTCCATTATGCACTTATTTTCAGCTTCCTCCCTTTCAATAGTCTTTTGGGCCAATTTGGCCACATTCATAGTCAAATTAGTGGCCTCAGTGGTTGAGGTATCTGAAGCTCTCTTTATTATTAATCCTCCTCTAAAATTTGGATTAATATATGTAACATTTGGATTTCTTCTTTGAGGGGCCAATTCCCAAATTGTCAAAGTTTCATATTCCTCACTGTAGGAAAAATCTTGCAATGTTGCCTTGACTTCCTCTTCAGATTCTTGAAAGGGATGCTTGGACTTTAGAATAGCATTAAATGCTACAACATCTACAATGTCCTATTCAAGCAGAATCAATACACCAGCTTGACTCACCATTTTTCTTCCTTCTTCAGGAGTGATGTTCTTGAATTCTTCCATTAATTCAACTTTTACTTCCTCATAGTTCTCTTGGTCTGACCTGTCAAGTCTTATTTCTCTTCTCTTCTTACATTTATCTTGATATTCTTCAAATTTCATCCTCCATACCAATTGAAATAATACAAGAGTTAATGTATTGTCATCTAGAAACTCCTTGCATGCTTCCATTCTTGTATCTTGTACACTTTTTCCTTTCATATCTAAATCAAATAAAACTAATTCAACTTGCCTAAGAGGGGAAGGCATACCAACCTGCATGTCCTGATTAGTAACAATAACTTCATCCATCAGATCCTTTTGTGGTTGATCAATCCTTTGTATTTTAGGGCTTGGCTTGGATGGTGGTGATGAGGGACTATCTTCTAGTGATGATTCTAAATCAATGATTTTAATCACCCCAGGAACTTTGAATTTTTAACCTGGTTGTCAAGAAAAATTCATTATTTGCTTTCCTTTTCTGTCCACTTCTTCTTCATCACTGTTGTCATCCTTTTTCCTCTTGTAAATGTGCCACCTTTCTATATGCTAGTATGTTGGCCTTGTTTCAATTAGATTGGCACCTTGTTCATGTACACCTAGACTCAGTTCTAAATTTACCCTTTTGATCCTCAATGTGCCCATAATTTCCTTGAAATTCTCCATTAAAAAGTCAATTTTCTTATGGTGTGGATTGAACTCCAACAATGGATTATACTTCAGACCCATTTTGTGTGCAATATCTAATAACTTATCATAAGCTATCCATTTCTCCTTGTTCAACTCCTACCTATTTAGGTTGAATTCATTTCTAATCAAATCCTCAGGAAAGTTGAACTCATGCACAAACTTTCTAGCCTTTATTCTTTGTCTGAAAAGAGTGAAGAAACCCTCAGGATCATGTTGCCACTTTGGACCACACCTCAAATGGTAATCATCGAAGAATTTCTCAAAATGCACCCAACCTCCCTTTGAAAATGTAAAATTAGACACCACTGTGTAATCTGGAAAAAATGTTCCCTTACCCCTCCCAGTGAGGTCCTCATGAATACAACCTATTTTCCACATAACTTCTACAAACCGCACTCCTGGTGGCACATTGTATGATAGTATATGAGGGTTCCTTGAAAACTGTATACTCTCAAAACAGTGCTAACTGGGTATGGGATAATGTCACCCCAGTTATGGAAAACTTTCAATTCTGGCTTCCTCCCCTTTGGTGTGAGGAAATCATGCAATTCCTCAGGGATCCTAGGTACATTCACCATTAGTCTAGCCCTCAATCTAGAAGCAAAGCAATTATCAAATTGCACATAACTAGTGCTTTCCTTATTGCAAGATAAATTTTCAACCCATAATTGAATTGGCAATCTTTTTCCATCAATCAATTGCCTTAATTCCATCTTTTCAGAGAAAAAGTCATCATTCTTGAACAAGAACATATGCATCAACATAAAATACTAGAAGAATTGAATGCTAGTATCATTTTTTTGCAACTTTGATAGCCCTTCATGTATCCTCTCAGTCAAAAAAGAAGCAAAGTCATATGTCATAGAGAAGTTAGGGTGTTGTATTTGCACCCCCATGAACATGTATGCAATGGGAATCACTACATCAAGACTGAAACCCAAGATCTAACATAATGAATAGAAAGTGGCCAAGAAATGATTTGCAAAATAATTTAATTTAAAAGGTTCTTGGTCACTGGGGCTGATATGAAATCTTGAACCTCCTGCCCTAGCCAAATGAGGTGGAAGCAACTTAGCTCTAAGAAGAGACTTCAACTTTGCATATTCCTGATTCATTTCCTCAAGATTGATAGGAACCAAGTCTTCACTCGGTTCACTCAAGTCAAAAATCTGTTTAATATCATCTTTGTTAATGCTTAATAAAACCCTTCCATCATTATCCCTAATTACCTGTGTGATAGGGTCATATCTTGTGGCCACTTCCCTAAGCAGGTCTACATCAGGGAAGACATTTGGTACCACCATCTTCCCCATGTCATACATCCAACCATTTGAAAAGGGGTGAGGAAAATTCCTCTATCCATACCATAATCTGAACATTTCCAAACTTGTGAGGGGAACCCTAGCATCAACTATGTTGGAGCAATTATATACTAACCCTTCCCCCAAGATTTTTCCTCACATAAAAACCAATCCCTTCTTTATATCATTTGTTGACAAGGGAAATTGATGTAGGAAATCATCATACAGGTTTCTTCTTAAATAGTCAATTTGTCCAGAATCTTGCTTGGGTGGTTCCATCTCAGACAAACTAGGGCCTGTTTACAATGTTTCACTTCAAATAGCTAGGAATAACTAGAGATAGGAAATTATAGAACAAAACACTGCAATTTCTCACAACTATAATTAAACTATAGCCCTAACATGTTTATCAACAAGCTCAATGAAAAGTACAACAAATCTTTTCCCAAATTCAAGTGTAGAATGACCGTGAGGCACAAAAATTAACTCATAACTTTGTTTGCAAAAGTCCCAAATTCTGTTTGCAAAGATTCACAACTTCACTTTCGGCTCTGAAACTGCTCCACAAAATACTTGATTTCCTTGTGATACAAATAAAATAGGAGAATTTATTTTATTTTGATCAAATCATACTAGTAAGTGTCTCATCCACCATTAAAGTTCACTGGCAAGCTACACGAATGATTCCAACCATATTTGATGCAGATTTAAATTCTAGCCATCAATCCTTCAGTTAGATCAAATCATCAAACGATCATCTTCAAAGGAAGCTGACACAATCGCCAATGTGGCAATAAGGGGCCCACAATACCATATGTTTCCAAGGAATTCCATGTGGTGGTCGTCCACGATATCGAAATCAGTAAAGATTTTGCAACTTTGGATCATGCAATGGTGAGCAACCATAGATCTTGAGCATTAGTGATCTTGTTCCTTCAACATAGTCACTAGCCTTATCATTAACTATCGAGCAACCTTTTTTTCAAGATTATAACATATCTGTTGATTTAAAACATGTGCATCTCAAGAACACTTTAGTAACCTGCCTTTTAATGTATTAAGGTTGGATTAATTTACCACAATATTTCCTTTATTCTTTTGTCTTCATCAAATGAGACACGTGACACCCGTCCATGATATCACTATTAGTAAAAACCTTGTAACTTCCGATCACGTGATGGCGGGAAACCATTGAGATCTGAAGATAATTGATCGACAGTCAACCAAACCTATCACCTTCGGCCTCACCAAATAGGACATGTGGCACCCACCTGTGATATTGTGATCAACCAAAGCAGTATGGTGGGGTCATCATGGGATGGCGAGGAATGGCTGAGATCAAACGACAGTTGATCAACGGTCATGCGAATTTCATCCTTCTGCAAAGTAAAACATTTATTAAAAGGACAAGGGGACATCACTAGGAAGATGGTAAACAATGACATAATTTGTTTTTAAACAATGAAACACAGGGCCAACCAAGACTTAAGAAAAATGAAATCTCGCGAAAGAAAGAAAATATTAAAACAAAGGGACTCAGCCTAGACAAACTAATAGAACATAAGTCATTTTAAAACCCTTCAAAAAGGTAACAGCGGAAAAGATCCCAATGAAGGCATAATATAAACACAAGGGTTTTATATGAAAATAAGGCTAAAACCCCCAACCCAAGGAAAATTTTGACACCATGAAAGACCAGTAACACTAGGTAGGGCAGGAATGGAACACAAGGAGCAAAAATATGAAGTTCCATCAACAACTTCAACAAATAGATTATAAATTCTACTAAAATTAAACCATAAACTAGACTCATCATTCCCCCCCAACCTAAGGTTTTGCTAGTCCTCTAGTAGGGGAAGGGTTGTTCTTCTACTTAGTCAATGCCCTAAAATTTGCAACCACCAACTATCCTACATCAGTGTTTTTTGTGCATGAATCAAGATCCCAATAGAACCCTTGATGTCTATCCAATTTGTTCTATCTTGGTCTCTCTGCCACAATATCATAGTGGTAAAACTTGTAATCTAGCATAGGCTACATCAGGATGGATGGATGAAAAGTTAGTGGAAGCCAAAATCATCTCTTTGTCCTTCCAATTTTTATATATTTGTCAATAATTTTAAGTGTTGCAACATAGTTCTATATATAGTGGGGCTTGACCTATTTTATCTCATTATTTAGGTTGTTCCATCTTTGTTATAGGTATTGTTGATCATGTTTTCTGCACAATAACAACCAGACAGAATATGATATCCTATCTCTCTTAAAAGGTAAATCTCTATTGGAAAGCCTCAAGAGATAACCCCAAGGTCTCTAATGTTAGGTCTTGACAGTGCATAAACAACTCAGTAACAAAATGTGAAAATGCTGGTAATCACAATGGGACCTTACTATGAGCAAAATGTTGAATCAATTTTATCAGATATAACAATCTGATGGTGCTTCAATCCTAGTTTTAACCCAATAATCAAAGAAATAGAAAAAGAGAAGGGTTTCAAAGAGATTTCTAAGTCTAATACTACTCCTAGGACTAACAATGAAAGTAACCAATACTCCAAATGAACCAATCCTTCAAAATTGATTTCTACTTGACTAAGATATATCTACAATCTCACAGAAAATAGTGCAATCTTCTGAGGTGTTAAGATTTTCAAATTGTAAACATTCATTCAAATAACCCTATTGAAGTTAAAATGAACAAATCCTCACAATTGAACTTAAGCACATAGAATATAAAGTCCAAACTAACTTTGCAAAGCAACTAACAATCAGTTGGTTGCAAAAAGTATGGACTGAAGGATTGCTGCAACATTCAAGAATTAAATCACAAATAGTATTGAACCCAAATCCAATCTAAACATTAACCTTCTCAAAGCAATTTTAAAGATGGAATAATAGGAACCATGCAAAATAAAAGAAACAAGTATGGCACCAAATCACAATGTGATTTCTTGTATTCAAATTGTTCACTATAGCAACAATTCTAGCTTTTTGTTACAATATTTTCTTGAGGGAAACTACCTACTAACTTACTCTACTTATAACTAGCTCTGATCTATGTTCTAGTTACAAATTCTAACCTTCTAACTATTTCAAACTATTCTAACCCTTTACAAATGAGGTGATATGCCCAATTTATAGAAATCCCTAGGAACCCGTCGGCTAGGCAAGGGTTTTGCAGCAATAACTCAGTACAACCACCCGGCCAAGAGAGTCTTCGAAATGAGTCAAACAAGCATTCAATGTACATCCTATCCAAGTTGGCGTGAGATCTACAGTGTAGCTTGGACGACGTGCGAGAAGATAATAGGGAAGCACAAATCATGCTACAGCCCATCATTAGCTCTCTTCCCTATTATCCCTAAGCCGATCTGACTCTTCATGTAGCTTCAAGAACGCTGCATCTAAGTTGGCTATAGGTGGTGCTGGCAGAACCCTAAGTCACCTCTCAATGGACGCAATCTCATCCCTTGAGTGTTTAACCGACCTATCCCAATCTACCTTATATGTCACATGCTTATCAATAATTGTGAGGTAGGTGGCCGCATCATCCAGTTGGTGCTCAAAAATAGAACCATCATCAAGTGGTGCATACACATCATGCCACCATTATCTCAACTATTCAAGGATCAAGTACTTGGGCGTGATCTTTCTTCTTCCTATCATGATTTCAGAGAAGGCAATGGAACCATTGTAAACCCTAGTTAGGGTGTCATCAATCTGCTTCCTTCATTTGTAAATCTTTTTCAACACCTTTTGCCTAATTTGAAAAGCTTCAAACCGCTCCCATGGCTCGACAACTCTAGAAGAGGGAAGGATCCCGTCACTCACCAATCTGTCTTAGGTGTATTCCATTAGAGTTTTGGTTTTCTGCAGAAGGACATCTGTATCCTCCTTATCTTGTGCCAACACCTATTTTAACCATTTAGTTACCATGATAGCATCCTTCCCATTTGAATAGACTTCCTTAATAGCCTCATCACCCTTTTCTTGCATCCCTTTCAACCAATTCACAGTGGAAAGGGTGGAAGCTTTCATCTTTTCTAGCTTAGTTATGGTCTCCTGAGGCAAAGGATTGGTAGCAGAGGAAGAAGGATTAATGGACTGCAGTGGCTTCATTAATTCCTCCAAGCACTTCCTGAGATTTTTTTCTCTCTCTTCAGCTTCTGCTTGGTCCTCATTTCCCTTCTCAATCTATCCACAATAACTACATTGGAGACCTCATAGTCCTCAATATCCTACTCAACTAATGTAGGCCCAAGATTAAAAGTCTATATATTATAATCATTTCCAGCCACATCACCTCTATTTTTATCTGGAACAGGGGTAGCAATATGAACAACCTTGTTATGTGCCTCATCTCTCTCAACCCATGAGATCACCTTAGCTTTCTTCTTACCTTTATCTTTTCCAATCCTAGCTAGTAATGCATCCTAGTTTGGTGGATTATCCTCCACTACTACCTATTTTCTCTTTATTTCTTTCTCCAGCCAACTAGGGATAGTGGACTCCAATTGCACCTTGCTTTGCCCAATTTCCTCTTTCTGTTGATCCTTAGGTGCCTCCTGACTCAAATTTTGTTTCTCAGGGGTCTCATCCATTTCACTTTCCTTCCCCTCAGCATGCTCCTCTTCATGTGTAGGTGAGAGAACCTTTACTGCCTCCACCTCCCTCAGAGGAGATTCAACTTATTTAGTTCTGACAAGAGAGTCTACATGTGCAACCATAGGGGATTGCATTATCTTTTCAATTTCCGCCTCTGCACTATAAAGATCACCTTCATGAAATTCTTCACCTTTAGTATCTAGATGATCCACAACATTTTCCTCCTGACTTGGTTCACCCTAAGCTTCATGAGCAGGAGGCACATCATCGTGCTGCTCCTTATGAGAAACCACCAGAGGAAGGTCAACCTTAGACACACTATCCCTGGGAAAAGGAGTCCTAGACTTCATTACATACACTTTGTCCTTCTCCTTTGAGCTTTCAACATTTATCACTAGTGGGGCAACTTCTTCCTCCCCAATCTTGGAACTAGCCTTCTCTGTCAATTTGACAATTCTCTTCCTTGTAGGAATAGGAGCATCAGCCTCAGGATCATTCTTTTCGGTCTCTTTCTGCTTAGGCTTCTTAGTCCTTGTCCTCTTCTTGGCCTTTGGCCTCCTCTATTTTTTTGTTTCCTAGACCTCTGTTTCTTGTACACCTTTAATTTTAATTTTGACAAGAGACTCTAGTTTACCTTTACCTTTGGGATCCTGCTCGGTGGATTCTTCAAAAGTAGAATGGGAATATAAGTCCCCCATCAGGGCATATGTGCATTTTACTCCCTTTTTTTCCAACTCCCATACCATGTGTTTGAGCCACATCCTAGTAAATTTGAGGACTAGATCCATCAATTTTTTCAATTATGTCTTCGCCTCTTCCAACCAATCCACATCAGCAATTGGTTTGTCCCTTACGGCTTCATAGGAATGGTCCCAAATTAAGTTCCCATCATTTTCCAATTGATTAGGAACTGCCCTCACATTATATAATTGGATTGCATCAATTGGGAGCCAAGAGAATTTCTTCTTTCTGACCTCGTATCCATCACCACAATTGTCCCAGTAGTCCTCTAAATTAACCTTATGGCTATATTCTCTACTGGCCTTCTTTTGAGCTTCTCCTGTGATGTCAAATTTGGATCTCTTGGAGTGGAAGGAAAAACCAAGAGTACTCATTTCTTCTTCTGAAACTTGGGCAGAACCAATAGAAGGACAAACCTCTCCAGTTCCAATCCTCAAGGGGAAGTCTCCACCGAATCCAACTTTATGTCTGTCCTTTTTGACAATTGCATCAAAATCACAAATTTTCCTCATGACTTCCAACAATATGATGTGTTCAGTGGGATACCTTGGAAGCCTGTATGGAACCCTTTGATAGCCATCAATCTGAATGTACGAGAAAGTTGGGAACTAGATGAACCACACTCCATATTTCTTGATGAGCTCCTTGGCTTGATCTGAAATTCTAACATGCTCTGCTTCCTGAAGCATTCTGGTAATATGCATGGTAAATGCATCATTGGCCCTCCTGTAGTCTGAGCTTCCCAAATACAACTGAGGAAAAACTTCATAAATGATATCTTGTCCAAAAATTCCTTTTGTATCTAATCCCCTGTAGGGATGGAATCTAGCTAGTGCATAGACCAAATATGAGGTCATTGTGAAGGTCTTCATCTACAACACATTGGATAATTGTTTGTGAATTAATTGGTTAATGACCCCTACCCAATGGTAGTCAATTTTCTCTTGTTCCATCCTTACAATCACATGGCATATATGATTCTCAAATGTACCATCACTCTTCAATCCAACCACCCTGCTAAGAAACATAATGGCATCATAGTATTCCTTCTTGAATTTTGCTCTAAACAGCTGCTTTGGCAATTTGGAGTAGTGAGACTTGGGCTTCTCCAACCAGGAGTTGATTAGCTATTGTGACTTCATAGTTTGGTCATCATAGAACTCCTGACCTACCTCAATGGTGAATCCCACCACATAAGACCTATCTGGCATGTCGAAGGTTTGGGCAATGGAGATCGGGTTGAGATTGGCAACAACCCTCCCTTGAGGCCCAATAATCCTTTGTGTATCCTAATCATAGTGCCTGGCACACTCAAGGACCAACTCATAGCATTGCACTGTAGAAGGGAAACTTGCTACATGGGAAAAGTCTGATTCCATCATCCTTCTAGTCAACGAAGGAGGATCCTCAGCCGCCATTCTTGCTTTAAATTCCTCATAGTCCTAGAGACCAACATTCATATCAGTGACTTCTGACTAGATAGAAGTGATCTTTCTCTTAGGGACCTTTCTCTTAATGTCTAGCTTAACCCTTTCTGCATCAAACAATGAAGACCTAGCTACCGCTTTGCTTGATTCAGCCTGTATTCAACATGAAAACATAATAAAAACCATAGGAAATCAGGGTTAATCCATCAAAACACCATTAGAATGTGTCTCATATAGTCAAGGTGTTATTAAAATTCATATAAAAGGACCATAACAAATTTCGGGTTTCAAGACCATCCGCAGAATCTGAGCTAGAGAGGAATTTTAGGAAATTCCAGATCAATCGGATTCCAATGGAAAAAACCAAGAAACACCTACTTGACCATCAAACCTAATCATTTTTAATCACTAAATCACATGGGAGATCCAAATATGGCATGAAAGAATCATCAAATGCATCATAAATTGTAAACAGATCCAATTATCTCATGCTCCTTTATGTTTCATCTGCTTTTGAGGAAATCCATGAGGGATGGATTTCCACGAAGAACGGGCCAAAAAGGATTTTTGAAGAATCAGGGAGAGAACAAATTTTGGAGAAATCTGGACCAGACAGACATCTGTGGTATAGGAAAAATTCTGGACCAATGGGGATTCCTGGAACGTAGGTTTTGGCAAGAGTTAATGATTTCATTGAGAAGTCTCAATGACACCCGGGAGTCTCGCCGAAGGAAGTCACTAGGATAGGTTTCACTAAGACTTAGTGTTTGTGGTGTAACATCCTAGCAACTAGGAAGGAAGTCTCAGCAAAGAAAATGCATGTATTTTGACTGAACAAATTTCATTCAAAAAGAGGTCACGCCAAATGGGGCACATCTTGTCGAGTGCGAAAATGAAAGTCACTTCGATGAAAGATTTTCTTCAGTATAAAGTCATAGCGAATCACTCTTGTCTCACCGACAATCAAAGTTTAAGTAATCCCTTCAGCCAGACCAAATTTTATCTATATGATGTCTCAGTGAACTTATAGAGTCTTGTCGAATGTCAATGAGGAACATCTCAATGTGACTAGTGGGTAGTCGGGGCAAGGTCTCAGTGACTTCTCTTGGTCTCGCTGGCTAGTGATAGAACATGGGAAACCTTTGGTGTGAGAAAGATACAGTCACAATGAACATATGGACTTAGGAGCGCTTTTGGTGAAGCATTTGAGTTCAGCTAGAGGTCCCAATGACTACGTTATGTCTCATCGATGAAGAGTTCCATTGGCATAACCTCTTGCCGACATTAAGAAGTCACCGAAAGAAGATCAGGGCTCACCAAGAGAAAAGTTTTGCTATGAAGTCCTGGTGATCATCAGGAGTCTCAGTGAAAGCGAAGATTTTGGCAAGAGTAGGAAGCTCATGGTAAAGTCTCAGTGAAGCATGAATGTCTCCCTGACAGAAGGTCACTCGACAAGAGCAGGATACGTTTGGTGAAAGGTCTCGCCGATGGCAAAGGTTTTAGCAACAAGACAAAAAATGGGCAAGACGAAAGGAGCCCTCTATGAGCTCTCAGCGACAGGGTTTTTTCTTGCCGATAGAAAGGCTTTCGACATGAGAATCATAGTGTACTAGTGATCAAATGCAAACCTACAAATGGCTTCGGCAAGACATAGAATGACCTACATGACATCTCCCCGATAGAAGGGTTACAATGACTAAGAAGAACAAAGCTCGGCGAAAGTGAAAAGTGCTCAGTGGGAGGTCTTGCCGAAGGACAGATGTCTTGGAAAAGCAAAAAAATATCGATAAATCCACTAGATCCCACTATGACCTCTTGGTGACTAGGACTTGTCTTATCGAGAGTGAGTATGAACAAGCATGTCGATGAGACATCTCCTCGCGGGGTGAGGTCTCAGTGAAAGCAAAGGTCTCGCCAACTGATATGCGTAAAAAATTTCATCGGTGAACTATAGGGTGATCGATATGGTATCTGAGTGATCTTGAATGGTCACATCGAAGGGAATCTGGAAGGGATGGAGACTCTCGATTTCATCCAAACACTGAACCAACTATGGATTTTGAAATGTTTGACTTAGGGCAAGTCAAGAACAGACCTTTCATGAATTTTTTTTGCATTCTAGGTCAATCTTAAGACAAAATCACCTGATATGGCACTACCCTAGGTCTGAACCCTGTTCATCCACCATTAGCACACAGGAAAGCTCAAAATTTAGTTGTTTCACTGTTGAGTCATCACTAGGGTTTACTAATTACCCTCAAGTGAGATTCATTAAAATGCAGATGGACACATGAACTCAAAACTCACCTGGGAGATGAAAAAGGATGCAATACCGAACAATCCCTAACATGAAATAAAAAAATACACAGGAATTCAAATCCCACAAGCCCTCACCATACCAACGTACCATTCATAATTCAATTCAAAGTAGAGCAATCAGACACATACCATTATAAAGTAGGAATTGATCTCAGAAGTAGCAAAAGTGAAGCTCAAGGGTGGACACAATGAACACAGGTGATAATGCACAAGAAATCACCACCAAATCAATCAAGTCAAAGCCGAATGTCCCAAAATCCCAACCAAATACTCACAAGAAAGCACTTCTCAACTCAGACAATGGCAAATAGTGATCATAATGGTGCAAAAGATCTCAAAATCAAGTTAAATACATTTCTTAGAGCATGCACGGAGCCATTAATGCAGTCGATAAGATAGCTAGAGAATGAATTTGAGAATCTGACGATAGGGCAGAATCCAGGAAAATCTGTGAAGATCAAAAATCCCTGAATGACAAGGGTCCAACCGAAGTCCAAGCAGGATCCAAGAAAATCTGACCAGGGCAAAAAATCTTGAATCCTAGCAAAAGCCCCAAATTCATCCAGAACTTAAGATTTCAATGGATAACCTAGGGGAAACACTTAGGAAATAAAAATAAACAATTAAGCACATGCCTAAGTAAGATAAAAACCTCAAAAAGAAAGGGCCCAAAACACCAAAACTGAAGAGAAAGAGGGTCCCTACTTATAGTGGGGCATGTGTGAAAAATTGCACAACAAATGGCGACTTTTGTTGGGAAAATGCTCTAGAGCATTTGATGACGAGCAGGAATCAAGAACCCAGAATCTCTGGTTTCAATCTCACCATCAGACAAACAAGTCAAGATGCAAAGATTCAAAGAATCAAAACCAAAGGATAGACCAAACCTTCCATAAACTGAAAATCAAAGTGTGTGCACATGAGTTCATTTCCCTCAAGTTACTACAGAAAACCAAGTTCGGTCAAGTCAGGCTACATAAAGATTCTAACTTCAAAAGCAACCTGGATAGGGCCTCGCTGGCAGTCAAGAATCCATAGCCCTGACAAATTTATCATTGTGACTCTCTTGAACATAGCTCTACTGCCAGCCAGGCATCCATAGCCTTGGTAGAGATATTCAGGTACCCCTGATAAGTTGAATTTATTCTTTTGATATTCAATATTTCACTTGTCTTTCTTTTGATACTCTTTATATGTCACTTTCATTTCAACCTGTGAACAATGAAGTTCACACTCAGGGCTAAGAACGACAGTGGCACTGAAGCAAAAATAGAATTTTTCACTTGACAAGACTTCACAAGGATTCCTATAGTGACCTCAGGATTCTTTAGATATATGAGAGATAAGATTTCAGAGTACTTCAGATTCAAATAAACACTAGTGACTCAACCTTCTATAAATATGACATTAAGACTGTTGGCAATAGCAAAGACTTCAACCATCTGTTTAGGATGCAAGACTAAAGTTCACCAAGGAAATACTTAGAACAATTCTAGAGAAGATAGATTTTCCACGCAGGTGCAATACATCCAAGCGAAAATAGAGAAACCCCCAAAGCAAGAGCAGAGCAAAAACAAAACAAACCAAAAGAAAACTAATACTAACCAAAACAAACAAAAGAAAAGTAGAAAGGGAAACCCTAATCTAACTATATACAAGATGAGAGCTGAAAATAGCTCAATACTAGAAATAATGCTTCAAATACTGCCCATTGACAGGCAGTGGGATATCCTCTCCAGTGAGAGTTTTCAAATGAAAAGAATTATCTCCTAGAATTTTTGAGATCTGGTAAGGTCCAAGCCAAAGTTTATCAAATTTTCCATGCTCTCCCTTACAGTCATGGGCTTTATCCTAGGAAAGAACCAAGTCAGAAATCCTAAAAGCTTTAACCTTGGCTCTCTTATCAAACCACCTCTTGACAACCCCTTGGTGCTTAGCAAAGTTCTCTAGGGCTTCATCCCTCTTTTCTTCAAGGTGCAATAGTTCAGCCAGTCTTGCCTCATGTCTGTCTCCCTCATCATAATACTCATTAATGAACTAAAGGGTAGGGATTTTCAATTGTATAGGGAACATAGGTTCTAATCCATAAACCAGGTGGTAGGGTGACATCCCTATAAAAGCTTTATGTCTTGTACGATCTTCCCAAAGAGAAAACCTAAGTTTGGTATGTCAGTCTCTAGGGTTCCTTCCTAATAACTTATGGATGACAGTTAGAAGATTCTTATTGGATGACTCAGCTAACCCATTCCCTACAAATAGTAATTGGGTACAAATTTGATAATGATCCCATGATCAAAAGCCCAGTTAGAAAATTTTAATGATGAAAACATAGGACCATTATCACAAACCAAAGACATAGGAAATCCAAAACGATTAAGAATACCAGATTCAAGGAAGTTAATCGCTACCTCAGAAGTATACTGCTTGCATGCAAGAGCCTCTGTCCATCATGTAAAATCATCAGTAATGGTGAGAATATACCTGTGACTAGCTAAGGAGGGCAGATTGATGGGGCCAATGAAGTCCATTCCACATTGAGCAAAAGGTTTTACCTCGACAACCTACTGAAGTGGGAGTGCTACATACTTCTCTTTGGTGGTCGCCGTCTGACACACATGGCATGTCCTGACATGAATATGGGTGTCTTTGAACAATGTAGGCTAGTAGTAACTAGCTCTGAGAATTTGGTTTGCTGTAGATGGTGCTGACCCATGGCCTATACCATATCTGTCATGGAATTTTGATATCATTCTTTCAGATTATGCCCTTCCTAGGCACCTTAAGTACACCACCTCATGATTTCTCTTATATAAAACAACCCCTTTTAACATGAAATTGTCAGTCTTTAAGCATAACACCCTTCTTTGTACTAGATTGAGATGAGCAGGGCACCTCTAAGTCAAGAGATAATGAACAACATCATCATACCACTCACCAAGAGAAACATCCTCTAAAGTATAAGCCTTAGTTGTAAGATCGGGGCCTGTCTCTGCCATTGTCTTTGTGAGTTGCTGCCCTCTTACCAGCTTCATGGGATGAATTTCCATATCATATTCTTGTAGCATAGTTACCCACTTGGCTCTTCATTCTCCCAGTTCATTTTGTATCAAGAGTAGCTTGATTGCAGGATCGGGAACTATAGCAAAGATCTTATTTCTGAGGATGTAGTGCCTAAATTTTTTGACTACCTTGAGTAAGGCATAAGTCTACTTCTCTACATTTGGGTACCTCAGTTCTACATCCTTTAATGGTGTTCTCATGAATGCTATGGGGTGATTATTTCCTTGATAAGATTTTTGAGTTAATATAGCAGCACAGGAGTGGTTAGAAGCAAATGAATATATGTAGAATAGTTTGGCATAATCAGGACTTACTAAAACTGGAGCTTCAGCAATAGCTCTTTTTATCTCTATGAATGCTTCTTTTTCTTTTGTATTCCATTCCACCTTGGCCTCTACTTCAACACTGCATTCAGTGGCTTGACTATCTCTGCAAACCCAGTGATGAACTTCCTAACAAAATTGATCTTGCTGAAGAACGAATTCATTTCCTTTTTACTAGCAGGTGGTTGGATCTTCAAAATAGCCCCTATACATTCTAGATCAATTGCAATCCCCTTTTCAGAGATGATATTCCCTAGCAACTTACCTTCCGTTACTCCAAAGATGCACTTCTTTGGGTTGAGGGATATCCCAAACTCTCTGCATTTCTAGAAAACTTTGCACAAATATGAGATATGGTCACCTCTGTTCTTTGAAAATACCGTCAAGTCATCCATATAGATGATTATGCACTTCCTAATTATATCTTTAAAGGCTATGTCCATTGCTCTCTAGAATGTAGCTCCAACATTTATCAAGCCAAAAGGCATTCTTCTATAAGCAAAGGTGCCCCACTTACTAGTGAAAGAAGTCTTATGTCTATCCTCATATTGCACCATGACCTGGTTATACCCTGAGTAACCATCTAGAAAAGACATCATTTGAGATCTGTTGATGATCTGGAGTACTTCACCCAGTGAAGGCACTAGATAATTGTCTTTCTCTGATGCTCGGTTCAAGTTCCTGAAATCTACACACAATCTGATTTTGCCATTTTTCTTTCATACAGGAACTAGGTTTGCAACCCAAGTAGAGTGTCTGACTGGAAATATGATTCTCATAGACAACAATTTCTGCACTTCCCTTTGTATTACAGGTTCCAACAGAGCATTAATAGGTCTCTACCTCTTTTGGAAAGGCTTCACTCCTAGATTGAGAGGGATAGTATGAGCTATGACCGATGTATCATAAGTCTTCAAGTCTTCATAACTCTAGGCTATCACATCTAGATATTTGTGTAATGCATCAATTATTCCCCATCTTTATTCTGTGGTGCATACTTTTCCAATAAGAACATTTTTTACATCCTCCAGGGATCCCACATTATACTTGACACATTGTCCACTAATGGACTCTTTCCTAGTGTCTTGATCCTAGTCTCTAATCTTGTCCAGATCAAATATCCTCTCCAGCTAGACCATTCCCCTGGGATCATGTTGGTCTTCAGGTTGATTACCCCTTCCAAGTCTATCTCCACCTCTTGAGGCTCAATTTCATCAATGATCTGAGAAGCAAAAACATTTATGTTTGTGATAAAGTATAGAATATTCTTATCATCTTCAAACATCTAGAAGATGGTAACATTATCAGGGACTGAGGGCACTGGGGTCAGTTCCACTGTAAACTTCTTCAACCTAGAAAGAGATAGAGGCTGCAGAGTGCTAGCTGTCTGGGCCAAGAAATCAACTGTCTGGTTTTTATTTTGTGGAATTAGTTGAATGTTAAAGGTGTCAAATCCCTCAATAAGGTCCCATACTCTGTTTCTGTAGTTAGTCATTCTTCTTTCATGGTAGGAATACTACCTTCTAACTTGTCTGACTACTAAATTAGAATCTCCATACACTTGCAAAATCTTAACCTTCTTCTTCAAGGCCATAAAAAATCCATGAAACAAAGCTTCGTATTCTACTACATTATTTGTACAATGAAAATGAAGTCTATGAATAGCAAAAAATGTCTTACATTTTGGGTTGATTAGCTCAAATCCTACCCCAGCTCCTTGCTTTGATTTGGAGCCATCGAATCTTAACGTCCAACAGCCAGCACCTGCGGAATTCTTTGCTTCCTCACTTACATTGTTGTTGCTGGATGGCTTTTCAAAATGCATCACTCCTTTTCCTTTGTATTCTTCTTGGACATTGATTGGGATCACAAAAGTAGGATTAGTATACTTCTATATTTGTTTTACTGCAACTTGGCATAAGCAATAGTCCAATTCTGAATGTGAAGCGTTATGTACCCTGCACCAATTGGGAAAAAGTATCTCTTCAAAATTCATTCTTCTTCCTAACTAAATCTGACCTTCAATACTTTTTTGAAGGAATTCTTGAAAACTATCTAACAAAGCCAACTAATTATCCTCTAAATCATCATTACTTTCAGCTAGTTCACTATTATCCTTAACTGGGTCCACTAGGGCTTCAACACCACTAGACTTTGTCATGAGGCTGTGAGACACTGTATGCAACATGAGGACCTCCTCCGAATATGGTTCTTCAAAGGGAGCGGAAAGCATGTAACTACCCATACTTACTTCTGACACCAAAATTTCAGTAGAGGTTTTCTGATACTCTGTAATCATATATTTCATTCTAGGTTCTTGTTCAACTCTAATATGATTTGGCACCCCTTTCCAGGGAAGCCACATATGGGAGTGATCAGTCAAAACATATCCATTCAATGCCCTAGTAAAATCCCTTCCCAATATTAGGCCATAGGTGTCAGGGATGTCAGCCACTTGTATATTGACAACTTGTTGAATTTTAGGATCAGAAACAATCTGCTGGTGAATCATATTCAACTCTCCTACAACATTGACTTCGGTCCTATCCAACTGTGTGACCTTCTTTTGAGAATCAGTAGGGGTGATACCCATAGCTCTACAGACACCAAGGGGCATAACATTGGTTGAGGCACTAGAATCCAGCAAACAATTATATAAATTCTTGCCAAATACACAGACAAAAATCAAGAATAGGGGCGTATCTATTTTCCCTTGAAACAGAGTTAAGGGAGTGTCTACTTGAATAACTTGATATTTTTCCCTTTCCTTCCTAGTGTCTCTAAGGGGAATATGGACTTGATCATGAGACTAATCCTATCCTCCTGGCAACTGAGGACTAGGTACTCTGTTGACACCCTTGCTAACTAATTTATTTTGCAACATGGAATTTGCATCATAAGAACCTAAAATTGCATTCCTAATGGATGGAACTCTTAATAGCTCAAATGCAGATAGATTTACCTTCAATTTGCGGAGCTCTTCAGCAACATACGTGGCTAATTGTTCTTCATTTAAATTAGTGGGGTCTCCCTCAGGTACTCTACCATCTTTTCCTTACCTGCATTAGCATTTCTTCCCTTTGGTACATCAACCTATCCTCCTTGAGATAAATATTGCCTAGAAACCAAGGGAAATGAGGGATTGTTACTAGCATTGGGTTCTAGAGGCGTGATGAAATTATTTGGTGGAATGGAAGTAGTGAAGGGGCCTCCAGCCTGTGGGTGCCTATGTGGCAACTCCCTCAAGTCATACTTCTTGAAAAGCCTCTGGAAGGTCTGTACTTCTTCAATGTAAGCTTCTTCTTCATCCCTAGGACCATTATCATTTACTGGATTCTCATCAAATAATTGGGTCATTTCATCCCCATTGCACACCTGGTCTACCTCGTCCTCCAATTGGCCAGATTCCTCTTCGGGCACATTCTCCTCACTTTGCAGAAAAGGAGCATGGTTTAATACCAACACTGGTGAATCATAAGGAATATAGGGTACAATTTCCTGACAGGTTGCATTATTCTCCACCTCATACTGAAAGATCTAGGTTGCTATTTGGAACTCTTGATAGTGCAGCTCAGAATGTTGACTAGTCTTGTGGAGCCTACACCATCCTGATAAAGCAACCTCGGCTAGATATACACCACTAGGAGGATTCTCTTGATTCACCGGCTGACTAGCTAACTGATTAACAGGTTGACTGATTGGTTGATCCAATGGGGTGCAAACTCCTCCATTGTTGGGACCTGTGCTCCAAGTCCTATTCTATCTTGACTATTGTCTTCTATTGAATCCTTGTCCACCACCTGGTCCTCTGTCAAAGTTTTGACCTAATGATTTTCCTTTATCATAATTCTTCCCTCTTTCATTATTATATCCCCTATCATTATTGTAACCTCTTTCCTGGTTATATCCTCTATCATTGTTATACCCTTTATCCTAGCGTTGCCATCTGTCAAAGTGTTATCCTTGTGGATTTTCTCTATTCTAGGTGGAGTGCATATTCCTTTGAGTAGCTTGCAACTGACTATTTTAATTCCTCAAGTAGGTTACCTCCGTATTCAGTTTCTTTATTTGTTCTGACAATTCATCTAGTCTTTCCTTGTCAGGATTACTATATGAAGGTTGATTCGCACTATTCTGAGAATACCCAACTACAACATTGGGATTTAGTGACTGGTTTAGGACTTCATAATTTTGTAGTTATGAAGGATAACTAGCCTGTGGCTGGATATGTAGAGGTTGATTCACCTTTTGTTGAAGATAACTAACTGCAAATGAAACTTTTCCACCAGGAGGTCCTGGGTAAGGGACCAAAGGCAACTGAGGTATTGAATTCATGATCGAAGTATGGTTCGCAAAAGCTTGATTGAGAGCTGAAACTTGTCCAGGGTGAGCAACGGGTCCTAATGAGGGTAAAGGCCAAGACAGATGTTTCCTTAGATTTGTGCTAACTTTTACAGCCTCTGCATATGCATCTAGTAAACTCTCAGGGGGGTTATTACTCAATTTCATAAAAGTAGTTGTTAAACTATCAAGTCCTTTGTAATAGACTTCTAGGGTAGTGGCTTCATCAACAACATACGGGGTTTGTAATCTAGTATAGGAATGATGAAACCTATTGTTGAAAGACCCTACGGGCTCATTGACCTCTCTCTTCACATTAGTGAATTGACGGTAAAGCTCATTAGAGCTAATGGGGATTCAAAATTTCTACAAGAAGGCAGTCTCTAGCTCAGTCCAATGGTGGATAGATCCAGTAGGTAAATGGTTATAGCAATAAAAAGCATCTTCCCCTAGTGAATAAGGAAATAACCTACATGCTACATCCTCATGGTTCACCCCTCTATCTTTAAGGCCAGTCTAAAATATCCTAATGTGCTCCTCAGCGATCCTATTTGGGTCATTACTATGGAATTTTGAACAGAAGTGTTCAAGGTTTTTCAACATAATATTATAGATAGTGAAACTCAGGGGAGATAGGTTGGTTGCCAAGAAATCCATTGGTGGAGGTCGGGGTGGTAATGGCTTATTTATGACTGGCTGAGGTTGTCTACTGGGAAAGGCCTCAGACTCAGATGAACCTGATGAAGATGAGGATGATGAAGATGTGGGAGGTGGATGGGATGAGGATGATTCTCCCCTCCTGTTGGTCCTTCTTGACCTAGTGGGGTTTGGTAACTCTTGAAATTCTTCCTCCCCTAGATCGTATCTTGTTCTTCTTCTGAATCTCTCAAGAGAGATGCTATTCAAAAATTGATCTAGCTTGCTTATTCAAGCCCTCCTTCTAGCGCCAGTTCTTGTTGACCGTGTTTTCTACACAATAACAGCCAAACAGAATATGATATCCTATCTCTCTTCAAAGGTAAATCTCTATTGGAAAGCCTCAAGAGATAACCCCAAGGTCTCTAATGCCAGGTCTTGACAGTGCATAAACAACTCAGTAACAAAATGTGAAAATGTTGGTAATCACAACGGGACCTTACTATGAGCAAAATGTTGAATCAATTTTATCAGATCTAACAATTTGATGGTGCTTCAATCCTATTTTTAACCGAATAATCAAATAAATACAAAAAGAGAAGGGTTTCAAAGAGATTTCTAAGTCTAATACTACTCCTAGGATTAACAATGAAAGTAACCAATACTCAAAATGGACCAATCCTTCAAAACTGATTTCTACTTGACCAAGATAAATCTACAATCTCACAGAAAATAGTGCAATCTTCTGAGGTGTTAAGATTTTCAAATTGTAAACATTCATTCAAATAACCATATTTAAGTTAAAATGAACAAATCCTCACAATTGAACTTAAGCACACAGAATATAAAGTTCAGGCTAACTTTGCAAAGTAACTAACAATCAGTTGGTTGTGAAAAGTATAGACTGAAGAATTGCTACAACATTCAAGTATTAAATCACAAACAGTATTGAACCCAAATCCAATCTAAACATTAACCTTCTCAAAGCAATTTTAAAGATGGAATAATAGGAACCATGCAAAACAAAAGAAACAAGTATGGCACCAAATCACAATGTCATTTCTTGTATTCAAATTGTTCACTATAGCAACAATTCTAGCTTTCTGTTACAATATTTTCTTGAGGGAAACTACTTGCTAACATACTCTACTTCTAACTAGCTTTGCTTTATGTTCTGGCTACAAATTCTAACCTTCTAACTGTTCTAACCCTTTACAAATGAGGTGACATTCCCAATTTATAGAAATCCCCAGGATCCCGTCGGCTAGGCAAGGGTTTTGCAGCAATAACTCGGTACAACCACCCGGCCAAGAGAGTCTTCAAAATGGGAAAAATAGGCATTCAATGCACATCCCATCCAAGCTGGCCCGAGATCCACAGTGTAGCTCGGATGATGCGTGGGAAGATGATAGGGAAGCACAAATCGTACCGTAGCCCATCATTAGCTCTCTTCCCTATTATCCCCGCACCGATCAGACTCTTCATGTAGCTTCAAGAACGTTGCATCTAAGTCAGCTATAGGTGGTACTAGCAGAACCCTAAGTCACCTCTCAATGGATGCAATCTCATCCCTTGAGTGTTTGATACCTATCCCAATCTACCTTATATGTCACATGCTTATCAATAACTGCGAGGTAGGTGGCCGCATCATCCAGTTGGTGCTTGGAAATAGAACCATCATCAATTGTTGCATACACATCATGCCACCATTCTCTCAACTGTTCCAAGCTCAAATACTTGGGCATGACATTTCTTCTTCTCGTCATAATTTCAAAGAAGGCAATGGAACCATTGTAAACCCCAGCTAGGGTGTCATCAATTTGCTTCCTTCATTTGTAAATATTTTTCAACACCTTTTGCCTAATTTGCAACACTTCAAACCACTCCCATGGCTCGGAAGCTCTAGAAGAAGGAAGGATCTTGTCACTCACCAATCTATCCCAAGTGTATTCCATTAGAGTTCTGGTTTTCTACAGAAGGAGGTCTATATCCTCCTTATCTTGTGCCAACACCTGTTTTAACCATTCAGTCACCATTATAGCATCCTTCCCAATTGACAAGACTTCCTTAATAGCCTCATCACACTTTTCTTGTGCCCCTTTCAACTAATTCACAGTGGAAAGGGTAGAAGCTTTCATATTTTCTAGCTCAATTATGGTCTCTTGAGGCAGAGGATTAGTAGCAGAGGAAGAAGGATTAATGGACTGCAGTGGCTTCATTAATTCCTCCAAGCACTTCCTGAGATTTTCATTTTCTCTCTTCAGCTCCTACTTGGTCCTCATTTCCCTTCTCAATCTATGCACAATAACTACACTGGAGACCTCATAGTCCTCAATATCCTACTCAACTAATGTAGGCCCAAGATTAAAAGTCTGTATATTATAATCATTTCTAGCCACATTGCCTCTGTTTTTATCTAGAACAGGGGTAGCAATATGAACAACCATGTTATGTGTGTCATCTCTCTCAACCCATGAGATCACCCTTGCCTTCTTCTTACCTTTATCTTTTCTAATCCTGGCTAGTAATGCATCCTAGTTCGGTGGATTATCCTCCACTACTACCTGTTTTCTCTTTATTTATTTCTCCAACCAACTAGGGATAGTGAACTCCAATTGCACCCTGCTCTACCCCATTTCCTCATCTTGTTGATCCTTAGGTGCCTCCTCACTCAAATTTTGTTTCTTAGGGGTCTCATCCATTTCACTTTCCTTCCCATCAGCATGCTCCTCTTCATGTGTAGGTGAGAGAACCTTTACTACCTCCACCTCCCTCAGAGTAGATTCAACTTATTTAGTTCTAATAGGAGAGTTTTCATGTGCAACCATAGGGGACTAGATTATCTTTTCAATTTCTACCACTGTACTATGAAGATCACCTTCATGAAATTCTTCACCTTCAGTATTTGGATGATCCACAACATTTTCCTCCTCACCTGGTTCACCCTGAGCTTTGTGAGCGGAAGGCACATCATCATGTTGCTCCTCATGAGAAACCACTAGAGGAAGGTCAGCCTTAGGCACACTATCCCTGGGAGGAGTCCTAGAATTCCTTGCATACACTTTGGCCTTCCCCTCTAAGCTTTCAACATTTATCACTAGTGGGTAAAATTCTTCCTCCCCAATCCCAGAGCTAGCCTTCTCTATCAATTTGACAATTCTTTTCCTCTTAGGCATAGGAGCATCAACCTTAGGATCCTACTTTTTAGTCTCTTTCTACTTAGCCTTCTTAGTCCTTGTCCTCTTCTTGGCCTTTGGCCTCCTCTGTTGTTCTATTTCCTAGACCTCTGTTTCTTGTACACCTTTAATTTTAATTTTGACAGGAGAGTCTAGTTTACCTTTACCTTTGGGATCCTGCTTGCTGGATTCTTCAGAAGTAGAATGCGAATCTAAGTCCCCCATCAGGGCATATGTGCATTTTACTCCCTTGTTTTCCAACTCCCATACCATGTGTTTGAGCCACATCCTAGTAAATTTGAGGACTGGATCCATCAATTGTTTCAGTTTTGTCTTCTCCTCTTCCAACCAATCCACATCACCAACTGGTTTGTCCCTTACTGCTTCATAGGCATGGTCCTTAACTAAGTTCCCATCATCTTCCAATTGATCAGGAACTGCCCTCACATTATATAATCAGACTGCATCAACTGGTAGCTAGGATAATTTCTTCTTTCTGACCTCATATTCATCACCAGAATTGGCCCAGTAGTCGTCTAAATTAACCTTATGGCTATATTCTCTACTAGCCTTCTTTTGAGCTTCTCCTGTGATGTAAAATTTGGATCTCTTGGAGTGGAAGGAAAAACCAAGAGTACTCATTTCTTCTTCTAAAGCTTGGGCAAAACCAATGGAAGGAAAAACCTCTGCAGTGCTAATCCTCAAAGGGAAGTCTCCACCAAATTGAGCTTTATGTTTGTCCTTTTTGAAAATGGCATCAAAATCGCAAATCTACCTAGTGACTTCCAACAATATGATGTGGTCAGTGGGATACCTTGGAAGCCGTATGGGGCCCTTTGACAGCCATCAATTCAAATGTAGGAGAAAGTTGGGAACTGGATGAACCACGCTCCATATTTCTTGATGAGTTCCTTGGCTTGATCTAAAATTCTGACATGCTCTGCTTCCTGAAGCATTCTGGTAATATGCATGGTAAATGCATCATTGGCCCTCCTATAGTCTGAGCTTCCCAAATACAACTGAGGAAAAACTTCATAAATGATATCTTGTCTGAAAATTCCTTATGTATCTAATCCCTTGTAGAGATGGAATCTAGCCAGTGCATAGACCAAATATGAGTTCATTGTGAAGGTCTTCATCTGCAACACATTGGACAATTGTTTGTGAATTACCTAGCTAATGACCCTTGCTTAATGGTAGTCAATTTTCTCTTGTTCCATCCTTACAATCGCATGGCACATCCAATTCTCAAATGTACCAGCACTCTTCAATCCAACCACCCTGGTAAGAAATGTTATGGGATCATAGTATTCCTTCTTGAATTTTTCTCTAAATAGCTACTTTGGCAATTTGGAGTAGTGAGTCTTGGGCTTCTCTAGTCAAGAGTTGATTAGTTGCTGTGACTTCACAATCTGGTCATCGTAGAACTCTTGAGCTGCCTCAATGGTGAATCCCACTACATAAGACTTGTTTGGCATGTCCAAGGTTTGGGCAATGTAGACCGGGTTTAGACTGGCAACAACCCTCCCTTGAGGCCCAATAATCCTCTATGTATCCTAATCATAGTGCCTAGAACATTCAAGAATCAGCTCATAGCATTGCACTATATAAGGGAAATTGGCTACATGGGACAAGCTTGATTCCATCATCCTTCTAGTCACCAAACAAGGATCCTCAGCTGCCATTATTGCTTTAAATTCCTTATAGTCCCAGAGGCCAACATTCATATCAGTGAATTCTGACCAAATAAATGTGATCTTACTCTTAGGGACCTTGCTCTTAATGTCCAGCTGAACCCTCTCTACATCAGACAATGAAGACCCAGCTGCCGCTTTGCTTGATTCAACCTGTATTCAACATGAAAACATAATAAAAACCATAGGAAAGAAAGGTTAATCCATCAAAAAACCATTAGAATGTATCTCATATAGTCAAGGTGTTATTAAAATTCATATAAAATGACCATAACAAATTTCGGGTTTCAAGACCACTTGTGGAATCTAAGCCAAAGAGGAATTTCAGGAAATTCCAGATCAATCGGATTCCAATGGAAAAAACCAAGAAACAGCTACTTGACCATCAAACCTAATCATTTTTAATCAATAAATCACATGGGAAATCCAAATATGGCATGAAATAATCATCAAATGCATCATAAATTGTAAATAGATCCAATTATCTCATGCTCCTTTATGTTTCATTAGCTTTCAGGGAAATCCGTGAGGGATGGATTTTCGTGAAGAACGGGCCAAAGAGAATTTTCAGAGAATCAGGGAGACAACAGATTTTGGAGAAATCTAGACCTGATGGAAATCTATGGTATAGGAAAATTTTTGGACCAATGGGGATTCCTAGAACGCAGGTTTCGACAAGAGTTAATCATTTCACCGAGAAGTATCAGTGACTCCCAAGAGTCTCGCCAAAGGAAGTCACTAGGATAGGTTTTTCTAAGACTTAGTGGTTGTAGTGTAACATTGTGGTGACTAGGGGGGAAGTCTCAGCGAAGCAAATGAGTGTATTTTGGCTGAACAAATTTCATTCGGAAAGAGGTCACGCCAAATGGGGCACGTCTTGCCAAAAGCAAAAATGATTTCGGCAAGAGGTCCCAACGACCATGTCATGTCTCATTGATGAATAGCTCCATCGACATAACCTCTTGCCGACATTAAGAAGTCACCGAAAGAAGATCAAGGCTTGCCAAGAGAAAAGTATCACTATGAAGTCCTGGTGATCATCTTGGCAAGAGTAGGAAGCTCACGGTAAGGTCTCAGCACAGCATGAATGTCTCCCCGACAGAAGGTCACTCGACAAGAGTAGGATATGTTTGGTGAAAGGTCTTTCCAATGGCAAAGGTTTCAGCAACAGGACGGAAAATTGGCAAGACGAAAGGAGCCCGCTATGAGCTCTCGGCAATTAGCTTTGTCTTGCCGATAGAAAGGTTTTCGGTGTGAGAATAACAATTTCCTGGTGATCAAATACAAACCTATGAAGGGCTTTGGTGAGACACATAATGACCTACATGACATCTCCCTGATAGAAGGGTTATAGCGACTAAAAAGAACAAAGCTCGGCATAAGAAAAAAGTGCTCAGTGGGAGGTCTCGTTGAACGACGGATGTCTTGGCGAAGCAAACAAATATCAGTAAAGCCATTGGATCCTGCTATGACCTCTTGGCGACTAGGAATTGTCTTGCCAAGAGTGAGTGTGAACAAGCATGTCGATGAGACATCTCCTCATATGGTGAGGTCTTGACTAAAGCAAAGGTCTCGCCGACTGATATGCATAAAATATTTCATTGGTGAACTATAGGGTGATCGATATGACATCTCAACAATCTCGAACAGTCATAGAGAAGGGAATCCGAAAGGGATGGAGAGTCCTAATTTCATCCAGACATTGAACCAACTATGGATTTCAAAAAGTTTGACTTAGGGCAAGTCAGGAACATACCTTTCATGAATTTTCTTTGCATTCTAGGTCAATCTTAAGATGAAATCACCTGATATGGCACTGCCCTAGGTCTGAACCCTATTCATCCACCATTAGCACATAGGCAAGCTCAAAATTTAGTTGTTTCACTATTGAGTCATCACTAGGGTTTACTAATTACCCTCAGGTGAGATTCATTAAAATGCAGATGGACACATGAACTCAAAACTCACTTGGGAGATGACAAAGGACACAATACCAAACAATCCCTAACACGAAATAAACAAATACATGGGAATTCAAATCCCACAAGCCCTCACCATACCAACGTGCCATTCATAATTCAATTCAAAGAAGATCAATCAAACACATACCATTATAAAGTAGGAATTGATCTGAGAAGTAGCAAACACAAAGCTCAAGGGTGGCCACAACAAACACAGGCGATAACACACAAGAAATCACCACCAAATAAATCAATTCAAAGCCAAATGTCCCAAAATCCCAACCAAATACTTGTAAGAAAGCACTTCTTAGCTCGGACAGTGGCAAATAGTGAGCATAATGGCACAAAAGATCTCAAAATCAAGTTCAATACATTTGTCAGAGCACGCACATTAATGCAGTCGATAAGACAACCAGAGAAGGAATTCAGGAATTCGACGACAGGGGAAAATCCGAGAAAATCCAGCCCATGCGGAAATCCACAAAGATCAAAAATCTTTGAATGACAAGGGTCCAATTGGAGTCCAAGTAGGATCCAGGAAAATCTGACCAGGGCAGAAAATCCTGAATCCTAGCAAAAGCCCGAAATTGATCTAGAACTTAGGATTTCAATGGATAACCTAGGGGAAACACTTAGGCAATCAAAATAAACAATTAAGCATGTTCCTAAGTAAGAAAAAAACCTCAAAAAGAAAGGGCCCAAAACACCAAAATGGAAGAGAAAGAGGGTCCCTGCTTACAACAGGGCATGTGTGTGAAAAACTACACAACAGGTATCTCTTCATAGTTTCATCTTTTGCTATTGCGACCACCTCATATTCACTGTAAGCTACTTCTATCCAATGCATGATCCTATAACCGTAGCTAGGTCTAAAAGGAATTATGTGCCAATCCCTATAAATGTCCCTTGGGTTTCTTGATTCAGCCTTGATGGGCAGAGGGATGTTGGATTCCATTTGTCTATAATCCTCATATTGTTGTCCCCAACTAATCTCATTTTGTACCCAAGAAATAAACTCCCTTAATTAGACATCCCCAACATACAACAATGGATTCCAATCATGGTCTTGAGTCACAACATAATTGTGCAAATAGAATTCACATAACAAATTATTCATCTTAGGGGAAGCAATTTGATAAGCATTGAAAAATTCAATAGGAGTCTCAATGGAAGGGTTCAAACCTGAGACAATCCTTGTCAACTTAAAAGAAAGATATTTCTCCTTCAAATGAAAATCATAGACCCTTGGAGGGGTCATGCATTCTAAAATTTGTGGTACCAAGGTTGTCATATTGTCCACCTTCTTTAAAGTAGCAATTTTTTCACTCTTGTCTTCAATCTCCTCATCTCTCTTTTGAATTTCCTTCTTCATCCTGTGTTTCTCCTCCTTCCATTCATCTTCCCTTCTTTTCATTTCTTTCCATAAATTCAAAATTGTTGTGTGTACTATAAAATTAAGGGGATTATCTATTCCTACCAACATTTTTCCTGGTACTGATGCTTGCTCTTCATATAGTACTAGCTGCAAGAATTTAAGTTGTTCAGTCAATTTTGGCTGCAGGGGTACTGATTGTTCTCCAAATTCTAGTTGCATGGCCTCTTGTTCTTGTTCTTTCTCATGCTACAGGAACTCTTTCTATAGGAACTCTTTATTTTCTACATACCCTTGATTCTCAACTTGTTCCGCAATATCAACAAGATATGTCAGTGTTGTGTTTGCTAATTTCTCAAATATTTCCTTTTCCTCGACATTCACCTACCTCGTTGGAGATTTTGTGTCCCCTTATGATGTCCCTCTAGACTTAGGGATTTCCTATGGAGGCATATCAAATGTTGGACCAACTAGTCTTGATTTTCTAGGAGGGATTTCACATTTTTCTTTGGTTGTAGGATGAACAATGTCAGCCTTCTGCTTCTTAGAGCTTGGTACTTCTTTTCCTGCTTGCTACTTTTTAGCTTTTCCTTTTTTTATTTTTTCTTCTATCTTTTGTGCCCTAGTTATCATTAGGATGCCAAGAGAAACATCACCATTATAATCTAGAGAGGAACATTCTTTGTCTAAGTGCTCTGTCTCAAAAGAACTAATCTCTATGGTTTGTTCTGCTATAGGAGGGTTTATACTAGGGCTTGTGACTAAGGTTGAAGAACTAGGAGTGGCTTCATCCATGCTCAATCTCATGCTATGCCTATGAGGTTGAGGTAAAACCCTAGGTCACAAATGATCTAGTCTAATTTGATCAATATTTATAAATTCTTCCCAAGCCATCTTAGATACATCATGCAGAGACTTATCAACTAATAATTTAATCAAATAATGGTGGGAAACAAATTTGTCCCTACCTTTCTTAGCCTTGGTTTCCATGATTGAAAGAATGTGGTATAGCACGTTCGACACATTCATCCTCTTTTTGTACCTCATGTGATTCAAGAGTTTGAAGTGCATGAAATGTTGATTTGACTGATGACCATCACAAGTTGTATATTTTATAACATAGACAACTACTTGCTTCCATGGCTTGGGAAGAGAGGTTCTTTTTGCACGTTGTTTGTCCATGCTCAATGGAGGGTCACTAGGTTATGTAAATTCAGCCCTAGCTAACCTGGTGTCTCTGGAAGCAGGGTAATTCTCACTATTGACAGGAAACCCTGTAACCTCTGCAATTCTTTCTTTAGTTTCCAATACTTCCATCCATTTTATCGTGGCTTTTCCTGCAAACAATTTCTAGAAAAATTCTAATGTAATGTCTTCATTCAAACCATTCAGCTTCATGAAATAGTCTAACCAACCATAGTTTCTAAATTTGTCCTATGAAACTACACCCTACAGTAATACGTCATGAACCATGGGTTCATTCCAAATTAACCCACCTCCCATTGTTCAGTTTCCTGCAATAAAAGACTCGCTTTGCAAAGTTTCCCTTCCTGCAACACTACCAAATTTCCAATGCCAATATCATCTAAATTTTCCTTTTCTGCTTACCCTTTTTTTCCTTTCTATTTTACCTTTTCGCGACTTAATATTATGATAGGATCAATAATGGCAGTAAAGGATTAATAAAAGAAAGTTATGATTGAAAAAAATGGTAGCGATGGTTGGTTTCAACTCACATGTATAAGTCGTCATCTCACTCATAATTCAAATTGGCTCATTTTAAACTTTTTTGATTTAGACTGGCATGGACTGACACATGGGTAAAGTAATCACATCTCGCCCCCCCAACCTAAATTTGAGCATGTGTCCTCACATGCAAGGTGGTAATGATGATTTGACAGGTTCAAGGAATAATCACATGGCATGGTGAACATCCAAATTAATTCACAAAAATTAAATTAATGCACTAAATACAATCAAGAGATAGCAATTAATGTGCACATACCTAGATTCATGGAAGATTCATTTGCAAAGATTGTGAAGAAATTACTTGTCACCTTTAATAAATAATTTGAGAAATTAATGAAAATGAGGTGGAATAAGGTAAAGTGAAGTGATGGAAGAGAGAGAAAGGTGGAGATGGATGGGTGGATGGGTGGATGAGTGAAGAAGTGGACTCCCACAAAAGTGGAAGTCTTTATTATGACAAGGTGCATACCTTAGTTAGCTAGAAGGGACACTACATCCACTTCCCTCGGTTGTAGGAAGCTTAGGTGTTGCATGTTGAGTGAATTACTACAAGAACTTATCTTTGGAAGTTGGCTTGTGATACAATCTGAGGCGATGACCATTGAAAAGCAACTTGAATCTAACAGGGTCAATGGTAGTGAGCTGAACAACACCATTGGGGAATACTTCAACAACCTCATATGGTCCTAGCCACCTTGTCTATAATTTTCCTGCATTATCTTGATACCTTGGGTCATAGAGCAATGCCCAGTCACTTGGCTAGAATTTCTTGTCCTTGATGAGTTTCTCATGCCACCTTATTCTCTGATTCTACACTACCTTTGTGTGATGGAAGGCTCCTCTCCTCATCTCATCCAAAGCATTCAGCTGCATGATTCTTTGTCTTTGTGCCTTAGAGATATCCATCCCCAATTCTACTGTAGTCCTAAGAGTCTTATGTTCAAATTCAATGGGCATCATAGTTGTCTTTACATACAGTAACTCAAAAGGAGTGAAGCCTGTAGTTGTTTTACAGGTTTTCCTATAGGCCCAAATAGCTTCTAGCAACCTATTTTCCCAATCCTTTTTATGAACAACCAATGTTTTGGCTAGAATGGCTTCAATCTCTTGGTTGGTCACTTCAACTTGGCCATTGGCCTAAGGGTGATAAGGAGTAGACTTCCTATGCCTTATGTTGTACTCATTGACCAATGTTGCAACAAGGGTTGATGTGAATTGAGCCCCTTGATTAGTCACCATCTCTCTTGGAACTCCATACCTTGCGAAAATCTCCTCATAAAGAAATTCAACAACCTTATTATCTCTTGCATGCTTCATAGCCTTAACTTCTACCCACTTGGTGACATAATCAGTGCATACCAAGATATAAGACTTACCATTGGATGGAGGATCAATACATCCTACAAAATAGAGTCCCCATTTGTCAAATGGAGTGATTACTATCTGAGGGAAAAGTGGAATTTCATCATATTTGGTTGGCTAGCCCATCCTTTGGCATCTATCACACTTTCTCGTATATCTCCATGCATCCTTGTTGATTGTGGGCCAATAGTATCTTGTGTTCAAAATCTTCATTGTTGTCCTCTTGGCTGCAGAATTTCCTCCACATGGTTCATTGTGGCACGCATGAAAAATATCATACATCTCATCTTATCTCACACATCTCCTCATGACATGGTCTAGCCCAGTCTAAAACAAGCATCCTGCAATCCATGAAAAGGGAAATAATTTTTCAATGAGAACCCTTCTCTCTTTTAGAGAGAAGTGGGGAGGAACTCTCCCTATGACCAAATAGTTAGTTATGTCAGCATACCAGGATGTTTGCACACTGATGAAGAATAGATGCTCATTAGGAAAATATTCATGCATGACTTGATTGTCTTCTTATGTAGTTAGCCTTGAAAGAAAATCAAGAACATTTGCCTTCCCTAGTTTATCTACAATGGTTATGTCAAACTCCTATATCAACAATAACCATGTTGTTAGCCTACTTGTGATCAGGGGTTTATTCATGAGGTATCTAATGGTTGTGTGATTAGGGTGCATGAAGATTTGATAGCCTGTTATGGAGTGCCTGAATTTTTTTAGGGAATAGATTACTGCCAACATTTCTTTTTCTATCACTATATAGTTGAATTTAGCTCCTTGCAAGTTTTTGCTGAAAAAATAAATAACATTTTCAATGGCTCCTTCTTTATTCCCTAAGACTGTTCCTATAGCATAGTCTGATGCATTTGTATGGATGTGAAAAGGAAGCTTCCAATTAGGTCCTTTGAGTACAAGATCATGAATCAAAGCTATCTTCAAATCAAAAAATGCTTTGTCACAGTCTTCTGTCCATTGAAATTCAACTTCTTTGGTGAGAAGAGTATACAATGGTGTTGCTATTTTGCTGAAATCCTTGATGAACTTCCTATAGTAGCGTGCATGTCCCAAGAAACTCCTAACATCCTTTTTTTTTTGCAGGTGTAGGCAGATTTGTGATCACCTCAATCTTTGTAGGATCTACTTGAATTCCTCTATGAGAGATGTAGTGGCCAAAGACTACACCTTCCTGCATCATCATGAAGCACTTTTCACTATTTAGAGATAGATTGTGGTCTTCACATCTCTGTAGGACTCTCCTGAGATTCTCCAATGCTTCATTGAAATCACCACCATAGGTTATAAAGTCATCCATGTAAATTTCCATGCAATCATGAGAAATGTCCAAAAATATGCTAATGAATTCCCTCTAAAAATTTGCAGGTGCCTTGCATAAGCCAAATGGAAGTACTAAGTAGGCATAGGTTCCCCATGGATAGGTAAAGGTTATTTTCTCCTGATCTTCAAATGCAATTTGGATCTGGTTGTAGCTATTGAATCTATCTAGAAAATAAAAGTACTACTTTCCTGCAAGTGAGTCCAAAACTTGATCTGTGAAAGGTAAGGGAAAATGGTCCTTTTTGGTGGTAGAATTGAGTTCCCTATAATTAAAAAAACCTCACCATTTCCATCCTTTCTTGGGCACAATCACCAATGGAGACACCCACTGGCTATCTGAAATGGGGTAGATAAATCTTGTATCTAGCATTTTTTGTACTTCTCTTTTTACAATTTCTTTTAGTGTAGGGTTAATTCTTCTTTGTGGTTGTCTCACTGGGGTGCAATCATCTCTAATGTAAATTCTATGAGTGCAAATCTTAGGTTCCAATCCGTTCATATCATGATAGTCGCACACAAATGCATGTTGGTGGGTCTTTAGTAAGGTTGTCAATGACAACTGATGTTCTTCACTTAATTTTTTTTTATGTGTAAATATTTCCCTTCTGCCACTTGCACTTGTGTAGTTATCTCTATCATAGCTGCTTCACTAATGCTTGGTAGTTTGAGTTCATATAGAAAAAATGTATGAGACATACCTGTTGCTATAGGAAGTTCATCTGTAGGAAGAGTGTCTATAGGAAGTGCAGGCAGAAGTGTCTTGACTAGAACAATAGAATGAGAAGATGACACTTCCTCCACTTCACAATGATTGTAAATGATGTTAGCCAATACTTCATTTTCATCTTGAATCTGCATGAAAGAGCTTCTGCCTAACATCATAAGCTATGCCACACAATTAACTTCTTCAGCCTCTTCACTAACATGTGACCATATAGAATTATGCAAATCATGGGATGGTTGAGCATGAGGGTAGAGAACAAGCTTTCTGGTGCTCTTTCCATCAGAAATGGTCATGTCTCATGTCATGCATCCAATATATGCATTTTTTGTTGCTAACCATGGTCTTCCTAGAATGATAGGGTACTCGCTGAGTGTGGCTTTAGGAGAAAGAATCATGAAAACTGTTGGGTACTCCCATGAGTCCAGAGTTACCACAAGTTCCTCTACTACACCATCAGTTTTAATAGTTGAACTATCAGCAAGCTACAAGGCAGTAGGAGTAGGTCTCATGCTTGGAACATTTAGTTACTGTAGGATATACTTGGTCATTACATTTATTATTGCTCCCAATTCAATCAAAGCATTCTTTATTTGGATCCCATTTATAACAAATCCTACCATAGGACTCCTTGGATCATTATATTTGGGAATAGTCTTTTTCCCAAGCATGATTTTAGCTAGTTGTCCCACCACATGAACCGTAGTGGGGTCTTTCTTCTTCCAACCTGGCTTCTTAAGGCATGTTTCCTTAATTGCATTGCCATAGATTGTAACATCTTTTATGGCCTAAAATAGGGGTATCTATACACATATATGCTTCAACTAATCTATAATGTCAAATTTTGTGTCCTCCTTTTCTTTCTTTTCCTACACAGTTTCCAACCTTTGAGGAAATGGGGTGTTTGTGTAGTCTTCTTAACTAGAATTGGTTTAGGATTCTTAGGTGCACTAGGCTGAATGGGGGTATTAAGAGGCTCCTCTTCTTCCATAAGAAGCTCAGTGATAATGGGTGTGGAAGGAGCTGGAAAAGTAGTTCCTAAATGCAAGTGGACACCACTTACACTCACAACATATGCAGTTAATTGATTTGGATCAACATAGTATACCAACTATTGTTGTGGTTTGTTATATGGATTGGGTGTGGGCTGAGCTAGTAGCTGAGTAGGTTTAGGTGCACTTGAACTTGAATTAGTAGGAGGAGGCATTATAGAAAGTTGTTGGAGCTGAGAAGGTGGTTACATGTAGCTATTTGTCTAGTTTAGCCATTGTTGTCCTCCCCTCCATTGATTTGTTTGTTGCCAATTTCCTAGGGGTGGCTGCCAATTTTCTTGAAACTGCTTCCAATTCCCCTGAGGTTGTTGCCACCGGGGTGGAGAGTATTGATGATTAGGCCAGGTATTTGGAGGGTTACTCCAAGGTTGTGGTGGATATCCTCCATAGTTGGATGGATACGGGGGTTTCCATCGGTTACCAAATGAATTAAGAATTGAAATATGTCCCAACAAAAGATAGTGGATCTAGTGGCATACCTTGTCTTGGAGCCCATTGCCTCCTTTGTGAAACATAGTAGACTTGAACTTGGGTACAATCTGATTACTATCAATATTAGCTATCATCTTTCATTTGTAGTCCTTTTGTCTACAATGAGGAAAATATTCTGCCAACATTGCCTATGCGTCCTCTTGTTTCTTCTTGGCCTGAAGTGCATCTAGCTGAGTAGCTAGATTTTTATAATGCCTTGCTTGAAGTCTACCAACAAATGAGTAATCTCCATTATTGAATCTCCAGTGGTAGATGACTTACCTATAGAAGATTGGTAAGCTCTCCCTTTCTTTGAAGCTACCCTAGAGTAGTTCTGGCATATCCTCTTGATATCCTCCCAAGGAACTTGGGAGATATCTCCTCCTCCCATCAAGTACAAGGCATCATTGCAACTATCATTAATTCCCCTTAGGAAAAGTAGCTTTTTTGATTCTTCATTGAGTGTATGGTGTGGAGATTTTTATAGGAATACAAAAACCTTACAATGTAATCCTCCAGGCTCTCATCTTCCTTTTGCTGCATCTTGAAAATGTCATCTCCTCTCATGCCATTGCCCCTACAATATTCCTTGTATTTTTCAAGAAATTTTATCTTCATGTCTTCCCATGTCTCTACAGTATCTTTTCCTAGGCTCATTAATCATATTAATGCAACTTCTTTCAAAGTGGTAGGAAATAGCTTGAGCCTATGGGCATCAGTGGTATAGTCATAACTCTTGTAGAGTATATCAAACTTGAATAAGAAGGTATCGAGGATCTTCTATGACAAGTCCATAGAACTTAAGAAGGACTGAAGTAGGGATATTTTTGAGGTTGTCCACTTCATTCTGATGAGCAATGGGGAAAAGAAAATTTTGTTGGTTAGGTCTATTTCTATTTGTATCACCCATGCCTACTTGATGTAGTTCCAAAGCAAAGGGATTCTCAAGCTGATTTTGATCTTCAGCGGAAACTTCAGATCTAGTTAGATTAGGAAATGAATCAACAAAGGGGTGTGGATCTTCTTCTTCTTGTATTGGGAGGTTTTGTTATTCAACTAGCTAGAATGGATTAGGATTGTTAAGAAGGAATCTACCACGAGCATCTCTCCTTCTTCCTCTATGCATGTGGTATCAACTCACTATCAGCCATCTCACACAAAGAATTGGAAAAAGAATAGTAGATCATTACTTTCCTAAATGAGGAGTATACTAAGAAAAACTTTTAGAAATACTACAGCAAGAAAGCTATCAATGACTACAAAGAACTCCCTAGTTTGACACCATCCCCAACAATGGCACTAAAAATGCTAGTCTCCTACAATGATCTAACAACTAAGCCCTTACAGCTGTGATTCAGAGATTGGACATCTAAACTGAATATCCATTTCAATCATCATGAAGGTGCATTTAACTTTTCAACCCAAGGATGTGAACTTGAAATGGGTCAATACAATATGTGCACTAAGGATCCAAAGTAGCCATATTCATTCTATAACTAAGAAAAACATAATGCTAAAGGTAAATTTCTTAGAAATAAATAACATAAATGTTGAACATCAACCAACAATTATGCTAAGCTAAAATGGATGATAGAAACAAAAATCTAAGCAAACAAACAAGAAACTACTCTGTCTACTTTGGCTACAGGAATATTCAATCCCAAATTCTTAACTAATTAATGAACATAAAGTAATAACTAAACTAAACTAAGTGGGACCCTTTGGATGAGTATCCTCTAAAACTAATGTAAACTCAGATGCACAAAATTATAACTTCATTTTATTAATTGGAAAACATGAGTACAGTAAAGTAGTGTAACTGTATTGCTGAGAACTAAGAATGCAAGTACATCATCAGATCGTGCAACTTCCTGAGAAGGAGCATTTGACTCTTATTTATAGGAAAAGAAGCTACTAACTAAGCAAGGAATTCAACTCCATGAATTGGGGGATGCCACTTTAGGGAAATCAGATAAAGTGGAGAGGCAGTTACACATGCATGGAATCTAGTAAGACGTGCTTGCGTGAATGCATATTTAGCACAACAGTAATTCCTATATTCGTTCAATAGCAATAAATACCATTTACAAGGTGCTTATAACTTGATTTGCATGAGGAATCTCCTGTTGTCGATAGTCTTCCCTTCGTTGACCTTTGCATTACCACTTTGTTAACCATTATGGTGAATGACCAGCTGGTGGAATCTTTTCAATTTAGTGGCCTTTAATCATATCTACATGGCAATATTAGTATGCACAATAATCACATATATGTAACTATCTTGAAGAACATTCATTAATCCACATGTATAATTAACACAAATAGTCCATATAACATGTCAATGTCATTAAATATTTGTAGAGATAAAATTAGGCCCAATGTCTATGGTTTTGAGGACATATCAACATTCAAACATCAAGGTTCATGACAACTTCAACAAATAGATCATAAATTCTACCAAAATTAAACTATAAAATAGACTCATCAGGAGTAACCAATGAGGAGCTACTGATTAAAACAATCATAAAATGGCATTGGAGTTAGCAAGAAGATGCATCATTATAAGGAATCGATATGGCTTATAATTTGTTATGCAAAGATTAGTCTTTATTAGTTTTGAAGATGTTTATTGTTGATAGAGAGACTGTGTGGAGTGAAGGAGACTAGATGGTAATAAGTCTATATAGTTTTCCAAAATTATATGAAGAGCAACTAGAATACAATGAATGGAAATGCATGGGCAAAGGAAGTTTAGCACAGGGATTTGGTGTATTGGGCGCTGTAGGTTAAATATCGACCTATGAATAGAGGTCAAAAGAAGTGCAATAGTTACATTTTCTTTTGTTTGGAATTCTAAGATTCCTAGCAGATTATCCATAGTAAGATTTGGTGTAAAGAAATTTGGATATAAGGAAAATGTGACGCTTAGAGACAAAGCCCGTGCAAAGGAGGAAAATCTAGAAAGACAAAGTAGGCAGAATAGAGTAGAGGCTGGAATGAATTGAGGTAAGAGAATGGTGGTCAACAAATTGAAGGGAAGCCAAACAATGATATGTAGAAAGCTAGTGGGGTGATTGTATGAACAGGAAGTGGAGAACCAGAAGGTGGGGTGGTGCAAATGAGTTGTAGAAGATGAATAGTCAAAAGTCCAAAAGGCATTGGAATTGCCTGATATGTAATATGAACCTGAATAAAGATTATTTGTTTTTGAATTTGAGTAGTAAAATTGTACAATTGTAATTCAATTAAAATCAACAAAAGTAATTGTTGATTTTGAATTTAATTGTCATGGAGTTTGTGTAATCTGAATTTTATGGGTTGAATGAGTAGTTTGGTTTTTTCTTTACATCACCCTTGACCTACAATTATTAGCTTTGTGTCCAAAAATGTTACACATATAGTAGTAGCCATTAAAAGATTGATTCATTCTTCCTCCTTTAGACAAATTCACCACCTGAGTTTTGCACTCACTAGCTCTATGTCCAAATTTCTTGCATGAAAAACATTGACTGAAGAAGGAGCTAGGAAACTAATTCATCCTACTTCTGCACTTTGTTTCTTTGTGACCAATTTTATTACATGAAAAGAAAACATCATTAAAGGATGGATACCTTTGAGCATTTGGCTGTCTGATAGGTGGTCTTCCGGAAAAATTTCTTGGATTTCTTTTTTGCTTCCCTTTATTTTGAGTCTTGTAATTATCCTTAGAGTTTTCACCTCCTTCCATTCCCAAGCCTCATTTGCCTTTACTTGGTTTCTACCCTGAAATCAACTCATCAAGCTTGTCTGAGCTGAATTTAAAATTATTTTCATAAAGTTTTTCTTTCTCCAAATTTACTTTCAAATTCACCATTTCTTGTTCAAGCTTAGTGCATTCATTTGACTTGCTTTGCATAATTTTATTCATACAATCTTCAATTCTTTTCTTTTCCTCCACTTTAACCTTCAAACTAGTAATCTCTTCATTAGCTTGCTTCATCTGCTCACTTACTTCCCTATGTCTTTCTTTGAACTTCTTCAATTGCTCTTTCAATTTCCACACACTTTCATTTGCTTCATCAAGATTTTCTTTGAAATGTTTGTTTTCACTTTCAACTTTGTCAAGATCTTCAAGCATAGCCCGAAGCTCTTCTTTATCATCCATATGTTCCATCTTCAGGATCTTCCTCAAGGTTTTAGGCTTCTCTAGAGGAACTGGGCTCTGATACCAACTATTGAATATCCAAAATACTAAGAGGGGATGGTGAATCGGTATCTTCTTAAACTTATTGAACAAATACCATCCAATTAATCTAATGCATATAACAGTAAAGATAATTAAGATCATTAACAGAACATGAAATCACACAACACATGAACACTAGGATTTTTACGTGGAAAACCCAAAATGGGAAAAACCACGATGACTGTTATCTCACAATATAGTATAACTGATTATAAAATATTACAAAAAGGGGTGGCTCACTACCAGGACTCACTGTCCAAAATGAGAGGCTCACTGCCTACTAAAGTACAATAACATAGTGGCTTACAGACAGAAAATGAATTGATAAGGTACACCTAACAAGTGTTGATTCAACTCCTTTGAAGCTCAGTAAATTGAATTAACACACTTCATTATTTTTGCACTTCTTCACATTTGCATCATCATCAACTTCTTCATCTACAATCTCAAAACTATCCAATATATAAATTTGATACATCCACTAGCATCAATTAGGTTGGCCTAATTAGATGCAACCCTTATTCACCAAAAATACCAACTGTCAGCTTCGAGCATTCACAAAATCTTTCCAAACACAATTCAAATGCTCGGGATGCTACATCATGTCAATATGGACCTAAGATAGGTCACACATACATCCGCAACAAAAAATTAAATCACCATAACATCATCTATCCATTAGGTCAGCCAAAAATAGACCTAATAGAAAAATGCAACAACAAAATAATGCCAACTCACTGTACAAGCACCTCAATATGTGAGATTTTGAATATGTGTGCTTCCATCATCAATAAACCATTTCCAAAAAAACCACAAGCAACAATAATCAATAGTTGAGAACTGCGGCCCAAAATACCAGAGGATGATAACTACATATTGGTTCAGATATCGGTCTGGAATGTTAGATCAAACTAAGACTTAATCTTGCAATTGTAACTCTTATAACATGGTGACATCGATGACAACACAAAACAAAAAAATGAGATGATCTTCATTCTTCCAACATCCATGCCTTTCCTTCATCCTTTCACACATGGATTTTATGACAACATTCATTGCTAGGGCATGGGTGTTGAGTGTTGCTCAATCTTCCTGGTCACACATTTTCAGTTATGCCTGATCTATAAAGGAAATATTTGTATTCATTCTATGGGTTATTCCTATATCTCCTCTAACTTTTTTTCTTCAGAAGACTTTTATTTTCACATCTCTACAATTGTAAAGATTATCTCTATGCCTTTACATTAATGAGGTTGATCATTGTTGATGGTCCTCCCCTCTTTTGTGTATGAGTAAAATTTCATTACCTTCATATCTGAGTGATTTTTATCATTTTCATGCATATATGTTCAGTTATTTTGTTTATAGTTGTTGTTTTGAGAATCCTTCTTTCCTTCCAGCACCTTGTCAAACCCTAACGTCCATGTTTACCTCAAGGAAATCATCAAATGGAGAATAGAGTGATTCCTTTGGTCCCCTTATTTGATATAATGAGAAATGTTAATTAGGAAGAAACACTTTTCCATCTTGGTGTACCACCTCCCATTTCCCTTCATGCATTCCTTCTTCCCATTTTCCCCTATGAGCTATTAGAGTAGGATAGTAGTAGGTATTCATGTGTTGGGTTGGATCAACACATTGCACTTGGATCACTTGGATCGAAAGAGGAAGTTAGCATTCTTCAAAGATTCGACCTCATATGTACAAGGTCCCACACCTTGAGGTAATTTCCATTGTGTCATTGGAATGTTGAACACCATGTTCAGCAGGGTGCAGTTTCATGTGACAATAGTTTCTAACACACCCAGGATAATTTGGTGATTTATCTAGCAAATATTGTCTTTGGAAGCATATCTCAAACACCATGGTGAATCTAAGATAAATCTACTCATTCAAGCAAGATATTTTTTCTTCATTCTATTAAGAGAGTGGTGCTCTTTAATATTTCAACCTTTTGAGGCATTCTTATTGTACTAGCAACTCTGCAACATCATTTAGGCAACTCTACTAGTATGTACTAAGGATATTTGGTTGGGTAGTCCTCTACCCTTATTTTGTAATTTTTAAATTGTTTCTTGATCTTCCCATGCATAAAAATGTCAAGTTTTAATTGTTGGCATATAGTTTTCATTGATGTCAAAAGAGGTGTTGGTTGTTTTTTAAGAACCAAACTTAATCTCAACAATTTCCTATGAACCTGCCACAATTCAATGATCAACAATGGTGAGGATTGGCCAAGAACTAGGTGAAAGATTGTTAGGCTTTCCCTTTGCACTTTTGGCTTTGTAAGACCTAGGAGGGTGATCCCTACAATGTGCTAAATGATAGTCTTGTGCCAAATTACCACAATCATTGTGACTAATAGATACATTCTTATAGATTGTAAATTAAATGATAACCTTCAAGAATCTAACAAATTATTTAACAAGTAATCATATAAAGAAGAGAATGGATGACCTCTCATGAAAATTTACAACAATTTAGGATGATTTAATGATTTTCAATAAGGTCTTGTTCTTTGAAAGGTATGGCTAACTCAATTATATCAAAGATAACCAAATTAATAGAGCAGTGTCATATCCATGGGTGATGGATTCAAATTTGAAATAAACTATAATACAATAGTGATTTAACTCAACATTTACAGACTATTGTGATATTGCATTATGATAAAACAACTCTAAATACCCCATAACATAAACTAGTTATTAAATCCTTGTAGTTAATCACACAAACCTATGATTTCATCAAAGCATTTTAATTAATTCCTTGAATTAAAGGAGAGATAAAATCATACATTCAACCAAAACAATTGAAGACCAATAAAAGGATCCTTAATCATTGTATTAATAATTTGAGTAATAGAGTACAAAAAGAGAGAAACTAGTCTATAATTTTCACTTCTCATTCAAATTCCATCACTATTATAAAACCATTATGCCTATCACAGACTCAAATTCATACCTAGGAATCAATACAAATTATATTCCTTTGTGCTTGAATTACAAAATTCTTTTACATGAGTTAAAAAACTTCACCAACTAAATACATGTGCAATTGGACTTGAATTCCCTTTTATAGGAACAAGGGAGCAACAAGCTATGGGCCAAATTGCACATTTTAGTCACAATTTACATCTGACTTACATTTCAATTTCAATTCCAAAGCATCCTCAAGCAGTTATATTTGCAATTTGAGAAGAGGGAAATCCATATAAGAGAAAATTACTTTTCATACTATTGAATAATATGGTTCCTACCCTCCAAAAGGCATCTTTCATCATTGTAGTAGCACTATCCATAAGAAAAATATAATCCACGTGCCAACCAAGTCACCAGAAACTAAAACATAAAGCAATAAAAGAGGGAGAGCATAAACAACATCCACATCAACACCTATGTCATCAACTTGAAATTGGAGAGAAAGCAATATTTTATCCATACTTTATCAAAGGCCTAATCTATACTAGTTCTAGGCCATGTATCATATTTCTCTCAACCATTATTCACCACTATTGCATACCAAAAGATCAAAATTTTAGTAACCATCAAATAGTAGTAGCCTAATCCTCCAATACATCCAAGTACTTTTCCTTCCTTGCTTGAAATTCCTCCTATGTGGAGCAATTGAATGTGATAATATTGTCATCCTTTAACATGTAAGGAGCATGTTTAGCAACAACTTGATTTCCTTCCTTATCAAATTCTTCCAAAGCAACTCTTGCCTAAGAAAGCATGTTCATGTTTTTATTTATCATGCTCATGTTAGTTTCTTCAAAAAATTTGGCTCTTGATTTGAAATTACCTCATTAGCCTTGCTTTCTCAAATCTTGTAGAGATTTGATATCACCATAATCCTTCAATATATCTGGAAGGAGACAAACTTTAATTTCATGAAAGTTCTTAACCAACTCCCTTATTTTAGACTCCAAAGGCTCAATCTTTCCCTAGAATTATTTAATTCCATTCATTGTTCTAAGGGTGGGTTGTATTTTGTTAGGCTTATTTAATCATGTTTGGATCCCACAACCATTAGCCTCAAATCTTGGAGTCTTGGAATCCATTTTTCCATGAGTGGTGTTGAGACTATAAATTTCTGATTATTTTCACATGTTTTCATACCCCTAAGTTTCCATTTGAGTCCTCATCATAAACACATGGGTTTGTTTTCATGTCATTCTGCTCACATTTTTTCCATATTTGCCCCATTGAATCCATCGGGTCATGCATTTTCCATGTTGTTGTTCCTATTGGCATAAGCTCATAGCTGTCTTCCCGACCCACAATGCATTTCTGCTAACATATATTTGTTGCTGGCATATCGGCGTGACGATATCAAGGTCTCCCTGATCCATTTTTCTGACAAATGTTTGTGTTTCCTATCGGCGAGATGTTTCTGATGTCATGATGATTTTATTTTCACTTACATGCACCGTTCGACAGGACTTCTCCGCAGTCTCGGTGACAGAGGATGATACACATTTCGGCATGAGTTGCGGCATCGATATATGGTCTTGGCAAGATCTCTATGTCTTGCCAATTGGCACATTTAATGATCATTTTGGCCAAACTTGTTGGTATCGGCATAATTTTATAACGATCTTGATGTGTCTTACGGATTTGATCATGTGGACTTACTTCGGCCCGAGTCATGGTATTCATGATAGGGTCTTGGTGAGACCTATTGTCTCACTGACTAGTGGTGGAAGGATTGACCTATCGGAATAAGTTAAGAGCTTCGATGAAATGTCATATTGATTTTGTGGTGTCTCACCGACTTGTGAAAAAAGTTACATCGGTAAGAGTTGAAGTTTGCGGCATGTGGTCTTGGCAAGTGTGAATTGTCTTGCCGACTGGCGATGGAGGAGGCTTATCGGTGAGAGGTATTATATCAGTATGAGGTCTTGATGAGTGACCTCCACTCTCACTGATAAAACACATGATGGACTCATCAGCAAGAAAAACCTTATGTCATGGCGACCAAAATGTATCATGTGGACTTTCGGTGAAACAAAGTTTAATCTATGAGATGTCTCCCCGATATCACAGGGTTACAGTGATAGTGAATGAAAATAATGGTGCGTCTTGGTGACAAGTTTACCTATGTCTCAACAAATGAATAATACACTAAGATAATCATATCGATGAAACATAATGTTGGTTGTATGACATCTCCCCGATGCTGATATGTCACGGCAAAAGTGAATAACACCAAGGGGAATGACTGACAATATAAATTCCTTCAACATACTTTCTAGATGTCTCACTAGCTGTTCCATTGGCAATTAACAAAAATTCAAATATTGTGGCCGACATGTGAATTTCTAAATGCAGTTGCAGGCCGACATGGATTTTCCTGAATACTGCGGCTGGCTGACTTGGAATATGAAGTGATATGTTTCTTGATGCTGGTGTATAAATATGCACTCTTGATTGTAATTGAGATATCAGATCTTAGAATAGATACAGTAGATTAGGAATGGACATAGTAGAATAAAATTCTCATTCCAGAGACTATGTTGCATGTTTTCAAATGGTGATTTCAATGAAATTTAGCTGGTGTGGTAGTTTATTCCTGGTATCAATTGTCTATTGAGTTTATTGAAAAGTATTGCTAAGTTGTCTCCAAGTTGATTCTTTCTAGTTGTTTAAATTGATGTAACAAGTTTATTTTCAGTTTATCAGTGCACATTTGGTGTATCTATGTGGTTAATTTACTGGTTCTCTCAAGGAGAGATTAAATCCTTTTGGTTGATCAAAGTAATCAGGGAGATTCATTTGGATTATTAAAGTAGAGCTTAGTAGTCATAATCTTGCATGTTTATACAAGTTGTAAATAGAACATATGCCAGCAATTTGAGTTTTTTCCAGAATAAGTTGCCCACTTCTATTTCATTTGACTCTGCATACCGAATAAGGCACTGGTCTCTACAATTTCATCATTTGGATTCATTTAGTTTCTTTACATCTATTTTACATTTGTTAATTGAGCATTTTAGGATTTAGATCAAAAGATTACTATTGCTATCAAGTTTGTTCACTCCCATCTACCATTGTGAACAAAGCATTTCAGAAGGATAATCATAAGTCAAGTCTGCTTCATTCTGAAAGGTACACCCACCTAGGTTTAGCAGCACCTGAAAAGTAGAAGGTTGAGTTCTCTTGACCTTGTCTATTACCCTTAAACGTATCAAGAGATTGGCAACCTCTTTAGGCATCTTGCCTATGTTTTTGAGAGCTAAAAAATTGGTGACTCTGTTGGGGATTACATGAGAAAATTCAGTTGAAGACCATCATATAGAGTCAGTGAAGGAAGATATATAATTTGAGAAGATTCAGAAAGAGTGATTTCGATGGGGAAAAGATCAAAAATAATCATTTTCCTACTTTTGGAAAAGTAAGTGGCAACTCTGAAAAGGCTTGATGAAGAACAGAATTTGTGTATGGAATGAATGAGTACACAAATGCAGGCAGGCATTGGATTCCTCAAATGCTTGATAATACAATTGGAAATTCTCAAAATGGAGGCAATGCATATCATGCACAAGAGAGTACATACTCACCATAGCCACCTCATGGTAAGCAATATGTGCCATATCATCATACACAACACTATGGTCTGATGTACCAGTATCAGTACCCACCTAGCACCCCCCCTCATCAATACAAAACAATGATCAGACAGTTTGATTTGGCAAGGATTCAATCATCCCCTTATCCAATAGATAGTAGTTGGAGAAGTATTGTTCCAAGGTTTAATATGAGTGATGTAGTCACTGCTGAGGAGCATTTAAGAAGTTTCAATGCTTTCATCCAAGATTTGGGTCTGCCATATGAAGATTTATGCATGAGGCTATTCATGATATCACTTATTGAAGACACCAGGGTTTGGTTTAATAGCCTACCAGTAGCTTTTATTGATTCTCTCCAAGGATTTCAGGATCAATTCCTTGAGCAATATGGGAATCTAGGTGCACCAGATGTGGCTCTTCATGAATTAATACGGATTTAGAAATATCAAAATGATACAGTTTATGATTTTAATCAGAGGTTCAATAAGTTGCAGAATAAAATACCTCCTGGATCAAAGTTGACGGACTCTATAGCACTAATTGTTTATTTGAATGCATTTGATCCTAAAATAGGGTATGAATTGAGAAATAGATTCCCAAGAGATTTGGCTGAAGCATAGAAGATAGCAATGACAATGGAAAACAATAGGAAGTTTGTTGGGATAGTCAGTAAAAGAGATAATCCTAAGGTTCCTCAGCAAAGCAGCAATTATCATTACAGATAGGAGAATACTTATAGAAGTGAGAGGCCAAGGTTGCATGACATGCCTTATAATACAGACTGGAAGGGAAAAAAACCTATAACAACTAGGCCTAGAAGCAAAGAGACTCCTGATCCATTGAGAAAGAGGGGAACCTATATGGTAAGTAACAATTATTTCTGTGAAGTTTGTGATATGCCACATTCCCCAGATTATTGTGTTGTGGCCTAGAGAATGCAAGAAGAGGGAATGATGATGGGAAACAATGGAGAAGATCACAGAGTATATTTGACTTCAAATACTTTTCACCATGTTGAGGAAGATAAAGGTGCTAGGAATCTCTCTTGCACAACAGATTGTGACAGGAAAATAAGTGCATGTTGTGAGGAATCCAGTGAATATTTAGATTCTAATGATGAATCTGAGGATTTTGATCTACAGTTAAGGGATTCTTCTACCTCTTATGAAGATCAAGATGAAGAGGCAATGGGAAATATTGATCCATCTGATAGTAGGTATATAATACCTCTAGCTGTAGTTGAAAGCTATGAAGACACACTTGATGAAGAAGAGATTTGTACATCTAAAAATGGTTTCCAAACTTTTTCAAACCCATTGTATGATGAAGAGTTAAAAGAGGGTCAGATGATATTTTGCAAAGGTATGTCCAAAAATGAACTTCAAGCATTTTCAAATCCACTTTATGAAAGAGAGGAGCTAATTTTAGACAAGCAAAATGATTGAATAAATTACTGCGTTGATAATGTTTCTAATTTCTCATTCTCTAATGGTATTGGATTTCTTTTTGATGATGACAAAAGTGAAGAATATAACTGTAGTGATGAAAATTTTGAGACTTGTTCACTGAACAATGAGCAAATTTCAGATTTGTTAACTCCTAAATACTAGGGATGTTCACATGAAGGTGATCTTGAAGTTTTGTGTCCATCTTACATTTGTTTTGACAGTGAAAGATCTTTGTGTAAAGATTCTTATGACTCCCTGTGCATTTCTTGGAATGATGGTGAAACCTTTGGTGTTGATCAAAATTTTGTTTCCATTCAGGATGAGGTATGTGATTTTGAAATTTCTAATTCATGTGAAGAAGATGTTTATTTGCATGCCAAGGATGATAGAATTCTATCTTTGATTGGTTCACATATGCATGATATTGAGGATATGAGTCATGATCCAGTGTTGTCTCCGAAAAGAGATACTAAAGAAGTGCAAAAGGTTTCAAATTTTTTTGATTCTCAAAAGAAGCACTTTGATGGTCAATTTTCAATACAGCTAGGAGGGTGTTTCATAATACATAACAATGAGAAAGATAATGAGAAATATTGTATTGAATATGCATGCATTTTATATATTGAAGATAACAAAGGTTTGTCCCGTGATGATGAAGAATTTGAATTGCTGAATGGTGAAGGGGTTTTCGACCAAGTTGAACATGATGGTTCTCTAAGAACTTGTAATAACAATGATAGAGCAGGTTGCATGAATTTCTTCAAGATGAATCTGATGAGCTCAAGACAAAACCAAGTATTTGATAGGGGAAAGTATGGTTTGAGTTTCAGATTGTAATAGCTCAGAATAGGTGAAGTTGAAACACAGAGGATTTAGGGTTGCTAGTGCATGGACAACTCTTGCTTATCCTCTTTAAAATTATTTTCCATGCACAGTAGTTTAGGGTTTTGGTTCAGCTCCATCTTGCATTCATTTTGCATTCATTCCATCATTCTATTTTTCCATTTCCATTTTTCTTGTCTTGTGTCTAGTCTGCTCACCCAAAGATTTGGATCCTTGCAATGATCTTACTATCATTCATCCCCAGATAAAGCCCCTATTGAGACTATAAATTTTTGGTTATTTTCACATGTTTTCATACCCCTGAGTTTCCATTTGAGTCCTCATCATAAAAACATGGGTTTCTTTTCATGTCATTTTGCTCACATTTTGTCCATATTTACCCCATTGAATCCATTGGGTTTTGCATTTTCCATGTTGTTCCTATCGGCATAAGCTCATAGCTATCTCCCCGACCCACAATGCATTTTTTCAAACATATGTTTGCTGTTGGCATATCGATGTGATGATATTAGGGTCTCCTCGATCCTTTTTTTTCTAACAAACGTCTATGTTTCCTATCGGCAAGACATTTTTGATGTCATGATGATTTGATTTTCACTTACAGGCACCCTTTGGCAGGACTTCTCCGTGGTCTCGACAATAGAGGATGATACAAATTTTAGCATGAGTTGCAACGTTGATATATGGTCTTGGTGAGATCTCTATGTCTTACCGATCGACACATTTAATGATCATTTTGGCCAAACTTGTTGGTATCGGCATAATGTTATAATGATCTTGATGTGTCTTACCGATTTGCTCATACGGACTTACTTCGGCCCGAGTCATGGTATTCAGGATAGGGTCTTGGCAAGACCTTATTGTCTCACCGACCAGCGGTGGAAGGATTGACCTATCGACATATGTTAAGAGCTTTGGTAAAATGTCATATCGATTCCATGGTGTCTCACCGACTTGTGCAAAAAGTTACATAGGTAAGAGTTGAATTTTGTGGCATGTGGTCTTGGTGAGTATGAATTGTCTTGCTGACTGGCGATGGAGGAGGCTAATTGGTGAGAGGTATTGTATCGGTATGAGGTCTTGGTGAGTGACCTCTAGTCTCATCGATAAAACACATGATGGACTCATCGGCAAGAAAAACCTTATGTCACGGCGACCAAAATGTATCATGTGGACTTTCGGTGAAACAAAGTTTAATCTATGAGATGTCTCCCTAATATCATAGGGTTACAGCGATAGTGAATGAAAACAATGGTGTGTCTCGGTGACAAGTTTCCCTATGTCTCAACGAATGAATAATACACTAAGAGAAGCATATCGATGAAACATAATGTTGGTTGTATGACATCTCCCCAAGTTTGATATGTCACAGTGAAATTGAATAACACCAAGGGGAACGACTGATGATATAATTTCCTTCCGCATACTTTATGGATGTCTCATCGACTGTTCCATTGGCGATTAACAAAAATTCAAATATTGTGGCCGACATTTGAATTTCTAATTGCAGTTGAAAGCTAACATGGATTTTCCAAAATATTGTGGTTGGCTGACTTGGAATATGAAGCGATATGTTTCTTGATGCTGGTGTATAAATATGCACTCCCGATTGTAATTGAGATATTAGATCTTAGAATAGATACAGTAGATTAGGAATGGACATAGCAAAATAAAATTTTCATTCCAAAGACTATGTTGCATGTTTTCAAATGGTGATTTGAATGAAATTTAGATGGTGTGGTAGTTTATTCCTGCTATCAATTGTGTGTTGAGTTTATTGAAAAGTATTGCTAAGTTTTCTCCTAGTTGATTCTTTCTGGTTGTTTAAATTGATGTAACAAGTTTATTTTCATTTTATGAGTGCACATTTGTTGTATCTGTGTGGTTAATTTACTGGTTCTCTCAAGGAGAGATTAAATCCTTTTGGTTGATCACAATAATCAGGGAGATTCATCTGGATTATTAAAGTAGAGCTTAGTAGTCATAATCCTGCATGTTTATACAAGTTGTAAACAAAACATATGCCAACAATTTGAGTTTCTACTAGAATAAGTTGCCCACTTTTGTTTCATTTGACTTTGCATACCCAATAAGGCACTGGTCTCTGCAATTTCATCATTTGGATTCATTTATTTTCTTTACATCTATTTTACATTTGTTAATTGAGCATTTTAGGATTTAGATCAGAAGATTACTATTGCTATCAAGTTTGTTCACTCCCATCTGCCATTATGAATAAAGCATTTTAGAAGGATAATCATAAGTCAAGTCTTCTTCATTCTGAAAGGTACACCTGCCTAGGTTTAGCAACACCTGAAGAGTAGAAGGTTGAGTTCTCTTGACCTTGTCTATTACCCTTAAATGTATCAAGAGGCTGGCAGCCTCTTGAGGCATCTTGCCTACGTTTTTGAGAGCTAACAAGTGGGATGGCTACCTCCTTGTCTATGTCAAAATGTTTTACTGCATCAACCATGGATGGATAATTAGCATGGATTCTAATTAATCTCTTTTCAATTCCTCTATTTAAATGTTTTAACATAGCAGTCACAATTTTCAAGTTACTAATAAAAATCATCCTATCATGTTGGATGCACTTTTCTTCACACTCCAACTTCTTTAACAAATCTTCTTTACTGATTTATTTTGCTTGTTGTGCTTCTGATGTGGTAGGTTCCTCCACTAAGATGGGCACATCTCCCATATTGTAAGGCATAATTTTCCATGAACAACTTGTGGGAGGTGTAGAAGTAGCAAGTGTTGGCTCTTATGATGCAGTAGGATAAGTAGTATTTGTTTGCATTTGCTCACTAGGTTGCAAGTTTTGAATTTTTCTTTTAGTAATGTCATTTTAGTTTGTAATTGCATTATTTTTTGTTGTCCTTGTCCATATTGAATTTCTCTATCTCAGCTATTACTGATTCAACTGTTGCTTTGGTGAACTATACAATGTTCACTAACATGGTAGTAGCCTCAATAGATGAGGTGTCAGACACCCTTTTGATGATCAAGCCCCCTCTATAGTCTGTAGATGGCTCTGCAACTTCTTTCTTTTTGGTGTTGGTGGATAGGCCCCAGATGGCTAATGTATCCCACTACTCACTAAATGTAGATCCTTGTAGTACAATGTTCGCTTCTTCCCTAGAATTGTATAGAGGCGTATCATACCTCTTTACTGTATCAAAAGCAATTGCAGAGGATAGGTCCAAATCTAGCAATCACATAATACCATTTTTCCTCACCAAATCTCTACCCTCTTGTGTAGCCATTTCCCAAAAGATTTCTTTCATCTCTTTTATTACCTGATCTTTTATAACTACATTAGGAGATTCAAGGCAAAGTCTCCTCTTCTTAGCAATGTTATTCACATATTCATCTTTTGTGACCCTCCAAGAAAATTCCATGAAGATTGGGACTTAATAAAAGAATCATCATCCATAAACTTTTTATAGGACTTTTCTCTAAGATTGTCTTTATTATTCATTCTTGTGAGGTCTCCTCTCCTCAATCTAAGGCTTGATTGTTATTACAGTACTAGCTCCCTAGGTGGAGAAGGAATACCTTATTGCATCTCTTCTTCTATTACCAAAATTCCATCTTCTGAATCTTCCTCATAATCTACCAAGTCAGTTGATTCAACCTTTTGCTTCTTTTGAGGTGGTGAAAACTACCTAGGTGGTGAATCAATGTCAATAATTGTAGGACCAATTGACCTAGGAGGAGATGGTGGTGGAATTTGTTGCACTAGTGAAGGGACTCTTTGTTCCTCTTGCTGAGAAGAGGTTGACACTACTTGTTCCTTCTCCTTCACCATATCTTTCCTCCTCTTGAAGAAAATAACTTTCTTTTGGGGCTTTAGGGATGGTATTTCTTCCATCATAGGGGTATCCCATTCTCCTTGTTCTTCCACTACAATAGTGTTCCCCTTTTCTTGAATCAATATTTCTCCCTTCAAATGCCCAACCACTATCTCAAAGTTCTAAAAAACATATTTAATTCTTTGTATTTCATTCAGAATCTCTACAAGAGCCAAGAATTGAGGGTCTTTAGATTGGAGATCCCTCTCCAATTTATTGAATGCAATCCATTTCATTTTTCTGTCATTTTGTATTTGAAATTCAAAAATGTTTCTTATTACATCTTCTAGGAAATATAAGTTATGAATGAAATTTGAACTTCTAATCCTTACTTTCAGCCATGCCATAAATCCCTCTAGAACATGGTTTTTTTCTCTTTCTCTCTTCATTTCCAGAGGCTTAGGTATATCATTAATCTTATCCCATCCTCCTTTCTTCATAAGAAAATCTAAAAAACAACTATATGTAGGGAAAAAGGTTTCTTTCCCTAATCCTTCAAATGATTGTTTTCCACATTTCCCAGTTGCCACATTACCTCTAGAAAACCAATTCTTTTTGGCACATCCCTTGGGTACATATGAGTTTAGAAAACTATTCCATACACCCTTAAGATTATGTAACCTATGTAAGGGATTACATCACCCCAATTGTGATCAATATTCAGATCTGGGATCCTATCCTTGGGCCTCAAAAATTCATGCAAAGTAGTAGAAATTCTTGGCATATTCATAATCGATACTCCCCTTAGCTTGGAGGTAGAAACATTTTCAACACCACATAATAAAATTTCATATCATTCTTGTCAATAATTTTGGTCCAACATTGGACATGTAGATCCAAATCACCTTCCTTCTTCTACAAAGTCATATCCTTACCAAAATATGGAGCTCCTTTGAACAAAATCATGTGCATGAACAAAGAATACTCGTAAAACCTAACCCTATAGTGACCATTTTTCAGTTTAACCAAGCCCTCATGATTCTTCTCTACCAAGTACCCTCCATAGTCATAGAGTGTGCAGCCTATAGGGGGTTGGATATGTGCAACTATAAATAGTTCTTCCATTGGCATGCTAATGGTGGGGTCATAAAATATGATTTGGCATAAAGAGTAGAATGTCCTCTAGAAATAAGAAACAATGTAGTTGATGGGTTAGGGATCTTTATCTAATGGGAACAAGATGATCCTCCGACCATCAACAGATGCCAAATATTGTTGCAATACTAAAATTTTAAAGGTATGTATGAACCTCTCATACTCTGTCTTGATTACTTTATCATCAATCTTGACCATATCCCACTCCACTCAGTTAGTTTGAAAACTTCAATTATTTCTTCTCTGGTGACCTTCACCATTTCAATCCCATAAAATGTTCGTAGAGTCCTTGTGACTAGGTCATAATTTGCAACTGTTGCGTTTAATAGGTCTATGTCCATGTAGAAATTTGGTACTATCAATTTCCCAATATCCAAATTCCAAGGGTTTCCCACAATAATTCCATAGTTTCTATTTCCAAACTAGCAACTAAATTGTGCCCATCCAGTATATGGCAGTGTGGCATCCTTAATAGTGCACTTTCTATCAATAAGCCCCTCCACAATTTATGTACCTTGGAATAATAGTTGACCCTTAAGTTTCTAAGAGGTATAGGGTTTTAATTGGTCAGTTAGTTCTTGGACCAGAGGCCTGACTGGAGGTTTAGACCTAGAGGTTTCTTTTTAGACTTGGATGCTTTAACTTTTGGTGTCATAATCCTAGAGTTTGCTCAAACTAGGGTTTCCTTTTAACAAAAATTAAGTTCATGACTTGGGTATGGGTTTGGCATGTAGTAAAACCAAATTGGACAAGCTAGTCATTCAAATTGAATGTCAAACCTTAAAATATATACATACAAACTCAAAACCCTACTAGTAGAATGTAAAGGAAAGAAAAAATTGGAAAGTATAAGAAATTTGAATAGCAAGGTATCGATTTCACTTAATGGTTTGTAGTCACTTTAAAAAACCCTAATCCTTTTCATCAAATGAGCTTGAAAATTACAATAATAACTCCTTGAATGCATTGGATACTTTTAACAATCTATAATTATGCTTTAAAATAGTATTTTATGGCTTTATGTCAGATTGATTTGGTAGTTCTACGTCCTATCCACCATTACTATTTGCTTGCATGAACCATAATGACTCATTTTCTCTCAAAATCAACTTTGAATGTTAGCCATTTATTGTGCAATGTTATGGATCGATGAATGATCCAAATTGGGCCAAAGAGGTTTGAAAAATCTAACCATGCACAACTATCACCATCGACCAATTAGAATAGGTCGTGTGGAAAATCCTCCAAGTTACCTGTGGGGCCCACCATCTTCACCAATGTAGAGAAAATCCATGTGCTAGCCTCCCCACTCCCTTTTTGGGCTTAACCCGTGTGTAGATTTTAGTAGCAAGGAGGTGGGGAGTAGTCCAGATTAATTTGGCACCTCCAATCTGTGCACACTTTACCCTTCAAGCCTTCTTCCTTTACATATAACCCTCAAGTCAGATGGATGGCCTAGATTATAGCATCTTGTCCACATTTAATAAATGTACTTTTAAAAAACCTTTAGTAGCACAAGATTTAGTATGGTCATCCTCATACTGAAATATTTCATAAATATTTCATACTTTATTATAGTTCCTTTCATGGTTTTGATCTTTCAACGTGGCATCTCCCCGCTTGCCTGTTGAGGGATGGGAGATGAAGGTGAGTCCCCCACATGCTTGTGGAGAATGGTTAAGATTGTCCCATGCTACCCTATTTCAACCAGCAATCTCATCAACTAGAATTTTTTCTTCCTTCAAAGATCAATTGGCCCCGTTGACAGATGGGACACGTGGCGCTTGCTCGCTAGCCTACCTGAATATTTTTTATAGGAAATAAAACTTGATAGGGAAGCAGGGAGTGGTTAGGATCAAAACATATAGATCCAACAGTCATCATAAGAAAATTGTATCTATACATGCACAATTGTTAGTACCAAAAAGTGGGATGACTAGGGTAATGAGAGGCAGTGACATAAAACTTAGGCCAAGACCTTATATTTATGATGCAAAATTAAAACCCCAGACTTAGGAAAATATAAAAAACTTAAAATATTTATGACCTGCATGACATAAAGCAATATTTAGAATAATTTGATGGGCAACAGTCAGGATCATTAGGCTTAAGGGGCCAGTAAAAGGGAAAAGTTGAATGACATTAACCATAACTATTGTGACTAGGAATAGGAAACAAAAGGTCAACATCAAATTATAATTCTTGTAAAGGAGTTAAGTACCTATGGTTTCATGAGGGTTTAAGGCATACTAAAACCCCATAACAAAGGTAGAACTAAACCTTAATCCACAAGACCAGTTCCAGACTATGGAAGGAAACTAGATTTTGAAAAAAATATCAGTGGAACACAAAGAATTTTAGGGTTTCCACTAGTGGTTCTGACGGGGATGCATTCCTCTTGTAGGAATGGAAAGATTTCAGATCTCATGCTTGAAGTAGACCAAGCACAAGAACACCCAAAAAAAAAGGACTTGCATAGACAAGGCAAGGAGACCAAACCCAAGCAAACCAATATACAAAATTTATAGGACTATATAATGTACATGGAGCAAAACATATTTCAAGAGAAATATGGCTTTGAGAACTGTCCATGTATTGGTATTTCAAAAAGTTCACCTACTAAGCTTTGGAGAAAGTATGAATCCTCACCATGTGTATTGGATATCAAATAAGGTCCTAACCATAATGTCTCAAACTTCCCATGCTTGCCCTTATCCTGAGCTATTGTATTCCACATCAATACCATGCTCCCTAGTTCAAATTTTTTAGGAGAAGCTGTTTTATCATACAAGTGCTTGAATTGCAACTGCATCTTGGTATTTTTTTCATGATATTCTCTTCTAGTTTCATCTAATTGTATCAAGGCATCAACTCTATGTTGCATTTCATCTCATGTCACCATCATACTCTTGTACAAACTTATACATATTTAGCAATTTTTTTTTATGCAACCTTACATCTAAACCATACACTAAACAAAAGGTTAATTTCCTATGGCTTTCTTGATAGTAACCCTATCAACCCATAGTTTAAGCTTTATCTTTGAATCCCATGCCTTTTTATTCTTTTCAATCACCCTTTTGATGATTTTTATTAGACTCTTGCTACTAGATGTATCTTGACCATTCCCTTGAGGATGGTAAGGGGGAGAATAAGAATTTTGTATTCCATGCTTATCACAAAAATATATGAAATCATCAGATCTTAAGCACATAGTGTTGTCAAAGATAAATTTTTTAGGACTTTGAATCTGATCATGATGTTATTCATCAATAAATCAATTACCACTTTGCTTGTTGCCTTCTTGGGGAGGATTTTTTCCACACATAGTTACAACAATGATCCAAGAATCCCCCCCACTGGATTTCTCATATATTTCTCTAATGAAGTCAATACCCCACTATTGAAAAGGGGCCTGAATTGAAATAGGTCTGAGTGGTACATTCCTTGAATTTTTTTTAGCTTTCCTAAGAATCTTTGAAAAGAATCACAAGCTTTGAAAAACTTGTGGACATTTTTGAAAACTAAGGGCCACTAAAAAATTTCCCTTAAAATCTTGTGAGCAATGGTTTTATCCATGTAATGTTTGCCACACACTCCATTATGCATTTCTTGCAAAAGTTCCAATTCCTATTTACCATCCACACATTTGAGTAGTAAACCGTTTGGACTTCTCCACCAAAGCTCATTATCAATGATGACATACTTAATTGGTTGTAACTTCAAAGTTCTTCGCTCATTGTCAACCATACCTTTAGGACATTGCATGGTTTGCAAATATTGAATGATCCTTCTATACCACCCACAAGTTTGCATGTCACTGTTAGGTGCAACAACTACATATTCAGCTTGGTTTATATGGTTCACCTCCAAATTGGTTTTATCCATTACCTTAGATAGACCTTGTCCTTTCACCAACTTAGTGATCTAAACATCAATATTAAATTCCTGGATCTTGTTGATCCATCTACACCTCCTACCTATGGTTTATTGTTGAGTGAAGATATCCTTAACTGTACCACTTGGCACAAAAGCTATGATTGTAGCTCCCATTAAGTATGTTCTGAAATTTGTATAGCCTTGACTAAATCATAAGTCTACTTCTCAGTCATATCATACTTAAGCTCATTGAATTGCAAATATATGCTAAAAAATGCAATGGGTTGTTAAAATCCCTCATCATTTTTTCTGTAGTAACACAACAACAATAGTATGAAAGGATGCAAAGGAAAAGATATGCATAGGTTTAGAAAAATCTAGAGATTTTCAACACTGGAGCCTCCTTTATATCTTTTTTTATACTTTTGAATGCATGACTAGGCTCCTCACTCCAAACCAGTTTCTCTCCCTTCTTTAACATTTTAGAAATAGGCCTGGTAATCTCAACAAAATTAGTTACGAATCTTCTCAAGAAATTGACCTGACCAAAGAATGATTAGATACCTTTTTCATTTTTTGGTTGTGGAATTTTTTCTATTGTAGCCACTCTTTTAGGATCAATCCTTATTCCATCTATAGACACAATATTGACCAATAGCTTACCTTCCTTTACCCCAAACACACAATTCTCGGGATTCAATGAGATCCCATATTATAATACTTTCTTAAACACTTTCTCTAGATGCATACAATGATCTTCTTCCTTTTTTTGTATGTAGTTAGATCATCTTGGTAAATAGTTAAAAATATGTCTATGAAATCTAAAAATTGCCACATCCATGGCTCTTTGAAAATTAGCCCCTATATTTTTCAATTTGAATGTAATTCTTACATAGACATATGTACCCCATGGTGTTGTGAAACTTGTTTTGTATTGTTCAGATTCCTTGAATACCACTTGATTGCAGCCTAAAAATCCATCCATCATGGATAACAACTAATAGTCAATTACCTTCTGTAACATGGCTTTCATGTTTGGCAAATGATAATTATCCTTCAACAATGACACATTCAAATTTGTAAAGTCAACATAGAGCCTAATGTCACCATTCTTCTTCCTAACTGGGACAAGATTTGAAACCCAGGTTGAATTCCTGATAGGCTTAATGATCCCAATATCCCTCATTTTCACAAGTTCTTTATACATATTAAGTTGCAACATGGGACTTATTGGTCTTTTATTCTACCTAAAGGGTTTTGCATCTAGCTTCAAAGGCATTTCATGTTGAAATAACTCTTCCCTATATGTTATCAGGTCATCATAAGACCATGCAAATACATGACTATACTTTCTCAATAAAGTAATCAACATTTCTTTGACCCAAGGTTTCATCTTCTTCCTAATGCAAATCTTTTTAGGAGCATTCTTTGTGCCTGGGTTTACTTCCTATAGATCCTCTTTGTGGGTGGATGTTTGCTTAGTATTGCTTCTATCAGGGCCATCAAAATCCCTTTCCAATGCAACCAGTCCTTTTAGAGTTTTTTTAGTCTTCAACTGGGTGATCTCATTTCCAAATATAGTTTCCTTACCACCCACTTTGTCCACAAAGGCTCCAAAATAAATTTCTTGACCTTCATATTCATTTATACACTGTAGGAACCTCAAGATGTCATCATCATCGTTATGTTATTAGGAAATAAAGCTCTAACTTGCACTTCAACCTTTGAAATTCCAGTAAAGGTAATATCATCTAGCAGTAGAGCAATGTTGGCAAGCAAACATGCCACCTAATTATTTCTCCTATCCATCCAATCAATCCAAAATGCATCAAAATGTTTGATTGAGTCCCATAAAACATTTCTATATTGTCTTAGTCTAGTATTCTTTGATGCATACTTTCCCCTAACCTAAGAAACTACAATTTCTGAGTCTCCAATGACTCTTAACTTTTTAATGCCATGTTTCTTAGTTAACCTCAACCCTATTAATAAAGCTTCATACTCAACTACATTATTTGTGCAAGCAAACAAAAATGAAAATGAAAACTTGAAGTTTTTATTAGTTGCTACAATATTTCCTTCTCAAGGGGTGCAGGTTGTTTCCATTCTTCTTATAACTCTTCAACCTCAAAATTATCCATACCAGTATCCAAAAAATGGATTCTATTTTCTTCCTCTGCAAATTCAATCATATGAGGAGCTCTTGGTGGTGCAGGGGCACCATTAGATAAATTGTGTCAATTCAAGTTGTTAATGGCTAGACTGTAGGAGTTTTGAGTTTTTGTTTAAAAATAAGGTCTATGAGACCATTTGATGTTTTAATAAGTTAGTTTTGATGGTTTCTAGATTTTTTAGAGGTTTAATGTTTGAAAATTGAAAATTGTGGGAAAAGTGCAAAATTGTGCAAAATGCAAAATTTTAAAAAAGTTGTAAAATTGCCTTTTGGGAAGGCAAACGATCATGTAGTTGAAAATTCAGTTTGTGGAAGTTGTAGTCATTTTTTTTTTTTGAGGGAATAAGTTTAAATAGGCTTTAGAACTCATTGTCTATGGATTGGATAAGTTTGTAAAGGAGTTTCATTCAATAAAATTTTGATATACCATCAATTTTCTGTCTTTTTACTGTATAGCGTGGTAGCAGCAATTTGTATGACCTGTACATTGATCATTTGATTCAATTTTGCAGTGGATATTGTAGTATATTGTTTATACTTTCCTTTGAATCAATTTTGAAGAGTTTTCATCAATTTTAGTGCATTTTATTGAAGTTTTTCTCAAACCATCCAAAAAATAGGGTTATTTAAGGGTTTGAAGTTTTAAACATGTATTGAACCCATTCCACCTTTCTGTCCAATTTTTTCTTGGTGGAATGGGTACAATTTATTAGAGGGGAGTGTGATAATGGTGAGTAAGAGTAGGGGAGGTTAGGTAGTGAAATGGGTGTGAAGCCCTCATGTGTAAAATTATGTTTTCCATGAGGAAAAGTGAGGTTTTAATGAGTCAAATTGAGTATTTGTGTTGGGAAACATAATTTTATTTTTAATTAAGCTTTAGAAGACTACTTTAGACCTATTTTAGCAATAATTAGGTTTTGGGGTGATTGGGAAGTGTCATTTTCAATAAGCTCTAGGGTTTCTAGGCTTAAATTGAGGGTTTTGAGGTTTGGCTATTGGGAAATTGAATCTCTAAAAAATAGTGGTGGAATGTTGAGCTTGAACACCTAAGAATTTCTGCCCCAAATATTTTTTAAAGTTTAGGAAAATTTGGTAAGTAGTTTCTTTGGAAAATTGGGCTAATTTGATCCCTAAAAGGTGAGAAAAAATAGATTTAAGAAAATTGTTCAAAATGAGTCAAGGGTGATTTGTGAGTATGTTGTTGAGTGTCAAAATGGTTCCATGGAGTGGGACAAGTTGTGAACTGAAAGGATTTGTTTATGAAGTTATACCCATTTTAGTGGGTTTGCTATGATATAGGGAAATAGAGGGATTTGGCTGAGATAAAGAGAATTTGAAGACTTGATGATTTGATAGGTGTTTTGTTTATTCATTTTGTGTTTGGGTGTGTGGAAGGCCTCCCTTTATTACATCAAAGTGGTATCAGAGAAAAGGTACCAGATTCCTATAGAAGAAAGATTGAAGATTGTGAAAGATAGCTTGGAAGGTGAAGAGGCAAGATTGTGAAGATGCCTCCAAAAGGAAAGAATACAACAAAGGAGATGAATGAATTGAAGAATTAGTACATAAAAGAGATCAAAGAACTAAAAGAGAGATTGATAGCCTTAGAAACCAATAAGAGAAGAGAAGCAGTTGAGAGTAGTGAATCAAAGGAAGAAGATGATGAAGAGTTTAAAGATGTTGAAGAAGAACTTGATCCAGAAGATCAAAGAATGGCCAAGTTGTTGAAGACAATAAAAGGTGACATGTATAAGGTAAAAATTGATGTGAAAAAGTTTAGTGTAAATTTGAATGAAGAAGAATTGTTAGAAAGGATATCTTCTTTGGATAACTATTTTGAATGTGAAGATATTCCTAAGGAATAGAGAGTCAAGATTGCCAAAAAAAAGCTTAAGGGTCATGCACTTGTATGGTGGGATTATTTGCAATCAGAAAAAAGGAAACAAGGTAAGTCTAAGATCGTGTCATGGGACAAGATGGTAGAAAAGTTAAAAGGTAAGTTTCTCCCTTCAAATTACTCAATTCAAATGTTTAAGAGATTGCAAATTGAGACAAAAGGAAATGGATGTAAAGGCATACACTGAAGAATTTTATAAATTGTGTATGAGATCTAACCATACTTGAAATGAAGATGAGAAGATAGCTAGGTACTTGGGTGGCTTGAGAATGAATATACATGATGAATTGGACTTGAAAAATCCTAGGAGCATGGAGGAATGTTATCAAATGGCATTGAAGGTTGAAGATAAAGTGAAAAGAAGACAAGAGAAATCAGTAAGAGGAACTTTCTCTACTCCAATACAAGCAACTAAAAATCATGAAGAACCAAGCAAGAGAGGTGAAAAAATTGTAGACTTTAGAGGAGGATAAAGAGGAACAAGGGGCAAATTTGGAGGTGGAAGGAATTCTAACACTTTTGTTGGTAGATGTTATCATTGTCAAGAGTATGGTCATTCTGCTTGGAAGTTCCCTAAGAAGGTTGATTCAAGTTCAAGTAGAGGAGAAAGAAAACCTAATAGAAGAGCACAAATAGTGAAATAAGATGAAGTTGAGAGTAGTTCAAGTTCAAATAAATTGATTCCAAGGGCTGAGGTTGGAGAGATGTTGATGATGAAGAAACAAATCTTGAAGACCACAAAGGAGGAAGGGCTCCTTCAAAGAAGAGCATTATTTAGGACAGCCTATAGGTGTAAAAATAAGGTATGCAAAGTGATTGTTGACTTAGGTTGTACTAATAGCATTGTGTCTAGTGAGATGGTGGAAATTTTTCATTTGCAAAAAGTACCTAGAGAAAGGCCATATAGGGTGTCATGGGTTAGTGATAATTAGTCTTTGATACTGAGTGAACAAGAAAATTTTAAATTTCAGATAGGTCCATATAGAGATGAAGTTATTTGTGATATACTACTCATGAATTGTTTTCATCTATTGTTAGGAAGGCCCTGGCAGCTTGACAGGTCAACCTTGCATAATGGTAGACAAAACACATATATCATAGAAAAAGATGGGAGAGAGTTTTTTTTAACTCCATTGAATGAGGAGTAAATGAGTATGGTGAAATCATCATGTTAGGGAGAAATGAATTTCTAACTGTTGACAAAGGAAAGGGTATAGATTTGGTAGCCAATACATGGAATGGTAGAGTGCAAACAAAGGATGAAGGTGATTTGCAGATAGAAGGAAAGAAGAATATCTTCATGTGGAAGGAAAAAACAAGTAGAGGTGTGTCTCAATATGAGACAAAATAGGGTAAGTTTGAAGAGCCTTTGGAAAGGCATGAAAAGAGTAATTGTATTGTGGTTGGGACAATCAAGTTCCCTATAGTAGAGAATAAAGTGAAAAGATAGTTAAAATATATTAAGACAATGGTTGGTGATACTGGAAAAGCAACAAAAGAAAGGACAATGGTTTATGATAAGAAGAAGATAATAAATTGTGATGAAGAGTGTAAAGTTGCTGGTAAAGTGAAAGGAAAATATAAAGATGTTGACACAAAACCTTGGGAGAATGGCAAGACAATGGACAAGGAGATAAAGGCTTTGGATGTTGATAGCACAGTAAACAAGGAAAGTACAAGTTTGATAGAGATAAAGAGGTCTGATGGTGCAGTTGACATTGAGGAAAGAGTAGTTGGCCTGAGTATTGGATAGTGGATGATGCATGGAGAGCAAGATAAAGTGAAGGAATATGTTGGAGGTCAAGGAAAAGATGAAAAGAAAGGTGAAATTATAGTATTTGAAGATGGAAAAATGCAAGCACACCCCACAAAGCAGAATGGACAGTTGAAATGAAGAACAAGTGAAGGTAAGATCAAGAAGGTTGAAGGAAATGAGAGACAAAAGTACAATGAACCTATTGAAGGAAGGAATAAAAGTCATAGGTCTAAAGGGCACAAAGAAGGACTAACTATATCAAACTTTCCAAGAAACTTGGAAATTTTTAAAAGTGGGGTGTATGGTGTAGGGGCACCATTAGTTAAATTATGTCAATCCAAGTTGTTAAGGGCTAGACTATAAGATTTTGAGTTTTTGTTTAAAAATAAGGTCTATGAGACCATTTGGCATTGTAATAGGTTAGTGTTGATGGTTTCTAAATGTTTTAGAGGTTTAATGTTTGAAAATTGCAAAATGTGGAAAAAGTGCAAAATTTGAAAAAAGTTGTAAAATTGCTTTTTGGGAAGGAAAACGGTCATGTAGTTGAAAAGTCAGTTCGTGGAAGTTGTAGTCATTTTTTTTTTGGAGGGAATAATTTTAAATAGGGTTGATAACTCATTGTTTTGGGATTGGAGAAGTTTGTAAAGGAGTTTCATTTAATAGAATTATGATATACCATCAATTTTTTGTTGTTTTTAGTGTATAGTGTGGTAGCAACAGTTTGTATGGTTGTACATTGATCATTTGATTCAATTTTGTAGTGGTTATTGTATTGTATTATTTCTACTTTCCTTTGAATCAATTTTGAAGAGTTTTCATCAATTTTAGTGCATTTTATTGAAGGTTTTCTCAGACTGGCCAAAAAATAGGGTATTTGAGGGTTTGAAGTTTTAAACATGTATTGAACCCATTCCACCTTTCTGTCTGACTTTTTCTTGGTGGAATGGGTACAATTTATCAGAGGGAAGTGTGATAATGGTGAGTAAGAGCAGGGGAGGTCAGGTAATGAGATAGGTGTGAAGCCCTAGTATGTAAAATTGTGTTTTCCATGAGGCAAAGTGAGGTTTCAATGATTCAAATTGAGTTTTTGTGTTGGGAAGAATAATTTTATATTGAATTAAGCTTGAGTAGACTATTTTAGACCTATATGAGTAATCATTACATTTTGGGGTTATTGGGAAGTGTCATTTTCAATAAGCCCTAGGGTTTCTAGGCTTAAATTGAGGGTTTTGAGGGTAGGCTATTAGTAAATTGAATCTCTAACAAATAGTGGTGGAATATTGGGTTTGAACACCTAATAATTGCTTCCCCAAATATTTTTCAGATTTTGGGAAAATTTGGTGAGTAGTTTCTTTGGAAAAGTGGGCTAATTTGAGCCCTAAAAGGCGAGAAAAACTATATTTAATCAAATTGTTCAAAAGGAGTCAAGGGTGATTTGTGAGTATATTGTTGAGTGTCAAAATGGGTCCCTAAAGTGTGTTGATGGTGTTTTCTACATAGCAACAACTCAGATAGAATATGGAAATCCTATCTCTCTTGAAAGGTAAATCTCTATTAGCAAGCCTCAAGAGATAGCCCCAAGGTTTCTAGTGTCAGGTCTTGACAATGCAAAACAACTCAGTAAAGAATGTGAAAGTGTTGGTAATCACAAGGGGACCTTACTACAAACAAATACTAAATCTTAAGTTTATCATATTTTACAATTTGATGATACTTCAAATCCTAAAACAAAACCAAATGATAAAGAAACAACAAAAGATAAAGGGTTTTAGAAAGATTTCTAAAATTAACACTAATCCTAAGATTAACAATGAAAATGATAAAATACTCGAAATGGACCAATCCCTCATAAACTAATTCCTGCTTGTCCCAGATATACTTGCAATATTATAGAAATAGTGCAATCTTCTATGCCATTAAAGATTTTTTGATTATGAACATTCATCCAAAATAACCCTATTGCAATTGAAATGAAGAAACATTCACACTCGAATGAAGTACAATGAATATTAAAGTCTAGGCTAACTTTGCAAAGCAACTCACAATCAGCTAGCTACAAATAGTATGGACCAAGGATTGCTACAAACACTTCAAGCATTAAACCATAAACACCATTGAATCATCTAACCCTAGATCTAACATATACCAAATAACCTTAAGCAATTTCAAAAGATAGAATCACAGGAACCATACAAGATAAAATTAACACAAGAAGGACACCGAATCACAATTCCTTTACTTGCATTAGATCATCCAAAGTAGCAACAATTCCATTCTTTTGTTGCAACACTTTCTTGAAAATAACCTAACTACTAACTCCTTGCTCTAATTCTTAATTCGCTCCAATGTAAATTACTATCTAGCCCTTACAAATGAGGAAACATGCCATATTTATAGAAAACCCCCCAAGATATGTCAGCCTAATTAGGTTTGCAATAGATAATGGCCACAAAAAAGTTGTCCCAATAAGTTTTAGAACAAAATAAAATACCATTAAATGCTTGGGACTCATCCAGGTCGGCTTGGGTTCTCCAATGTAATTCGGTCCACTACATGTGAAGGATGAAGAGAAAATAATGTGGAAGCACAAATTTTGATGTGATATTGTATTAAATGCATCCCCCCTTGTCCTTATCCTTTCCCATCTTATCTTTCACTATTGAAAATACTTTCTCCAGGTTGGCCAAAGGTGGAATTACCAACACCTTAATTCTCCTCTCAATGGACTTAATATCATCCCTTAATTGCTTAATATCTTTATCCCAGTCTATCCTTAGGGATTGATATTTATCCATAATTGCAACATAAGTAGCTACATCATCTAGCTAGTGTTCAGTAATTGGTCCATCATTGACTGGATAATATACATCATGCCACCATTTCTTGAGTTGCTCAAGATTCAAATGTCTTGGTGCAAACCTTTTCCTTCTTGTCATGATCTCAAAGAAAGAGATACATTTATTGTAAATATCTATCAAGGTTCCTTCTATTTGATTTCCTTGCTTATGCACCTTCTTCAACACCTTCTATCTGATTTGTAGGGCCTCATGCCATTCCCAGGGTTCTACAGCTTTTGAAGAAGGAAGAATTCCATCACTAGCTAGATTTTCTTCAATATACTCCATGATAGTCCTAGTTTTCTGTAGTAGGTCTACATCTTCTTTATCTTGAGAGCACACTTTTCAACCACTCCACAAATCTAATGGTATCTTGACTAGTTGAAAGAATGTCCTTGATTGCATCATCACTGTTGGTTCCTACCCCTTGCAACCATTTTAGTGTGGCATGAGTAGTAGTTTTCATCTTTTCCAACTCAGTTATGGTTTATTCTAGCAAGAGATTTGCTGCAGATGATGAACTAATCTAGCTGATAGATTGCAAGGGTTTCATCATATCTTGTAGATACTTCTTCAATTTCTCATTCTCCTTCTTCAACTCTCACTTGGTTTTCACTTCTTTCCTCAATCTACCTAAGATTACAGCACTAGAGCCTTCATATTCTTCGATCTCCTTTTTAATGGAGGCAGGCCCTAAGTTGATAATTTGCATACTGTAATCACTACTAGTCACATCATCCTTATACTTATTAGGAGCAGGATTAGCAATGTGGATCAGTCTATTATTTTCTTCATCTCTCTCAATCTTTGAAATGACCCTAGCCTTCTTCTTTGTTTTACCTTTCCCAATTTTGGCCAACAAGTCATCCCAATTTGGGATAGTGTCATCCACTACAATTTTTTTACTCTTCAATTCTCTATCCAACCAAGCAAGCACAATGGATCCTAATTGAAAATTAACTTGCTCAACCTCATCCTGTTGACCCTTAGAGAAATCCTCATTCAGACTTTTCTTATCAGGAGTCTCTTCAGTCTTATCTTCCCTGTCATCCCCTAGATTTGTATCCTTTTCTTCATCGTGTTCCTTTTCTACATGTTCTAGTGAAGGAGTCTTGGTTGGAACTTCCTCCCTCTCCAGAGGTCTATCTTTCTCATGGTGAATGGGTGAGTCCTCATAAGTCACCAAAGGAGACTGCAATTTCTTCTTTGTCTCTGCTTCTGCATAGTAGAGTTCACCTTCTTGGAATCCTTCCTCTCCTTGATCTTGGTGACCCTCTGTATCTTTAGATTCACTTGTTGCATCATGAGATTCATGAGGAAGAGGGGAATAATCATGTTGTTATGTGGTAGGGGTAGCTAAGGGAACATGCTTCTTTGGCACACTATCCTTGGGAGGAGTTCTTGATCTTCTTGTGTATACCTGCATTTTCTCTCCCAAACTCTCCACATTCACTACTGGTGAGCTAGTTTCATCCCCTGCCTTGGAATATTCCTTCCTCTTTTGAGACAATCTCACTGTTAGGAAATAACTTGCACAATAGAAGAATATGATATGAAATATGCTGCAAATACTTGATAATAACTGAGAATAACAAGCCACTTCGAGGGGGAAAACCTCCAAATATCTCTAATGAGAACACACTTCACACTTGATGATGAAATAAGACTCACAACCTCCTATATATACCTATTTATGCCAAGGATATCACCTAGGCCGACTTAGACACACCTATATAAGACTTAGGCTGACCTAAACAACTAAATAATAATATACTAATGATAATATTACTTAATAGAGAGTAAAGATAGCCACAAGCCGACTATTTATAACCCGATGTACAATAATATTAAGGGCGTAGCATGCCCCCCTTCTTCAAAGAAGCATTGTCCTCAATGCTAATCAAGTTTGGAAACTTTTGAATGAACTCCTCATCTTCCCATGTGGCATCTTCAACTGGTAAATTCTTCCATTGGATGAGATACTTAGTGATAGTTCTATTCCTCAGCTTCTTTGTCCGTGTTTGACGAATGCACTTTGGTTCCAAAATGATTCTCCCTTCTTCATCCAACTCGGGAAGTGTTGTTTGAGTGGGAATATTATGCCCAATTACCTTCTTCAAATAGGAAACATGAAAAATTAGATGTATCCTTGTTGTTGGTGGCAACTCAAGCTTGTAAGCAACACTACCGATCTTCTACATGATTTGGTATGGACCATAATACTTTGGAGACAACTTATTATTCTTTCTTTGTTGCTTTAGTGAGATTTGCTTATAAGGCTGCAATTGTAAGAAGACCCAATCCCCAACTTCAAAACTTCTTTCACTACGATGTTGGTCTGCCTGTTATTTCATTCAATTTTGTGCCATGGCTAAATTCTCCTTGAGTCCTAAAAGTACTTGTTGTTGATGAAGCAAGTGGTCTTCTACTGCCTAAACTCTTGGGGACACCTTAATTGATGATGTGATGGAAGGAGGATGATATCCATAAAGTGCCAAAAATGGAGACATTTTTGATGAGATATGAAAAGAAGTGTTATACCACCATTCTGCAAGTGGTAGCCAATCTACCCACTGGGACTATTTCTCTGAAGTGAAACAACATAGATATGCTTCCAAACACTTATTAACAACCTCTGTTTTCCCATCTGATTAAGGGTGGTATGAAGAGCTAAGAGCCAATTGAGTACCCAAACATCAGAATAAATCTTTCCAAAAGTGATTAGTGAAGATAGCATCATGATCACTAACAATAATTTTAGGTGTACCATGTGGCTTTTGTATATTCTCCAAAAAAGCTTTATCCACTGCACTTGCTATAAAAGGATGTGCTAATGCAATGAAATGTGCATATTTAGTGAGCTGATCAACTACCACCATGATGAGATTATGACCTTTAGATTTGGGAAGCCCTGTGATGAAGTCCATGGATATCTCTTCCCAACACTAGCTAGGAATAGATAAGGGTTGCAAGAGACCTGGTGTCTTAATTGTCTCCCCTTTATGCCTTTGACACACCAAACATTCAGCCACAAATTTTTGAACCTCACCCTTTAGCCCTTCCCAAAAGAAATCTTGCTTGACTCGATGATATGTCTTCAAAAATCCTGAATGACCACCCACTGGAGACTCATGCAACTTTGTGAGAATCTTGATTTTAAGGTTGGAATTCTTGCAGAGATACAAACGCTCTTTATACCAAAGAGTATCTCCCTTCCAACAAAACTTATCTGAACTACTAGGATCACTTTTTAATTGCTCGATGAGATTACTTGTTGCAACATCGTTTTGCCACTTTTCTTTGGCTTCCTCCACCCAATTTGCTTGTAATATTGAAAGGGCACACAATAAGGCTTCATCTTTCTTATCCTTCCTTGATAGTGCATCTGCGACAATATTTTCTTTCCCTTTCTTATATACAATCTCAAAGTCATATCCTAACATCTTAGTCACCCATTTTTGTTGCTCTTTAGAAGATAGTCATTGTTCCAAAAAATATTTTAGGCTATCATGATCTGTCTTAACCTTGAAATATCTACCCAATAGATAAGGCCACCATTGTTTCACTGCATGGAGTATTGCTAGCATTTCCTTCTTAGAAATAGGTTTTAGTAGATTCTTACCTTTTAATTGATGACTCTCAAAAGCAATTGGTTGACCTTCTTGCATGAGCACTACTCCTATCCCATTTCCAGAAGCATCACATTCCATAATGAATTCCTTGGTGAAGTCAGGAGTGGCAAGTACTGGAGTTGTACACATAGCCTCATTCAATCTCTCAAATGTTGTATTGGTAGACTCGTTCCAATGAAAAGAATCCTTCTTCAATAGAGTGGTGAGAGGTGCTGCTATACTACCATAATTCTTCACAAATCTTCTATAGTACCCTATCAATCCCAAGAATCCTCTCAGGTTTCTTAATGGTTTTTGGAATAGGCCATTCCATGATAGCCTTAATTTTGTTAGGGTCCACCTTTACTCCTTCATGTGAAACTATGTGTCCCAAATACTCCACCTCTATAAGACCAAAAGCACACTTGGATGGCTTAGCATAGAGTTTATGATCTTCAAGTATTTGTAATGCTTGGTCCACATGTTGCAAATGTTCTTCCCAAGTCTTGCTGTAAATCAATATATCATCAAAGAATACTAACACAAACTTTCTCAAGAACTTCTTAAAAATGGAATTCATCAAACTTTGGAATGTAGATGGTGCATTGGTAAGACCAAATGGCATCACCAAAAATTCATAATGACCCTCATGAGTCCGAAATGTTGTCTTACAAATATCTTCCTCCTTAATCCGAATTTGGTGATAACCAGATCTAAGATCTAACTTGGTAAAAAACATAGCTCCATTTAATTCATCTAGCAAATCATCAATGACTGGAATTGGAAACTTATCTTTAATAGTGTACATGTTGAGCACTCTATAATTTGGACACATGCACCAAGTATCATCCTTCTTACATACCATCACCACCGGCGAGGAGTAAGCACTTTGGCTATGCCTGATGATTCCTGCCTCTAGCATCTCTTCAACAATTTTTTCTATCTCACTCTTTTGTATGTGTGGATACCTGTAAGGCCTGATGTTCGGTGGTTGGCTCCCTGGACTAACTGATGGCATGATCATGATCCCTCTTAAGAGGAAGTCCTTTAGGCATATCTCCAAGAACAACTGAGTGATGATCAATTATAGCTTGCAAATCTGGATGAGTAGGAGTAATAGATTGAGAGACTTCTAATGAACATAGTTGGGCCACAAATCCATCCACTCCTTTCTTAAGCAACTTTTGCATTTGATGAGAGCTTACCATTTGTGGAGATTTTTCCTTCAACCCCCTTAGCTCTACTAGCCTTCCTTCTGATTGAAATCTCATGAATAGTTCTTGGAAGTTCATCTCAATTGTTCCTAATGTAGTAAGCCATTGTACTCCCAAAACAATATCTGCTGCACCCATGGATATCGCATACATTGGGGTATCAAGTTGATAATCTCCCATGGATAATTTAATGCTATGACACTTCCTTGAACAACTAACTGTACCACCATTTGCAATCAAAACTTGAAACTCTGGAGCTAGATATATGAAACAATTTAGACGAGTAGCTAACTTTTTGTTGATGAAATTATGAGTACTACCTAAGTCGATCAACACTGTTACCTTCTGCTTCTTTAGGAACCCCACCACCTTGAGAGTTTGTGGAGCACTGAAACCTGAGAGTGCATGACAAGAAATGATTGGTTGAGAATCATGTGATTCCTCATTTGACTCCCTTTCATCTTCTAGTATGGGTTCCTCCTCTTCTTCCTCATTGGGACCTTCAATATAAAACAATTTCTTTTCACTACATTTATGTCCTCGATTGTATTTGCTATCACAATTGAAACACAAGCCTTTTGCTCTTTTCTCCTCAATTTTTTGTGGAGTCAACTTAGTAGGTTGTGTTGAATATCCTTTCTCTCTTGTCACATTAGCCCCTTGCTTCTTATGAATCAAATATTTTTCCTCTACCCTGCGTGCTAAGATAAAAGACTCATTTATGGAACTAGGGCTAAACATGCATACCTCATGTTGAATGTGATCCTTGAGACCACCCAAGAATAATTCATTCAATTTTTCCTCCGTAATTGAATCCACCCTTAAGGATAGATTTTGGAATTACTGAATATAATCCTTAACTGATCTTGTTTGTTGAAGTTTAGCTAGCTGGCTGAAGAAGTCTGTGACACTATTACTATATTATGCTTGGAGTTCCTCTATAAAAATTGACCATGAGACAGTGAGCCCCTTTTTACCTCGATGAGTGCAAATCCAATGATACCAAATCAATTGATCTGGTTCTAAATATAAGGAAGCCATCGTGACCTTTTGTCCATTTGGGATTTGGTGTACTTCAAAAAAAAATTCCATTTGGTTTATCCATGTTAGAGGATACTTACCATCGAACTTGCGCATATCAAACTTTGGAAATAAATTCCTAGTTCCAATAGGAGTACTAAAGCTTGTGCTAGTAGTAGCTGACCTAGAATTTTCACCTTGGCTGCTTGAGAACTCCTTTCTTGATTCAACTATGTAGGTGCTTAACATGTTTCACATGTCCGACATATCTCCTCTTAGGTCACACATATCCATCTTAATTGAGAAAATTTCTTCCTTTTCCTTATTGATTTCTTCATTATGAGTAATATCCTCGATTGTTTCACCATCCTTATTAAGAGTCTTCCCTGGAGTCACAACATTCTTTTTACCACTTGTTGCAGGCCCTGTCATGATGGAAACCACTAATATTGAAATAAATCACACAAATGAAACTTAAATTCTCTCAAATTTTTACTGTAATCTCCTTTATTATGTCTTCAAAAACCCAATAAAAATTAGACTCCAATTCAACAATATGTGCGATATATGTAGATTCCAAAAAAATAGTGTTGAAACCCTAATTCTGTAATAATTCACTTAATTCTACTCCAATTCTTCTAAAATATGGACTGTAGCTTCTTCAATATGTTCTTCAAAAACTCTTTAAAAATAAGAAAAAAATTCACCAAAATTTGAAATATATGCTCTTCCCAAAATCGCCTCCAAAACTAAGAAAAACCTTTCCTCTTTGATGCCAAGATCATGCTCTGATACCAATTGTTATGAAATAACTTTCACAATAGAAGAATATGATATGAAATATGCTACAAATACTTGATAATAACTGAGAATAACAAGCCACTTTGAGGGGGAAAACCTCCAAATATCTCTAATGAGAACACACTTTGCAACTTGATGATGAAATAAGACTCACAACCTCCTATATATACCTATTTATGCCAAGGATATCACCTAGGCCGACTTAGACACACCTATATAAGACTTAGGCCGACCTAAACAACTAAATAACAATATACTAATGATAATATGACTTAATAGAGAGTTAAGATAGCCACAAGCCGACTATTCATAACCCGATGTACAATAATATTAAGGGCGTAGCATGTAACTACCCATACTTACTTCTGACACCAAAATTTCAGTAGAGGTTTTCTGATACTCTGTAATCATATATTTCATTCTAGGTTCTTGTTCAACTCTAATATGATTTGGCACCCCTTTCCAGGGAAGCCACATATGGGAGTGATCAGTCAAAACATATCCATTCAATGCCCTAGTAAAATCCCTTCCCAATATTAGGCCATAGGTGTCAGGGATGTCAGCCACTTGTATATTGACAACTTGTTGAATTTTAGGATCAGAAACAATCTGCTGGTGAATCATATTCAACTCTCCTACAACATTGACTTCGGTCCTATCCAACTGTGTGACCTTCTTTTGAGAATCAGTAGGGGTGATACCCATAGCTCTACAGACACCAAGGGGCATAACATTGGTTGAGGCACTAGAATCCAGCAAACAATTATATAAATTCTTGCCAAATACACGGACAAAAATCAAGAATAGGGGCGTATCTATTTTCCCTTGAAACAGAGTTAAGGGAGTGTCTACTTGAATAACTTGATATTTTTCCCTTTCCTTCCTAGTGTCTCTAAGGGGAATATGGACTTGATCATGAGACTAATCCTATCCTCCTGGCAACTGAGGACTAGGTACTCTGTTGACACCCTTGCTAACTAATTTATTTTGCAACATGGAATTTGCATCATAAGAACCTAAAATTGCATTCCTAATGGATGGAACTCTTAATAGCTCAAATGCAGATAGATTTACCTTCAATTTGCGGAGCTCTTCAGCAACATACGTGGCTAATTGTTCTTCATTTAAATTAGTGGGGTCTCCCTCAGGTACTCTACCATCTTTTCCTTACCTGCATTAGCATTTCTTCCCTTTGGTACATCAACCTATCCTCCTTGAGATAAATATTGCCTAGAAACCAAGGGAAATGAGGGATTGTTACTAGCATTGGGTTCTAGAGGCGTGATGAAATTATTTGGTGGAATGGAAGTAGTGAAGGGGCCTCCAGCCTGTGGGTGCCTATGTGGCAACTCCCTCAAGTCATACTTCTTGAAAAGCCTCTGGAAGGTCTGTACTTCTTCAATGTAAGCTTCTTCTTCATCCCTAGGACCATTATCATTTACTGGATTCTCATCAAATAATTGGGTCATTTCATCCCCATTGCACACCTGGTCTACCTCGTCCTCCAATTGGCCAGATTCCTCTTCGGGCACATTCTCCTCACTTTGCAGAAAAGGAGCATGGTTTAATACCAACACTGGTGAATCATAAGGAATATAGGGTACAATTTCCTGACAGGTTGCATTATTCTCCACCTCATACTGAAAGATCTAGGTTGCTATTTGGAACTCTTGATAGTGCAGCTCAGAATGTTGACTAGTCTTGTGGAGCCTACACCATCCTGATAAAGCAACCTCGGCTAGATATACACCACTAGGAGGATTCTCTTGATTCACCGGCTGACTAGCTAACTGATTAACAGGTTGACTGATTGGTTGATCCAATGGGGTGCAAACTCCTCCATTGTTGGGACCTGTGCTCCAAGTCCTATTCTATCTTGACTATTGTCTTCTATTGAATCCTTGTCCACCACCTGGTCCTCTGTCAAAGTTTTGACCTAATGATTTTCCTTTATCATAATTCTTCCCTCTTTCATTATTATATCCCCTATCATTATTGTAACCTCTTTCCTGGTTATATCCTCTATCATTGTTATACCCTTTATCCTAGCGTTGCCATCTGTCAAAGTGTTATCCTTGTGGATTTTCTCTATTCTAGGTGGAGTGCATATTCCTTTGAGTAGCTTGCAACTGACTATTTTAATTCCTCAAGTAGGTTACCTCCGTATTCAGTTTCTTTATTTGTTCTGACAATTCATCTAGTCTTTCCTTGTCAGGATTACTATATGAAGGTTGATTCGCACTATTCTGAGAATACCCAACTACAACATTGGGATTTAGTGACTGGTTTAGGACTTCATAATTTTGTAGTTATGAAGGATAACTAGCCTGTGGCTGGATATGTAGAGGTTGATTCACCTTTTGTTGAAGATAACTAACTGCAAATGAAACTTTTCCACCAGGAGGTCCTGGGTAAGGGACCAAAGGCAACTGAGGTATTGAATTCATGATCGAAGTATGGTTCGCAAAAGCTTGATTGAGAGCTGAAACTTGTCCAGGGTGAGCAACGGGTCCTAATGAGGGTAAAGGCCAAGACAGATGTTTCCTTAGATTTGTGCTAACTTTTACAGCCTCTGCATATGCATCTAGTAAACTCTCAGGGGGGTTATTACTCAATTTCATAAAAGTAGTTGTTAAACTATCAAGTCCTTTGTAATAGACTTCTAGGGTAGTGGCTTCATCAACAACATACGGGGTTTGTAATCTAGTATAGGAATGATGAAACCTATTGTTGAAAGACCCTACGGGCTCATTGACCTCTCTCTTCACATTAGTGAATTGACGGTAAAGCTCATTAGAGCTAATGGGGATTCAAAATTTCTACAAGAAGGCAGTCTCTAGCTCAGTCCAATGGTGGATAGATCCAGTAGGTAAATGGTTATAGCAATAAAAAGCATCTTCCCCTAGTGAATAAGGAAATAACCTACATGCTACATCCTCATGGTTCACCCCTCTATCTTTAAGGCCAGTCTAAAATATCCTAATGTGCTCCTCAGCGATCCTATTTGGGTCATTACTATGGAATTTTGAACAGAAGTGTTCAGGGTTTTTCAACATAATATTATAGATAGTGAAACTCAGGGGAGATAGGTTGGTTGCCAAGAAATCCACTGGTGGAGGTCGGGGTGGTAATGGCTTATTTATGACTGGCTGAGGTTGTGTACTGGGAAAGGCCTCAGACTCAGATGAACCTGATGAAGATGAGGATGATGAAGATGTGGGAGGTGGATGGGATGAGGATGATTCTCCCCTCCTGTTGGTCCTTCTTGACCTAGTGGGGTTTGGTAACTCTTGAAATTCTTCCTCCCCTAGATCGTATCTTGTTCTTCTTCTGAATCTCTCAAGAGAGATGCTATTCAAAAATTGATCTAGCTTGCTTATTCAAGCCCTCCTTCTAGTGCCAGTTCTTGTTGACCGTGTTTTCTACACAATAACAGCCAAACAAAATATGATATCCTATCTCTCTTCAAAGTTAAATCTCTATTGGAAAGCCTCAAGAGATAACCCCAAGGTCTCTAATGCCAGGTCTTGACAGTGCATAAACAACTCAGTAACAAAATGTGAAAATGTTGGTAATCACAATGGGACCTTACTACGAGCAAAATGCTGAATCAATTTTATCAGATCTAACAATTTGATGGTGCTTCAATCCTATTTTTAACCGAATAATCAAATAAATACAAAAAGAGAAGTTTTCAAAGAGATTTCTAAGTCTAATACTACTCCTAGGATTAACAATGAAAGTAACCAATACTCAAAATGGACCAATCCTTCAAAACTGATTTCTACTTGACCAAGATAAATCTACAATCTCACAGAAAATAGTGCAATCTTCTGAGGTGTTAAGATTTTCAAATTGTAAACATTCATTAAAATAACCCTATTTAAGTTGAAATGAACAAATCCTCACAATTGAACTTAAGCACACAGAATATAAATTTCAGGCTAACTTTGCAAAGTAACTAACAATCAGTTGGTTGTGAAAAGTATAGACTAAAGAATTGCTGCAACATTCAAGTATTAAATCACAAACAGTATTGAACCCAAATCCAATCTAAACATTAACCTTCTCAAAGAAATTTTAAAGATGGAATAATAGGAACCATGCAAAACAAAAGAAACAAGTATGGCACCAAATCACAATGTCATTTCTTGTATTCAAATTGTTCACTATAGCAACAATTCTAGCTTTCTGTTACAATATTTTCTTGAGGGAAACTACTTGCTAACATACTCTACTTCTAGCTAGCTTTGCTTTATGTTCTGGCTACAAATTCTAACCTTCTAACTATTTCTAACTGTTCTAACCCTTTACAAATGAGGTGACATTCCCAATTTATAGAAATCCCCAGGAACCTGTCGGCTAGGCAAGGGTTTTGCAGCAATAACTCGGTACAACCACCCGGCCAAGAGAGTCTTCAAAATGGGACAAATAGGCATTCAATGCACATCCCATCCAAGCTGGCCCGAGATCCACAGTGTAGCTTGGATGATGCGTGGGAAGATGATAGGGAAGCACAAATCGCACCGTAGCCCATCATTAGCTCTCTTCCCTATTATCCCCGCATCGATCAGACTCTTCATGTAGCTTCAAGAACATTGCATATAAGTCAGCTATAGGTGGTACTAGCAGAACCCTAAGTCACCTCTCAATGGATGCAATCTCATCCCTTGAGTGTTTGATACCTATCCCAATCTACCTTATATGTCACATGCTTATCAATAACTGCAAGGTAGGTGGCTGCATCATCCAGTTGGTGCTCGGAAACAGAACCATCATCAATTGTTGCATACACATCATGCCACCATTCTCTCAACTGTTCCAAGCTCAAATACTTGGGCATGACATTTCTTCTTCTCGTCATAATTTCAAAGAAGGCAATGGAACCATTGTAAACCCCAGCTAGGGTGTCATCAATTTGCTTCCTTCATTTGTAAATATTTTTCAACACCTTTTGCATAATTTGCAACACTTCAAACCACTCCCATGGCTCGAAAGCTCTAGAAGAAGGAAGGATCCTGTCACTCACCAATCTATCCCAAGTGTATTCCATTAGAGTTCTGGTTTTCTACAGAAGGAGGTCTGTATCCTCCTTATCTTGTGCCAACACCTGTTTTAACCATTCAGTCACCATTATAGCATCCTTCCCAATTGACAAGACTTCCTTAATAGCCTCATCACACTTTTCTTGTTCCCCTTTCAACCAATTCACAGTGGCAAGGGTAGAAGCTTTCATATTTTCTAGCTCAATTATGGTCTCCTGAGGCAGAGGATTAGTAGCAGAGGAAGAAGGATTAATGGACTGCAGTGACTTCATTAATTCCTCCAAGCACTTCCTGAGATTTTCATTTTCTCTCTTCAGCTCCTACTTGGTCCTCATTTCCCTTCTCAATCTATGCACAATAACTACACTGGAGACCTCATAGTCCTCAATATCCTACTCAACTAATGTAGGCCCAAGATTAAAAGTCTGTATATTATAATCATTTCTAGCCACATCACCTCTATTTTTATTTAGAACAGGGGTAGCAATATGAACAACCATGTTATGTGTGTCATCTCTCTCAACCCATGAGATCACCCTTGCCTTCTTCTTACCTTTATCTTTTCCAATCCTGGCTAGTAATGCATCCTAGTTCGGTGGATTATCCTCCACTACTACCTGTTTTCTCTTTATTTCTTTCTCCAACCAACTAGGGATAGTGAACTCCAATTGCACCCTGCTCTACCCCATTTCCTCATCTTGTTGATCCTTAGGTGCCTCCTCACTCAAATTTTGTTTCTTAGGGGTCTCATCCATTTCACTTTCCTTCCCCTCAGCATGCTCCTCTTCATGTGTAGGTGAGAGAACCTTTACTACCTCCACCTCCCTCAGAGTAGATTCAACTTATTTAGTTCTAATAGGAGAGTTTGCATGTGCAACCATAGGGGACTAGATTATCTTTTCAATTTCTACCACTGTACTATGAAGATCACCTTCATGAAATTCTTCACCTTCAGTATTTGGATGATCCACAACAATTTCCTCCTCACCTGGTTCACCCTGAGCTTCGTGAGTGGAAGGAAAATCATCATGTTGCTCCTCATGAGAAACCACCAAAGGAAGGTCAGCCTTAGGCACACTATCCCTGGGAGGAGTCCTAGACTTCCTTGCATACACTTTGGCCTTCCCCTCTGAGCTTTCAACATTTATCACTAGTGGGTAAACTTCTTCCTCCCCAATCCCGGAGCTAGCCTTCTCTATCAATTTGACAATTCTTTTCCTCTTAGGCATAGGAGCATCAACCTTAGGATCCTACTTTTTAGTCTCTTTCTACTTAGCCTTCTTAGTCTTGTCCTCTTCTTGGCCTTTGGCCTCCTCTGTTGTTCTATTTCCTAGACCTCTGTTTCTTGTACACCTTTAATTTTAATTTTGACAGGAGAGTCTAGTTTACCTTTACCTTTGGGATCCTGCTTGCTGGATTCTTCAGAAGTAGAATGTGAATCTAAGTCCCCCATCAGGGCATATGTGCATTTTACTCCCTTGTTTTCCAACTCCCATACCATGTGTTTGAGCCACATCCTAGTAAATTTGAGGACTGGATCCATCAATTGTTTCAGTTTTGTCTTCTCCTCTTCCAACCAATCCACATCACCAATTGGTTTGTCCCTTACTGCTTCATAGGCATGGTCCTAAATTAAGTTCCCATCATCTTCCAATTGATCAGGAACTGCCCTCACATTATATAATCAGACTGCAACAACTGGTAGCTAGGATAATTTCTTCTTTCTGACCTCATATTCATCACCACAATTGGCCCAGTAGTCCTCTAAATTAACCTTATGGCTATATTCTCTACTAGCCTTCTTTTGAGCTTCTCCTGTGATGTAAAATTTGGATCTCTTGGAGTGGAAGGAAAAACCAAGAGTACTCATTTCTTCTTCTAAAGCTTGGGCAAAACCAATGGAAGGACAAACCTCTCCAGTGCTAATCCTCAAAGGGAAGTCTCCACCGAATTGAGCTTTATGTTTGTCCTTTTTGAAAATGGCATCAAAATCGCAAATCTACCTAGTGACTTCCAACAATATGATGTGGTCAGTGGGATACCTTGGAAGCCGTATGGGGCCCTTTGACAACCATTAATTCAAATGTAGGAGAAAGTTGGGAATTGGATGAACCACTCTCCATTTTTCTTGATGAGTTCCTTGGCTTGATCTAAAATTCTGACATGCTCTGCTTCCTGAAGCATTCTGGTAATATGCATGGTAAATGCATCATTGGCCCTCCTATAGTCTGAGCTTCCCAAATACAACTGAGGAAAAACTTCATAAATGATATCTTGTCTGAAAATTCCTTATGTATCTAATCCCTTGTAGAGATGGAATCTAGCCAGTGCATAGACCAAATATGAGTTCATTGTGAAGGTCTTCATCTGCAACACATTGGACAATTGTTTGTGAATTACCTAGCTAATGACCCTTGCTTAATGGTAGTCAATTTTCTCTTGTTCCATCCTTACAATCGCATGGCACATCCAATTCTCAAATGTACCAGCACTCTTCAATCCAACCACCCTGGTAAGAAATGTTATGGGATCATAGTATTCCTTCTTGAATTTTTCTCTAAATAGCTACTTTGGCAATTTGGAGTAGTGAGTCTTGGGCTTCTCTAGTCAAGAGTTGATTAGTTGCTGTGACTTCACAATCTGGTCATCGTAGAACTCTTGAGCTGCCTCAATGGTGAATCCCACTACATAAGACTTGTTTGGCATGTCCAAGGTTTGGGCAATGTAGACCGGGTTTAGACTGGCAACAACCCTCCCTTGAGGCCCAATAATCCTCTATGTATCCTAATCATAGTGCCTAGAACATTCAAGAATCAGCTCATAGCATTGCACTATATAAGGGAAATTGGCTACATGGGACAAGCTTGATTCCATCATCCTTCTAGTCACCAAACAAGGATCCTCAGCTGCCATTATTGCTTTAAATTCCTTATAGTCCCAGAGGCCAACATTCATATCAGTGAATTCTGACCAAATAAATGTGATCTTACTCTTAGGGACCTTGCTCTTAATGTCCAGCTGAACCCTCTCTACATCAGACAATGAAGACCCAGCTGCCGCTTTGCTTGATTCAACCTGTATTCAACATGAAAACATAATAAAAACCATAGGAAAGAAAGGTTAATCCATCAAAAAACCATTAGAATGTATCTCATATAGTCAAGGTGTTATTAAAATTCATATAAAATGACCATAACAAATTTCGGGTTTCAAGACCACTTGTGGAATCTAAGCCAAAGAGGAATTTCAGGAAATTCCAGATCAATCGGATTCCAATGGAAAAAACCAAGAAACAGCTACTTGACCATCAAACCTAATCATTTTTAATCAATAAATCACATGGGAAATCCAAATATGGCATGAAATAATCATCAAATGCATCATAAATTGTAAATAGATCCAATTATCTCATGCTCCTTTATGTTTCATTAGCTTTCAGGGAAATCCGTGAGGGATGGATTTTCGTGAAGAACGGGCCAAAGAGAATTTTCAGAGAATCAGGGAGACAACAGATTTTGGAGAAATCTAGACCTGATGGAAATCTATGGTATAGGAAAATTTTTGGACCAATGGGGATTCCTAGAACGCAGGTTTCGACAAGAGTTAATCATTTCACCGAGAAGTATCAGTGACTCCCAAGAGTCTCGCCAAAGGAAGTCACTAGGATAGGTTTTTCTAAGACTTAGTGGTTGTAGTGTAACATTGTGGTGACTAGGGGGGAAGTCTCAGCGAAGCAAATGAGTGTATTTTGGCTGAACAAATTTCATTCGGAAAGAGGTCACGCCAAATGGGGCACGTCTTGCCAAAAGCAAAAATGATTTCGGCAAGAGGTCCCAACGACCATGTCATGTCTCATTGATGAATAGCTCCATCGACATAACCTCTTGCCGACATTAAGAAGTCACCGAAAGAAGATCAAGGCTTGCCAAGAGAAAAGTATCACTATGAAGTCCTGGTGATCATCTTGGCAAGAGTAGGAAGCTCACGGTAAGGTCTCAGCACAGCATGAATGTCTCCCCGACAGAAGGTCACTCGACAAGAGTAGGATATGTTTGGTGAAAGGTCTTTCCAATGGCAAAGGTTTCAGCAACAGGACGGAAAATTGGCAAGACGAAAGGAGCCCGCTATGAGCTCTCGGCAATTAGCTTTGTCTTGCCGATAGAAAGGTTTTCGGTGTGAGAATAACAATTTCCTGGTGATCAAATACAAACCTATGAAGGGCTTTGGTGAGACACATAATGACCTACATGACATCTCCCTGATAGAAGGGTTATAGCGACTAAAAAGAACAAAGCTCGGCATAAGAAAAAAGTGCTCAGTGGGAGGTCTCGTTGAACGACGGATGTCTTGGCGAAGCAAACAAATATCAGTAAAGCCATTGGATCCTGCTATGACCTCTTGGCGACTAGGAATTGTCTTGCCAAGAGTGAGTGTGAACAAGCATGTCGATGAGACATCTCCTCATATGGTGAGGTCTTGACTAAAGCAAAGGTCTCGCCGACTGATATGCATAAAATATTTCATTGGTGAACTATAGGGTGATCGATATGACATCTCAACAATCTCGAACAGTCATAGAGAAGGGAATCCGAAAGGGATGGAGAGTCCTAATTTCATCCAGACATTGAACCAACTATGGATTTCAAAAAGTTTGACTTAGGGCAAGTCAGGAACATACCTTTCATGAATTTTCTTTGCATTCTAGGTCAATCTTAAGATGAAATCACCTGATATGGCACTGCCCTAGGTCTGAACCCTATTCATCCACCATTAGCACATAGGCAAGCTCAAAATTTAGTTGTTTCACTATTGAGTCATCACTAGGGTTTACTAATTACCCTCAGGTGAGATTCATTAAAATGCAGATGGACACATGAACTCAAAACTCACTTGGGAGATGACAAAGGACACAATACCAAACAATCCCTAACACGAAATAAACAAATACATGGGAATTCAAATCCCACAAGCCCTCACCATACCAACGTGCCATTCATAATTCAATTCAAAGAAGATCAATCAAACACATACCATTATAAAGTAGGAATTGATCTGAGAAGTAGCAAACACAAAGCTCAAGGGTGGCCACAACAAACACAGGCGATAACACACAAGAAATCACCACCAAATAAATCAATTCAAAGCCAAATGTCCCAAAATCCCAACCAAATACTTGTAAGAAAGCACTTCTTAGCTCGGACAGTGGCAAATAGTGAGCATAATGGCACAAAAGATCTCAAAATCAAGTTCAATACATTTGTCAGAGCACGCACATTAATGCAGTCGATAAGACAACCAGAGAAGGAATTCAGGAATTCGACGACAGGGGAAAATCCGAGAAAATCCAGCCCATGCGGAAATCCACAAAGATCAAAAATCTTTGAATGACAAGGGTCCAATTGGAGTCCAAGTAGGATCCAGGAAAATCTGACCAGGGCAGAAAATCCTGAATCCTAGCAAAAGCCCGAAATTGATCTAGAACTTAGGATTTCAATGGATAACCTAGGGGAAACACTTAGGCAATCAAAATAAACAATTAAGCATGTTCCTAAGTAAGAAAAAAACCTCAAAAAGAAAGGGCCCAAAACACCAAAATGGAAGAGAAAGAGGGTCCCTGCTTACAACAGGGCATGTGTGTGAAAAACTACACAACAGGTATCTCTTCATAGTTTCATCTTTTGCTATTGCGACCACCTCATATTCACTGTAAGCTACTTCTATCCAATGCATGATCCTATAACCGTAGCTAGGTCTAAAAGGAATTATGTGCCAATCCCTATAAATGTCCCTTGGGTTTCTTGATTCAGCCTTGATGGGCAGAGGGATGTTGGATTCCATTTGTCTATAATCCTCATATTGTTGTCCCCAACTAATCTCATTTTGTACCCAAGAAATAAACTCCCTTAATTAGACATCCCCAACATACAACAATGGATTCCAATCATGGTCTTGAGTCACAACATAATTGTGCAAATAGAATTCACATAACAAATTATTCATCTTAGGGGAAGCAATTTGATAAGCATTGAAAAATTCAATAGGAGTCTCAATGGAAGGGTTCAAACCTGAGACAATCCTTGTCAACTTAAAAGAAAGATATTTCTCCTTCAAATGAAAATCATAGACCCTTGGAGGGGTCATGCATTCTAAAATTTGTGGTACCAAGGTTGTCATATTGTCCACCTTCTTTAAAGTAGCAATTTTTTCACTCTTGTCTTCAATCTCCTCATCTCTCTTTTGAATTTCCTTCTTCATCCTGTGTTTCTCCTCCTTCCATTCATCTTCCCTTCTTTTCATTTCTTTCCATAAATTCAAAATTGTTGTGTGTACTATAAAATTAAGGGGATTATCTATTCCTACCAACATTTTTCCTGGTACTGATGCTTGCTCTTCATATAGTACTAGCTGCAAGAATTTAAGTTGTTCAGTCAATTTTGGCTGCAGGGGTACTGATTGTTCTCCAAATTCTAGTTGCATGGCCTCTTGTTCTTGTTCTTTCTCATGCTACAGGAACTCTTTCTATAGGAACTCTTTATTTTCTACATACCCTTGATTCTCAACTTGTTCCGCAATATCAACAAGATATGTCAGTGTTGTGTTTGCTAATTTCTCAAATATTTCCTTTTCCTCGACATTCACCTACCTCGTTGGAGATTTTGTGTCCCCTTATGATGTCCCTCTAGACTTAGGGATTTCCTATGGAGGCATATCAAATGTTGGACCAACTAGTCTTGATTTTCTAGGAGGGATTTCACATTTTTCTTTGGTTGTAGGATGAACAATGTCAGCCTTCTGCTTCTTAGAGCTTGGTACTTCTTTTCCTGCTTGCTACTTTTTAGCTTTTCCTTTTTTTATTTTTTCTTCTATCTTTTGTGCCCTAGTTATCATTAGGATGCCAAGAGAAACATCACCATTATAATCTAGAGAGGAACATTCTTTGTCTAAGTGCTCTGTCTCAAAAGAACTAATCTCTATGGTTTGTTCTGCTATAGGAGGGTTTATACTAGGGCTTGTGACTAAGGTTGAAGAACTAGGAGTGGCTTCATCCATGCTCAATCTCATGCTATGCCTATGAGGTTGAGGTAAAACCCTAGGTCACAAATGATCTAGTCTAATTTGATCAATATTTATAAATTCTTCCCAAGCCATCTTAGATACATCATGCAGAGACTTATCAACTAATAATTTAATCAAATAATGGTGGGAAACAAATTTGTCCCTACCTTTCTTAGCCTTGGTTTCCATGATTGAAAGAATGTGGTATAGCACGTTCGACACATTCATCCTCTTTTTGTACCTCATGTGATTCAAGAGTTTGAAGTGCATGAAATGTTGATTTGACTGATGACCATCACAAGTTGTATATTTTATAACATAGACAACTACTTGCTTCCATGGCTTGGGAAGAGAGGTTCTTTTTGCACGTTGTTTGTCCATGCTCAATGGAGGGTCACTAGGTTATGTAAATTCAGCCCTAGCTAACCTGGTGTCTCTGGAAGCAGGGTAATTCTCACTATTGACAGGAAACCCTGTAACCTCTGCAATTCTTTCTTTAGTTTCCAATACTTCCATCCATTTTATCGTGGCTTTTCCTGCAAACAATTTCTAGAAAAATTCTAATGTAATGTCTTCATTCAAACCATTCAGCTTCATGAAATAGTCTAACCAACCATAGTTTCTAAATTTGTCCTATGAAACTACACCCTACAGTAATACGTCATGAACCATGGGTTCATTCCAAATTAACCCACCTCCCATTGTTCAGTTTCCTGCAATAAAAGACTCGCTTTGCAAAGTTTCCCTTCCTGCAACACTACCAAATTTCCAATGCCAATATCATCTAAATTTTCCTTTTCTGCTTACCCTTTTTTTCCTTTCTATTTTACCTTTTCGCGACTTAATATTATGATAGGATCAATAATGGCAGTAAAGGATTAATAAAAGAAAGTTATGATTGAAAAAAATGGTAGCGATGGTTGGTTTCAACTCACATGTATAAGTCGTCATCTCACTCATAATTCAAATTGGCTCATTTTAAACTTTTTTGATTTAGACTGGCATGGACTGACACATGGGTAAAGTAATCACATCTCGCCCCCCCAACCTAAATTTGAGCATGTGTCCTCACATGCAAGGTGGTAATGATGATTTGACAGGTTCAAGGAATAATCACATGGCATGGTGAACATCCAAATTAATTCACAAAAATTAAATTAATGCACTAAATACAATCAAGAGATAGCAATTAATGTGCACATACCTAGATTCATGGAAGATTCATTTGCAAAGATTGTGAAGAAATTACTTGTCACCTTTAATAAATAATTTGAGAAATTAATGAAAATGAGGTGGAATAAGGTAAAGTGAAGTGATGGAAGAGAGAGAAAGGTGGAGATGGATGGGTGGATGGGTGGATGAGTGAAGAAGTGGACTCCCACAAAAGTGGAAGTCTTTATTATGACAAGGTGCATACCTTAGTTAGCTAGAAGGGACACTACATCCACTTCCCTCGGTTGTAGGAAGCTTAGGTGTTGCATGTTGAGTGAATTACTACAAGAACTTCTCTTTGGAAGTTGGCTTGTGATACAGTCTGAGGCGATGACCATTGAAAATCAACTTGAATCTAACAGGGTCGATGGTAGTGAGCTGAACAACACCATTGGGGAATACTTCAACAACCTCATATGGTCCTAGCCACCTTGTCTATAATTTTCCTGCATTATCTTGATACCTTGGGTCATAGAGCAATGCCCAGTCACTTGGCTAGAATTTCTTGTCCTTGATGAGTTTCTCATGCCACCTTATTCTCTGATTCTACACTACCTTTGTGTGATGGAAGGCTCCTCTCCTCATCTCATCCAAAGCATTCAGCTGCATGATTCTTTGTCTTTGTGCCTTAGAGATATCCATCCCCAATTCTACTGTAGTCCTAAGAGTCTTATGTTCAAATTCAATGGGCATCATAGTTGTCTTTACATACAGTAACTCAAAAGGAGTGAAGCCTGTAGTTGTTTTACAGGTTTTCCTATAGGCCCAAATAGCTTCTAGCAACCTATTTTCCCAATCCTTTTTATGAACAACCAATGTTTTGGCTAGAATGGCTTCAATCTCTTGGTTGGTCACTTCAACTTGGCCATTGGCCTAAGGGTGATAAGGAGTAGACTTCCTATGCCTTATGTTGTACTCATTGACCAATGTTGCAACAAGGGTTGATGTGAATTGAGCCCCTTGATCAGTCACCATCTCTCTTGGAACTCCATACCTTGCGAAAATCTCCTCATAAAGAAATTCAACAACCTTATTATCTCTTGCATGCTTCATAGCCTTAACTTCTACCCACTTGGTGACATAATCAGTGCATACCAAGATATAAGACTTACCATTGGATGGAGGATCAATACATCCTACAAAATAGAGTCCCCATTTGTCAAATGGAGTGATTACTATCTGAGGGAAAAGTGGAATTTCATCATATTTGGTTGGCTAGCCCATCCTTTGGCATCTATCACACTTTCTCGTATATCTCCATGCATCCTTGTTGATTGTGGGCCAATAGTATCTTGTGTTCAAAATCTTCATTGTTGTCCTCTTGGCTGCAGAATTTCCTCCACATGGTTCATTGTGGCACGCATGAAAAATATCATACATCTCATCTTATCTCACACATCTCCTCATGACATGGTCTAGCCCAGTCTAAAACAAGCATCCTGCAATCCATGAAAAGGGAAATAATTTTTCAATGAGAACCCTTCTCTCTTTTAGAGAGAAGTGGGGAGGAACTCTCCCTATGACCAAATACTTAGCTATGTCAGCATACCAGGATGTTTACACACTGATGAAGAATAGATGCTCATTAGGAAAATATTCATGCATGACTTGATTGTCTTCTTATGTAGTTAGCCTTGAAAGAAAATCAAGAACATTTGCCTTCCCTAGTTTATCTACAATGGTTATGTCAAACTCCTATATCAACAATAACCATCTTGTTAGCCTACTTGTGATCAGGGGTTTGTTCACAAGGTATCTAATGGTTGTGTGATTAGGGTGCATGAAGATTTGATAGCCTGTTATGGAGTGCCTGAATTTTTTTAGGGAATAGATTACTGCCAACATTTCTTTTTCTATCACTATATAGTTGAATTTAGCTCCTTGCAAGTTTTTGCTGAAAAAATAAATAACATTTTCAATGGCTCCTTCTTTATTCCCTAAGACTGTTCCTATAGCATAGTCTGATGCATTTGTATGGATGTGAAAAGGAAGCTTCCAATTAGGTCCTTTGAGTACAAGATCATGAATCAAAGCTATCTTCAAATCAAAAAATGCTTTGTCACAGTCTTCTGTCCATTGAAATTCAACTTCTTTGGTGAGAAGAGTATACAATGGTGTTGCTATTTTGCTGAAATCCTTGATGAACTTCCTATAGTAGCGTGCATGTCCCAAGAAACTCCTAACATCCTTTTTTTTTTGCAGGTGTAGGCAGATTTGTGATCACCTCAATCTTTGTAGGATCTACTTGAATTCCTCTATGAGAGATGTAGTGGCCAAAGACTACACCTTCCTGCATCATCATGAAGCACTTTTCACTATTTAGAGATAGATTGTGGTCTTCACATCTCTGTAGGACTCTCCTGAGATTCTCCAATGCTTCATTGAAATCACCACCATAGGTTATAAAGTCATCCATGTAAATTTCCATGCAATCATGAGAAATGTCCAAAAATATGCTAATGAATTCCCTCTAAAAATTTGCAGGTGCCTTGCATAAGCCAAATGGAAGTACTAAGTAGGCATAGGTTCCCCATGGATAGGTAAAGGTTATTTTCTCCTGATCTTCAAATGCAATTTGGATCTGGTTGTAGCTATTGAATCTATCTAGAAAATAAAAGTACTACTTTCCTGCAAGTGAGTCCAAAACTTGATCTGTGAAAGGTAAGGGAAAATGGTCCTTTTTGGTGGTAGAATTGAGTTCCCTATAATTAAAAAAACCTCACCATTTCCATCCTTTCTTGGGCACAATCACCAATGGAGACACCCACTGGCTATCTGAAATGGGGTAGATAAATCTTGTATCTAGCATTTTTTGTACTTCTCTTTTTACAATTTCTTTTAGTGTAGGGTTAATTCTTCTTTGTGGTTGTCTCACTGGGGTGCAATCATCTCTAATGTAAATTCTATGAGTGCAAATCTTAGGTTCCAATCCGTTCATATCATGATAGTCGCACACAAATGCATGTTGGTGGGTCTTTAGTAAGGTTGTCAATGACAACTGATGTTCTTCACTTAATTTTTTTTTATGTGTAAATATTTCCCTTCTGCCACTTGCACTTGTGTAGTTATCTCTATCATAGCTGCTTCACTAATGCTTGGTAGTTTGAGTTCATATAGAAAAAATGTATGAGACATACCTGTTGCTATAGGAAGTTCATCTGTAGGAAGAGTGTCTGTAGGAAGTGCAGGCAGAAGTGTCTTGACTAGAACAATAGATTGAGAAGATGACACTTCCTCCACTTCACAATGATTGTAAATGATGTTAGCCAATACTTCATTTTCATCTTGAATCTGTATGAAAGAGCTTCTGCCTAACATCATAAGCTATGCCACACAATTAACTTCTTCAGCCTCTTCACTAACATGTGACCATATAGAATTATGCAAATCATGGGATGGTTGAGCATGAGGGTAGAGAACAAGCTTTATGGTGCTCTTTCCATCAGAAATGGTCATGTCTCATGTCATGCATCCAATATATGCATTTTTTGTTGCTAACCATGGTCTTCCTAGAATGATAGGGTACTCGCTGAGTGTGGCTTTAGGAGAAAGAATCATGAAAACTGTTGGGTACTCCCATGAGTCCAGAGTTACCACAAGTTCCTCTACTACACCATCAGTTTTAATAGTTGAACTATCAGCAAGCTACAAGGCAGTAGGAGTAGGTCTCATGCTTGGAACATTTAGTTACTGTAGGATATACTTGGTCATTACATTTATTATTGCTCCCAATTCAATCAAAGCATTCTTTATTTGGATCCCATTTATAACAAATCCTACCATAGGACTCCTTGGATCATTATATTTGGGAATAGTCTTTTTCCCAAGCATGATTTTAGCTAGTTGTCCCACCACATGAACCGTAGTGGGGTCTTTCTTCTTCCAACCTGGCTTCTTAAGGCATGTTTCCTTAATTGCATTGCCATAGATTGTAACATCTTTTATGGCCTAAAATAGGGGTATCTATACACATATATGCTTCAACTAATCTATAATGTCAAATTTTGTGTCCTCCTTTTCTTTCTTTTCCTACACAGTTTCCAACCTTTGAGGAAATGGGGTGTTTGTGTAGTCTTCTTAACTAGAATTGGTTTAGGATTCTTAGGTGCACTAGGCTGAATGGGGGTATTAAGAGGCTCCTCTTCTTCCATAAGAAGCTCAGTGATAATGGGTGTGGAAGGAGCTGGAAAAGTAGTTCCTAAATGCAAGTGGACACCACTTACACTCACAACATATGCAGTTAATTGATTTGGATCAACATAGTATACCAACTATTGTTGTGGTTTGTTATATGGATTGGGTGTGGGCTGAGCTAGTAGCTGAGTAGGTTTAGGTGCACTTGAACTTGAATTAGTAGGAGGAGGCATTATAGAAAGTTGTTGGGGCTGAGAAGGTGGTTACATGTAGCTATTTGTCTAGTTTAGCCATTGTTGTCCTCCCCTCCATTGATTTGTTTGTTGCCAATTTCCTAGGGGTGGCTGCCAATTTTCTTGAAACTGCTTCCAATTCCCCTGAGGTTGTTGCCACCGGGGTGGAGAGTATTGATGATTAGGCCAGGTATTTGGAGGGTTACTCCAAGGTTGTGGTGGATATCCTCCATAGTTGGATGGATACGGGGGTTTCCATCGGTTACCAAATGAATTAAGAATTGAAATATGTCCCAACAAAAGATAGTGGATCTAGTGGCATACCTTGTCTTGGAGCCCATTGCCTCCTTTGTGAAACATAGTAGACTTGAACTTGGGTACAATCTGATTACTATCAATATTAGCTATCATCTTTCATTTGTAGTCCTTTTGTCTACAATGAGGAAAATATTCTGCCAACATTGCCTATGCGTCCTCTTGTTTCTTCTTGGCCTGAAGTGCATCTAGCTGAGTAGCTAGATTTTTATAATGCCTTGCTTGAAGTCTACCAACAAATGAGTAATCTCCATTATTGAATCTCCAGTGGTAGATGACTTACCTATAGAAGATTGGTAAGCTCTCCCTTTCTTTGAAGCTACCCTAGAGTAGTTCTGGCATATCCTCTTGATATCCTCCCAAGGAACTTGGGAGATATCTCCTCCTCCCATCAAGTATAAGGCATCATTGCAACTATCATTAATTCCCCTTAGGAAAATTAGCTTTTTTGATTCTTCATTGAGTGTATGGTGTGGAGATTTTTATAGGAAATATAAAAACCTTACAATGTAATCCTCCAGGCTCTCATCTTCCTTTTGCTGCATCTTCAAAATGTCATCTCCTCTCATGCCATTGCCCCTACAATATTCCTTGTATTTTTCAAGAAATTTTGTCTTCATGTCTTCCCATGTCTCTACAGTATCTTTGCCTAGGCTCATTAATCATATTAATGCAACTTCTTTCAAAGTGGTAGGAAATAGCTTGAGCCTATGGGCATCAGTGGTATAGTCATAACTCTTGTAGAGTATATCAAACTTGAATAAGAAGGTATCAGGATCTTCTATGACAAGTCCATAGAACTTAAGAAGGACTGAAGTAGGGATATTTTTGAGGTTGTCCACTTCATTCTGATGAGCAATGGGGAAAGGAAAATTTGGTTGGTTAGGTCTATTTCTATTTGTATCACCCATGCCTACTTGATGTAGTTCCAAAGCAAAGGGATTCTCAAGCTGATTTTGATCTTCAGCGGAAACTTCAAATCTAGTTAGATTAGGAAATGAATCAACAAAGGGGTGTGGATCTTCTTCTTCTTGTATTGGGAGGTTCTATTATTCAACTAGCTAGAATGGATTAGGATTGTTAAGAAGGAATCTACCACGAGCATCTCTCCTTCTTCCTCTATGCATGTGGTATCAACTCACTATCAGCCATCTCACACAAAGAATTGGAAAAAGAATAGTAGATCATTACTTTCCTAAATGAGGAGTATACTACGAAAAACTTTCAGAAATACTACAGCAAGAAAGCTATCAATGACTACAAAGAACTCCCTAGTTTGACACCATCCCCAACAATGGCACTAAAAATGCTAGTCTCCTACAATGATCTAACAACTAAGCCCTTACAGCTGTGATTCAGAGATTGGACATCTAAACTGAATATCCATTTCAATCATCATGAAGGTGCATTTAACTTGTCAACCCAAGGATGTGAACTTGAAATGGGTCAATACAATATGTGCACTAAGGATCCAAAGTAGCCATATTCATTCTATAACTAAGAAAAACATAATGCTAAAGGTAAATTTCTTAGAAATAAATAACATAAATGTTGAACATCAACCAACAATTATGCTAAGCTAAAATGGATGATAGAAACAAAAATCTAAGCAAACAAACAAGAAACTACTCTATCTACTTTGGCTACAGGAATAGTCAATCCAAAATTCTTAACTAATTAATGAACATAAAGTAATAACTAAACTAAACTAAGTGGGTCCCTTTGGATGAGTATCCTCTAAAACTAATGTAAACTCAGATGCACAAAATTATAACTTCATTTTATTAATTGGAAAACATGAGTACAATAGAGTAGTGTAACTGTATTGCTGAGAACTAAGAATGCAAGTACATCATCAGATCGTGCAACTTCCTGAGAAGGAGCATCTGACTCTTATTTATAGGAAAAGAAGCTACTAACTAAGCAAGGAATTCAACTCCATGAATTGGGGGACGCCACTTTAGGGAAATCAGATAAAATGGAGAGGCAGTTACACATGCATGGAATCTAGTAAGACGTGCTTGCGTGAATGCATATTTAGCACAACAGTAATTCCTATATTCGTTCAATAGCAAGAAATACCATTTACAAGGTGCTTACAACTCGATTTGCATGAGGAATCTCCTGTTGTCGATAGTCTTCCCTTCGTTGACCTTTGCATTACCACTTTGTTAACCATTATGGTGAATGACCAGCTGGTGGAATCTTTTCAATTTAGTGGCCTTTAATCATATCTACATGGCAATATTAGTATACACAATAATCACATATATGTAACTATCTTGAAGAACATTCATTAATCCACATGTATAATTAACACAAATAGTCCATATAACATGTCAATGTCATTAAATATTTGTAGAGATAAAATTAGGCCCAATGTCTATGGTTTTGAGGACATATCAACATTCAAACATCAAGGTTCATGACAACTTCAACAAATAGATCATAAATTCTAGCAAAATTAAACTATAAAATAGACTCATCAAGAGTAACCAATGAGGAGCTACTGATTAAAACAATCATAAAATGGCATTGGAGTTAGCAAGAAGATGCATCATTATAAGGAATTGATATGGCTTATAATTTTTTATGCAAAGATTAGTCTTTATTAGTTTTGAAGATGTTTATTGTTGATAGAGAGACTGTGTGGAGTGAAGGAGACTAGATGGTAATAAGTCTATATAGTTTTCCAAAATTATATGAAGAGCAACTAGAATACAATGAATGGAAATGCATGGGCAAAGGAAGTTTAGCGCAGGGATTTGGTGTATTGGGCACTGTAGGTTAAATATCGACCTATGAATAGAGGTCAAAAGAAGCGCAATAGTTACATTTTCTTTTGTTTGGAATTCTAAGATTCCTAGCAGATTATCCATAGTAAGATTTGGTGTAAAGAAATTTGGATATAAGGAAAATGTGACGCTTAGAGACAAAGCCCGTGCAAAGGAGGAAAATCTAGAAAGACAAAGTAGGCAGAATAGAGTAGAGGCTGGAATGAATTGAGGTAAGAGAATGGTGGTCAACAAATTGAAGGGAAGCCAAACAATGATATGTAGAAAGCTAGTGGGGTGATTATATGAACAGGAAGTGGAGAACCAGAAGGTGGGGTGGTGCAAATGAGTTGTAGAAGATGAATAGTCAAAAGTCCAAAAGGAATTGGAATTGCCTGATATGTAATATGAACCTGAATAAAGATTATTTGTTTTTGAATTTGAGTAGTAAAATTGTACAATTGTAATTCAATTAAAATCAACACAAGTAATTGTTGATTTTGAATTTAATTGTCATGGAGTTTGTGTAATCCGAATTTTATGGGTTGAGTGAGTAGTTTGGTTTTTTCTTTACATCACCCTTGACCTACAATTATTAGCTTTGTGTCCAAAAATGTTACACATATAGTAGTAGCCATTAAAAGATTGATTCATTCTTCCTCCTTTAGACAAATTCACCACCTGAGTTTTGCACTCACTAGCTCTATGTCCAAATTTCTTGCATGAAAAACATTGACTGAAGAAGGAGCTAGGAAACTAATTCATCCTACTTCTGCACTTTGTTTCTTTGTGACCAATTTTATTACATGAAAAGAAAACATCATTAAAGGATGGATACCTTTGAGCATTTGGCTGTCTGATAGGTGGTCTTCCGGAAAAATTTCTTGGATTTCTTTTTTGCTTCCCTTTATTTTGAGTCTTGTAATTATCCTTAGAGTTTTCACCTCCTTCCATTCCCAAGCCTCATTTGCCTTTACTTGGTTTCTACCCTGAAATCAACTCATCAAGCTTGTCTGAGCTGAATTTAAAATTATTTTCATAAAGTTTTTCTTTCTCCAAATTTACTTTCAAATTCACCATTTCTTGTTCAAGCTTAGTGCATTCATTTGACTTGCTTTGCATAATTTTATTCATACAATCTTCAATTCTTTTCTTTTCCTCCACTTTAACCTTCAAACTAGTAATCTCTTCATTAGCTTGCTTCATCTGCTCACTTACTTCCCTATGTCTTTCTTTGAACTTCTTCAATTGCTCTTTCAATTTCCACACACTTTCATTTGCTTCATCAAGATTTTCTTTGAAATATTTGTTTTCACTTTCAACTTTGTCAAGATCTTCAAGCATAGCCCGAAGCTCTTCTTTATCATCCATATGTTCCATCTTCAGGATCTTCCTCAAGGTTTTAGGCTTCTCTAGAGGAACTGGGCTCTGATACCAACTATTGAATATCCAAAATACTAAGAGGGGATGGTGAATCAGTATCTTCTTAAACTTATTGAACAAATACCATCCAATTAATCTAATGCATATAACAGTAAAGATAATTAAGATCATTAACAGAATATGAAATCACACAACACATGAACACTAGGATTTTTACATGGAAAACCCAAAATGGGAAAAACCATGATGACTGTTATCTCACAATATAGTATAACCGATTATAAAATATTACAAAAAGGGGTGGCTCACTACTAGGAATCACTGTCCAAAATGAGAGGCTCACTGCCTACTAAAGTACAATAACATAGTGGCTTACAGACAGAAAATGAATTGATAAGGTACACCTAACAAGTGTTGATTCAACTCCTTTGAAGCTCAGTAAATTGAATTAACACACTTCATTATTTTTGCACTTCTTCACATTTGCATCATCATCAACTTCTTCATCTACAATCTCAAAACTATCCAATATATAAATTTGATACATCCACTAGCATCAATTAGGTTGGCCTAATTAGATGCAACCCTTATTCACCAAAAATACCAACTGTCAGCTTTGAGCATTCACAAAATCTTTCCAAACACAATTCAAATGCTCAAGATGCTACATCATGTCAGTATGGACCTAAGATAGGTCACACATACATCCGCAACAAAAAAATAAATCACCATAACATCATCCATCCATTAGGTCAGCCAAAAATAGACCTAATAGAAAAATGCAACAACAAAATAATGCCAACTCACTGTACGAGCACCTCAATATGTGAGATTTTGAATATGTGTGCTTCCATCATCAATAAACCATTTCCAAAAAAACCACAAGAAACAATAATCAATAGTTGAGAACTGTGGCCCAAAATACCAGAGGATGATAACTACATATTGGTTCAGATATCGGTCTGGAATGTCAGATCAAACTAAGACTTAATCTTGCAATTGCAACTCTTATAACATGGTGACATCGATGACAACACAAAACAGAAAAATGAGATGATCTTCATTCTTCCAACATCCATGCCTTTCCTTCATCCTTTCACACATGGATTTTATGACAAAATTCATTGCTAGGGCATGGGTGTTGAGTGTTGCTCAATCTTCCTGGTCACACATTTTCAGTTATGCCTGATCTATAAAGGAAATATTTGTATTCATTCTATGGGTTATTCCTATATCTCCTCTAACTTTTTTTCTTCAGAAGACTTTTATTTTCACATCTCTACAATTGTAAAGATTAGCTCTATGCCTTTACATTAATGAGGTTGATCATTGTTGATGGTCCTCCCCTCTTTTGTGTATGAGTAAAATTTCATTACCTTCATATCTGAGTGATTTTTATCATTTTCATGCATATATGTTCAGTTATTTTGTTTATAGTTGTTTTGAGAATCCTTCTTTCCTTCCAACACCTTGTCAAACCCTAACGTCCATGTTTACCTCAAGGAAATCATCAAATGGAGAATAGAGTGATTCCTTTGGTCCCCTTATTTGATATAATGAGAAATGTTAATTAGGAAGAAACACTTTTCCATCTTGGTGTACCACCTCCCATTTCCCTTCATGCATTCCTTCTTCCCATTTTCCCCTGTGAGCTATTAGAGTAGGATAGTAGTAGGTTTTCATGTGTTGGGTTGGATCAACACATTGCACTTGGATCACTTGGATCGAAAGAGGAAGTTAGCATTCTTCAAAGATTCGACCTCATATGTACAAGGTCCCACACCTTGAGGTAATTTCCATTGTGTCATTGGAATGTTGAACACCATGTTCAGCAGGGTGCAATTTCATGTGACAATAGTTTCTAACACACCCAGGATAATTTGGTGATTTATCTAGCAAATATTGTCTTTGGAAGCATATCTCAAACACCATGGTGAATCTGAGATAAATCTACTCATTCAAGCAAGATATTTTTTCTTCATTCTATTAAGAGAGTGGTGCTCTTTAATATTTCAACCTTTCGGGGCATTCTTATTGTACTAGCAACTCTGCAACATCATTTAGGCAACTCTACTAGTATGTACCGAGGACATTTGGTTGGGTAGTCCTCTACCCTTATTTTGTAATTTTTAAATTGTTTCTTGATCTTCCCATGCATAAAAATGTCAAGTTTTAATTGTTGGCATATAGTTTTCATTGATGTCAAAAGAAGTGTTGGTTGTTTTTTAAGAACCAAACTTAATCTCAACAATTTCCTATGAACCTGCCACAATTCAATGATCAACAATGGTGAGGATTGGCCAAGAACTAGGTGAAAGATTGTTAGGCTTTCCCTTTGCACTTTTGGCTTTGTAAGACCTAGGAGGGTGATCCCTACAATGTGCTAAATGATAGTCTTGTGCCAAATTACCACAATCATTGTGACTAATAGATACATTCTTATAGATTGTAAATTAAATGATAACCTTCAAGAATCTAACAAATTCTTTAACAAGTAATCATATAAAGAAGAGAATGGATGACCTCTCATGAAAATTTATGACAATTTAGGATGATTTAATGATTTTCAATAAGGTCTTGTTCTTTGAAAGGTATGGCTAACTCAATTATATCAAAGATAACCAAATTAATAGAGTAGTGTCTTATCCATGGGTGATGGATTCAAATTTGAAATAAACTATAATACAATAGTGATTTAACTCAACATTTACAGACTATTGTGATATTGCATTATGATAAAACAACTCTAAATACCCCATAACATAAACTAGTTATTAAATCCTTGTAGTTAATCACACAAACCTATGATTTCATCAAAGCATTTTAATTAATTCCTTGAATTAAAGGAGAGATAAAATCATACATTCAACCAAAACAATTGAAGACCAATAAAAGGATCCTTAATCATTGTATTAATAATTTGAGTAATAGAGTACAAAAGGAGAGAAACTAGTCTATAATTTTCACTTCTCATTCAAATTCCATCACTATTATAAAACCATTATGCCTATCACAGACTCAAATTCATACCTAGGAATCAATACAAATTATATTCCTTTGTGCTTGAATTACAAAATTCTTTTACATGAGTTAAAAAACTTCACCAACTAAATACATGTGCAATTGGACTTGAATTCCCTTTTATAAGAACAAGGGAGCAACAAGCTATGGGCCAAATTGCACATTTTAGTCACAATTTACATCTGACTTACATTTCAATTTCAATTCCAAAGCATCCTCAAGCAGTTATATTTGCAATTTGAGAAGAGGGAAATCCATATAAGAGAAAATTAATTTTCATACTATTGAATAATATGGTTCCTACCCTCCAAAAGGCATCTTTCATCATTGTAGTAGCACTATCCATAAGAAAAATATAATCCACGTGCCAACCAAGTCACCAGAAACTAAAACATAAAGCAATAAAAGAGGGAGAGCATAAACAACATCCACATCAACACCTATGTCATCAACTTGAAATTGGAGAGAAAGCAATATTTTATCCATACTTTATCAAAGGCCTAATGATCCGGGGGACAATTTTTTAGTGAAAATTGAAGTGTTCCCAATGCTCCAGATTTCAGCTTCATCAGAAAGAGAACGACGTCCTGGTTCCAACGCAACTTGAACGGGTCGAAAAGGACTCCGTTTGTGCAAGTTACGGCCAGTCAAACTTTCAGTCAAACTGGCTTCAGGGGCGTCCAGAAGGCGGAAAAAATAAACATCTCGGAAGTCAACGGAATCAGCGTCATCGCGAAGAGCTCGTCGAGACGATTCCGACGGTGTTCATTTCGTCGAAATCCGACGTCGCATGCTCAAGATACAAGCAGTCAAAGTTTTGAGTTGACTTTCTAGCTGATTGTACGGATGATGACGTCAGCATATTGTCCGTACCGTACAGAATATATAGACGAATTCACCGAGACACGTGGAAAATGACTCAGCTGTACAGACCAATCATATGTTGACATGTGGCATCCGTACGGATGACGTGGCATCAGACGTGGCAAAGTCTGGCGAATGGCGTTCTGACATGTGTCATCCAGTCAGCGGTATGAATATCCCTGTCAGCGGCTGTCAGCGGACACGTTGGCATTTTCTGGCGAATGATATACTGACACGTGGCATCCTGCATTTCCACTCCTTTGACCGGCGGATAAGTGAGTTTGTTTTAACTAAAAATGGTGGATGGGGTTCGACTCCGTGACTTCCGGCAAGCCATCCAACCTGCTGACCGTTGCGCCAACCCGAGCGCTAACAAATGATTGTACGGATGATGACGTCAGCATATTGTCCGTACCGTACGAAATATATAGATGAATTCGCTGAGACATGTGGCAAATGACTCAGCTGTACGGACCAATCATATGTTGACATGTGGCATCCGTACGGATGACGTGGCATCAGACGTGGCAAAGTCTGGTGAATGGCGTTCTGACATGTGTCATCCAGTCAGCGGTACGAATATCCCTGTCAGCGGCTGTCAGCGGACACGTTGGAATTTTCTGGCGAATGATATACTGACACGTGGCATCCTGCATTTCCACTCCTTTGACCGGCGGATAAGTGAGTTTGTTTTAACTAAAAATGGTGGATGGGGTTCGACCCCGTGACTTCCGGCAAGCCATCCAACCTGCTGACCGTTGCGCCAGCCCGAGCGCTAACAAATGAATATGGTTAGCGGTTTATTTTGTTTAGAACTGTTGAAGATTTGTTTGTTAAAAACAAACGGCCGGCGGTTTGAACCCGCGCCGGCCGCTCTACCAAAACACTGCTTACCATTGCGCCACGCGAACTCTCTAAAGTTATATACGAGCTCGGTTGCTTTTCTTGTAATTCTATTAGCCGAGCCTTTGTCAAAATGGCTAAATAAGCCAAAACAATCAAAACCACCAAAACAACCTATATCCAAAAGATGTCAGAGGATAAACCAGACCTGATACGACATGATGGAGGAAGATATACAATTAATTGAGTGGCTAGGCCTAATTAGGCAAGTTTTTTGTATAAAAGGAGGGGGGTAGGCTTTGTTTTAACAAGTCCAGGTGGAGATAGCGAGAGAATGCTCGAGAGATTGAAGACATTTCTGCACATCAGAGTAATGACATGCTGTTGTGCTTGAAGGAGATAGTCTTGAAGCCTTTGTAACTGATTTTTGGAGCTAATCGGATCGGTCCTCCATTGGAGAGGGACCCGGAGACGTAGTCCTTAGGGACGAACTCCGTTATCAATTTTGGTTTCGTCTCTCTATTTCTTCTCTCTTTTCTTTCTCAGTTTATCTTGGCATTTATTTAATTATGTTATGTTCATTATTCATTTGAGCATTTAATTTGTAATCACTTAAGTTAAACGTTGTAATAATTGATCTTTTACGTTTAAGCATTTTGTAAGCAATAAGTCCTAGATCCCTATATAGATCACCTAATCTGTACTAGTTCCAGGCCATGTATCATATTTCTCTCAACCATTATTCACCACTATTGCGTACCAAAAGATCAAAATTTTAGTAACCATCAAATAGTAGTAGCCTAATCCTCCAATACATCCAAGTACTTTTCCTTCCTTGCTTGAAATTCCTCCTATGTGGAGCAATTGAATGTGATAATATTGTCATCCTTTAACATGTAAGGAGCATGTTTAGTAACAACTTGATTTCCTTCCTTATCAAATTCTTCCAAAGCAACTACTGCCTAAGAAAGCATGTTCATGTTTTTATTTATCATGCTCATGTTAGTTTCTTCAAAAAATTTGGCTCTTGATTTGAAATTACCTCATTAGCCTTGCTTTCTCAAATCTTGTAGAGATTTGATATCACCATAATCCTTCAATATATCTGGAAGGAGACAAACTTTAATTTCATGAAAGTTCTTAACCAAATCCCTTATTTTAGACTCCAAAGGCTCAATCTTTCCCTAGAATTATTTAATTCCATTCATTGTTCTAAGGGTGGGTTGTATTTTGTTAGGCTTATTTAATCATGTTTGGATCCCACAACCATTAGCCTCAAATCTTGGAGTCTTGGAATCCATTTTTCCATGAGTGGTGTTGAGACTATAAATTTCTGATTATTTTCACATGTTTTCATACCCCTGAGTTTCCATTTGAGTCCTCATCATAAACACATGGGTTTGTTTTCATGTCATTCTACTCACATTTTTTCCATATTTGCCCCATTGAATCCATCGGGTCATGCATTTTCCATGTTGTTGTTCCTATTGGCATAAGCTCATAGCTGTCTTCCCGACCCACAATGCATTTCTGCTAACATATATTTGTTGTTGGCATATCGGCGTGACAATATCAAGGTCTCCCTGATCCATTTTTCTGACAAATGTTTGTGTTTCCTATCAGCAAGATGTTTCTGTTGTCATGATGATTTGATTTTCACTTACATGCACCGTTCGACAGGACTTCTCTGCAGTCTCAGTGACAGAGGATGATACACATTTTGGCATGAGTTGCGGCATCGATATATGGTCTTGGCAAGATCTCTATGTCTTGCCAACTGGCACATTTAATGATCATTTTGGCCAAACTTGTTGGTATCGGCATAATGTTATAACGATCTTGATGTGTCTTACGGATTTGATCATGTGGACTTACTTCGGCCCAAGTCATGGTATTCGGGAGAGGGTCTTGGTGAGACCTATTGTCTCACTAACCAGTGGTGGAAGGATTGACCTATCGGAATAAGTTAAGAGCTTCGATGAAATGTCATATTGATTTTGTGGTGTCTCACCGACTTGTGCAAAAAGTTACATCGGTAAGAGTTGAAGTTTGTGGCATGTGGTCTTGGCGAGTGTGAATTGTCTTGCCGACTGGTGATGGAGGAGGCTTATTGGTGAGAGGTATTATATCAGTATGAGGTCTTGATGAGTGACCTCCACTCTCACTGATAAAACACATGATGGACTCATCAGCAAGAAAAACCTTATGTCATGGCGACCAAAATGTATCATGTCAACTTTCGGTGAAACAAAGTTTAATCTATGAGATGTCTCCCCGATATCACAGGGTTATAGTGATAGTGAATGAAAATAATGGTGCATCTTGGTGACAAGTTTCCCTATGTCTCAACAAATGAATAATACACTAAGATAATCATATCGATGAAACATAATGTTGGTTGTATGACATCTCCCCGATGCTGATATGTCACGGCAAAAGTGAATAACACCAAGGGGAATGACTGACAATATAAATTCCTTCGACATACTTTCTAGATGTCTCACTAGCTGTTCCATTGGCAATTAACAAAAATTCAAATATTGTGGCCGACATGTGAATTTCTAAATGCAGTTGCAGGCTGACATGGATTTTCTTGAATACTGCGGCTGGCTGACTTGGAATATGAAGTGATATGTTTCTTGATGTTGGTGTATAAATATGCACTCTTGATTGTAATTGAGATATCAGATCTTAGAATAGATACAGTAGATTAGGAATGGACATAGTAGAATAAAATTCTCATTCCAGAGACTATGTTGCATGTTTTCAAATGGTGATTTCAATGAAATTTAGCTGGTGTGGTAGTTTATTCCTGGTATCAATTGTCTATTGAGTTTATTGAAAAGTATTGCTAAGTTGTCTCCAAGTTGATTCTTTCTAGTTGTTTAAATTGATGTAACAAGTTTATTTTCAGTTTATCAGTGTACATTTGGTGTATCTATGTGGTTAATTTACTGGTTCTCTCAAGAAGAGATTAAATCCTTTTGGTTGATCAAAGTAATCAGGGAGATTCATTTGGATTATTAAAGTAGAGCTTAGTAGTCATAATCTTGCATGTTTATACAAGTTGTAAATAGAACATATGCCAGCAATTTGAGTTTTTACCAGAATAAGTTGCCCACTTCTGTTTCATTTGACTCTGCATACCGAATAAGGCACTGGTCTCTGCAATTTCATCATTTGGATTCATTTAGTTTCTTTACATCTATTTTACATTTGTTAATTGAGCATTTTAGGATTTAGATCAAAAGATTACTATTGCTATCAAGTTTGTTCACTCCCATCTACCATTGTGAACAAAGCATTTCAGAAGGATAATCATAAGTCAAGTCTGCTTCATTCTGAAAGGTACACCCACCTAGGTTTAGCAGCACCTGAAGAGTAGAAGGTTGAGTTCTCTTGACCTTTTCTGTTACCCTTAAACATATCAAGAGATTGGCAACCTCTTTAGGCATCTTGCCTATGTTTTTGAGAGCTAAAAAATTGGTGACTCTGTTGGGGATTACATGAGAAAATTCGGTTGAAGACCATCATATAGAGTCAGTGGAGGAAGATATATAATTTGAGAAGATTCAGAAAGAGTGATTTCGCTGGGGAAAAGATCAAAAATAATCATTTTCCTACTTTTGGAAAAGTAGGTGGCAACTCTGAAAAGGCTTGATGAAGAATAGAATTTGTGTATGGAATGAATGAGTACACAAATGCAGGCAGGCATTGGATTCCTCAAATGCTTGATAATACAATTGGAAATTCTCACAATGGAGGCAATGCATATCATGCACAAGAGAGTACATACTCACCATAGCCACCTCATGGTAAGCAATATGTGCCATATCATCATACACAACACTATGGTCTGATGTACTAGTATCAGTACCCACCTAGCACCCCCCCTCATCAATACAAAACAATGATTAGACAGTTTGATTTGGCAAGGATTCAATCATCCCCTTATCCAATAGATAGTAGTTGGAGAAGTATTGTTCCAAGGTTTACTATGAGTGATGTAGTCACTGCTGAGGAGCATTTAAGAAGTTTCAATGCTTTCATCCAAGATTTGGGTCTGCCATATGAAGATTTATGCATGAGGCTATTCATGATATCACTTATTGAAGACACCAGGGTTTGGTTTAATAGCCTACTAGTAGCTTTTATTGATTCTCTCCAAGGATTTCAGGATCAATTCCTTGAGCAATATGGGAATCTAGGTGCACCAGATGTGGCTCTTCATGAATTAATACGGATTTAGAAAGATCAAAATGATACAGTTTATGATTTTAATCAGAGGTTCAATAAGTTGCAGAATAAAATACCTCCTGGATCAAAGTTGACGGACTCTATAGCACTAAGTGTTTATTTGAATGCATTTGATCCTAAAATAGGGTATGAATTGAGAAATAGATTCCCAAGAGATTTGGCTGAAGCATAGAAGATAGCAATGACAATGGAAAACAATAGGAAGGTTGTTGGGATAGTCAGTAAAAGAGATAATCCTAAGGTTCCTCAGCAAAGTAGCAATTATCATTACAGATAGGAGAATACTTATAGAAGTGAGAGGCCAAGGTTGCATGACATGCCTTATAATACAGACTGGAAGGGAAAAAAACCTATAACAGCTAGGCCTAGAAGCAAAGAGACTCCTGATCCATTGAGAAAGAGGGGAAACTATATGGTAAGTAACAATTATTTCTGTGAAGTTTGTGATATGCCACATTCCCCAGATTATTGTGTTGTGGCCTAGAGAATGCAAGAAGAGGGAATGCTGATGGGAAACAATGGAGAAGATCACAGAGTATATTTGACTTCAAATACTTTTCACCATGTTGAGGAAGATAAAGGTGCCAGGAATCTCTCTTGCACAACAGATTGTGACAGGAAAAGAAGTGCATGTTGTGAGGAATCCAGTGAATATTTAGATTCTAATGATGAACCTGAGGATTTTGATCTACAGTTAAGGGATTCTTCTACCTCTTATGAAGATCAAGATGAAGAGGCAATGGGAAATATTGATCCATCTGATAGTAGGTATATAATACCTCTAGCTGTAGTTGAAAGCTATGAAGACACACTTGATGAAGAAGAGATTTGTACATCTAAAAATGGTTTCCAAACTTTTTCAAACCCATTGTATGATGAAGAGTTAAAAGAGGGTCAAATGATATTTTGCAAAGGTATGTCCAAAAATGAACTTCAAGCATTTTCAAATCCACTTTATGAAAGAGAGGAGCTAATTTTAGACAAGCAAAATGATTGAATAAATTACTGCGTTGATAATGTTTCTAATTTCCCATTCTCTAATGGTATTGGATTTCTTTTTGATGATGACAAAAGTGAAGAATATAACTGTAGTGATGAAAATTTTGAGACTTGTTCACTGAACAGTGAGCAAATTTCAGATTTGTTAACTCCTAAATACTAGGGATGTTCACATGAAGGTGATCTTGAAGTTTTGTGTCCATCTTACATTTGTTTTGACAGTGAAAGATCTTTGTGTAAAGATTCTTATGACTCCCTGTGCATTTCTTGGAATGATGGTGAAACCTTTGGTGTTGATCAAAATTTTGTTTCCATTCAGGATGAGGTATGTGATTTTGAAATTTCTAATTCATGTGAAGAAGATGTTTATTTGCATGCCAAGGATGATAGAATTCTATCTTTGATTGGTTCACATATGCATGATATTGAGGATATGAGTCATGATCCAGTGTTGTCTCCGAAAAGAGATACTAAAGAAGTGCAAAAGGTTTCAAATTTTTTTGATTCTCAAAAGAAGCACTTTGATGGTCAATTTTCAATACAGCTAGGAGGGTGTTTCATAATACATAACAATGAGAAAGATAATGAGAAATATTGTATTGAATATGCATGCATTTTATATATTGAAGATAACAAAGGTTTGTCCCGTGATGATGAAGAATTTGAATTGTTGAATGGTGAAGGGGTTTTCGACCAAGTTGAGCATGATGGTTCTCTAAGAACTTGTAATAACAATGATAGAGCAGGTTGCATGAATTTCTTCAAGATGAATCTGATGAGCTCAAGAAAAAACCAGGTATTTGATAGGGGAAAGTATGGTTTGAGTTTCAGATTGTAACAGCTCAGAATAGGTGAAGTTGAAACACAGAGGATTTAGGGTTGCTAGTGCATGGACAACTCTTGCTTATCCTCTTTAAAATTATTTTCCATGCACAGTAGTTTAGGGTTTTGGTTCAGCTCCATCTTGCATTCATTTTGCATTCATTCCATCATTCTATTTTTCCATTTCCATTTTTCTCGTCTTGTGTCTAGTCTGCTCACCCAAAGATTTGGATCCTTGCAATGATCTTACTATCATTCATCCCCAGATAAAGCCCCTATTGAGACTATAAATTTTTGGTTATTTTCACATGTTTTCATACCCTTGAGTTTCCATTTGAGTCCTCATCATAAAAACATGGGTTTTTTTTCATGTCATTCTGCTCACATTTTGTCCATATTTACCCCATTGAATCCATTGGGTCTTGCATTTTCCATGTTCCTATCGGCATAAGCTCATAGCTATCTCCCCGACCCACAATGCATTTTTTCAAACATATGTTTACTGCTGGCATATCGGTGTGATGATATTAGGGTCTCCTCGATCCTTTTTTTTCTAACAAATGTCTATGTTTCCTATCGGCAAGACATTTCTGATGTCATGATGATTTGATTTTCACTTACAGGCACCCTTTGGAAGGAATTCTCTGTGGTCTCGAGAACAGAGGATGATACAAATTTTAGCATGAGTTGCAGCATTGATATATGGTCTTGGTGAGATCTCTATGTCTTACCGATCAACACATTTAATGATCATTTTGGCCAAACTTGTTGGTATCGGCATAATGTTATAATGATCTTGATGTGTCTTACCGATTTGCTCATACGGACTTACTTCAGCCCGAGTCATGGTATTCGGGATAGGGTCTTGGCAAGACCTTATTGTCTCACCGACCAGCGGTGGAAGGATTGACCTATCGACATATGTTAAGAGCTTTGGTAAAATGTCATATCGATTCCATGGTGTCTCACCGACTTGTGCAAAAAGTTACATAGGGAAGAGTTGAATTTTGTGGCATGTGGTCTTGGTGAGTATGAATTGTCTTGCCGACTGGCGATGGAGGAGGCTAATTGGTGAGAGGTATTATATCGGTATGAGGTCTTGGTGAGTGACCTCCAGTCTCATCGATAAAACACATGATGGACTCATCGGCAAGAAAAACCTTATGTCACGGCGACCAAAATGTATCATGTGGACTTTCGGTGAAACAAAGTTTAATCTATGAGATGTCTCCCTAATATCACAGGGTTACAGCGATAGTGAATGAAAACAATGGTGCGTCTCGGTGACAAGTTTCCCTATGTCTCAACGAATGAATAATACACTAAGAGAAGCATATCGATGAAACATAATGTTGGTTGTATGACATCTCCCCAAGTTTGATATGTCACAGCAAAATTGAATAACACCAAGGGGAACGACTGATAATATAATTTCCTTCCACATAATTTATGGATGTCTCACCGACTGTTCCATTGGCGATTAACAAAAATTCAAATATTGTGGCTGACATTTGAATTTCTAATTGCAGTTGGAAGCTGACATGGATTTTCCAAAATATTGTGGTTGGCTGACTTGGAATATGAAGTGATATGTTTCTTGATGCTGGTGTATAAATATGCTCTCCCGATTGTAATTGAGATATTAGATCTTAGAATAGATACAGTAGATTAGGAATGGACATAGCAGAATAAAATTTTCATTCCAAAGACTATGTTGCATGTTTTCAAATGGTGATTTGAATGAAATTTAGATGGTGTGGTAGTTTATTCCTGCTATCAATTGTGTGTTGAGTTTATTGAAAAGTATTGCTAAGTTTTCTCCTAGTTGATTATTTCTGGTTGTTTAAATTGATGTAACAAGTTTATTTTCATTTTATGAGTGCACATTTGTTGTATCTGTGTGGTTAATTTACTGGTTCTCTCAAGGAGAGATTAAATCCTTTTGGTTGATCACAATAATCAGGGAGATTCATCTGGATTATTAAAGTAGAGCTTAGTAGTCATAATCCTGCATGTTTATACAAGTTGTAAACAAAACATATGCCAACAATTTGAGTTTCTACTAGAATAAGTTTCCCACTTTTGTTTCATTTGTCTTTGCATACCCAATAAGGCACTGGTCTTTGCAATTTCATCATTTGGATTCATTTAGTTTCTTTACATCTATTTTACATTTGTTAATTGAGCATTTTAGGATTTAGATCAAAAGATTACTATTGCTATCAAGTTTCTTCACTCCCATCTGCCATTATGAATAAAGCATTTTAGAAGGATAATCATAAGTCAAGTCTTCTTCATTCTAAAAGGTACACCTGCCTAGGTTTAGCAACACCTGAAGAGTAGAAGGTTGAGTTCTCTTGACCTTGTCTATTACCCTTAAATGTATCAAGAGGCTGGCAGCCTCTTGAGGCATCTTGCCTACGTTTTTGAGAGCTAACAAGTGGGATGGCTACCTCCTTGTCTATGTCAAAATGTTTTACTGCATCAACCATGGATGGATAATTAGCATGGATTCTAATTAATCTCTTTTCAATTCCTCTATTTAAATGTTTTAACATAGCATTCACAATTTTCAAGTGATGCAGAGGGTCAGGGATCTCAAAAGATACACAAATATTTAAGATTAACAAAGTTTTGTTCTTCAATCTCTCAACTAGACACCAACTTAGAAATAAGGCCTTCACCTTGCACTTAAGACCTATCTACCTCCCTTGTGATTCCTAATCATTGAAATGATCTCAAAAGACTTGAACAAACTTGATTCAAATGGGTTTCAAGCCCTAACCGTCCATTTTATACAAAACTCTCTTTTGCTGCTCACATAGCCATCTAGCCTATTAGGCCTTTGGCAATGGATTTTTGACTTCTTCCTCAAATTTTGCAAATGAACCTCCAATATAATGATGGTTTCAGATGTGGATTGTGATGAAAAACATCATTTCAACTCCTTGGCATCAATTGTTTCAGACAACCTCACTTCAAACCCTGTTGTTTCCTTAAAATTAGGCCTAATTAGCCCTATTTTACAAAGCAACCCCTCTTTAAATTTGTCCCCTGACCATGAAACTTTCAGCAGTCTCCTAAAATGACTCAAAACCAAGGAATCCAAGTTTTTAGCCCTCTATGACACATCTATCATGCTCCAGCACAAACCCCTCCTCAGCTTGCCTCAAAAACTAGGGCTTCTTGAAAACTAACCTTCCAATCACTTCCAGAACTTTCTCATTGACTCTACACCATTAGGACAACATATTTAGTTGTTCCAAACTCAAAAACATGCCCCTCATTAAGGCAGATCTTCTGCTGCTACACCCTAGCCTCCATCTTCAAGCACTTTTCCCTTTGACAACTTGGTGTACACCTTGATATTCTTCCTTCCTGCACATTAGTTGGTTAAATATGTATGATACATGTTAGGAATGATCCATTTCATAGGTCACAGCAGCATTCTACCTTGAAATGGATCAATCATCCATGAAAATCACCAAAATTAGTGAAAAATCTGCACTTTTTTTAGGACAGTCAGCAAAAACGTGCAAGAATTGATCTATTTCCTTTATCAGAGCATGTGATTGGTGTTAAAACATCTAAATACAAATTACCAAAGCATCCAAATGCAGAAAAATTCAATAAGATTCAATGGTTCATAAAAAAAAACACAGAAAATTGCAAGAAAACAAAAAAAAAATTGTATTTTCTGAGAACAGTTCGTACAATTCCTTCACCAACCACCTAACCTTCGTACAAATGATTATTTTAGGGTTATAAACCCATTCCCCAACTAATCCAACTGATTTGGATTAATTACATTGCTTAATTTACTCTAAAACTCTCAAAACCCCTTTTCCCACCTAAACTAAAATTTGAAAATTTGAAATTGCAAATTTGAATTTTATTAACACCCACCCTCTAAAAACTATTGGATATTAACTATCCAAGTTTATTTGACCTATTTAAAGCATAATATCATTAATCAAAACCCCTAGAACCTAATTTTCCCTTACATTGCATTTTTAATCCAAATTCCTTATTAGGAACCTTGAAACTTTTAACACCCTCATTACACTTATTTATCTCAAATGCCATTATAGGCTTCAATACATCATAATTAATGCTTTGATTTGTTTGGAAGGCCCTCCTGACCCCTGCACTCTCCTGGTTCTTGAACAACTCTTTGAAAGCCTTGGGTGCTCCTGCACCATCAAGTTACTAATAAAAATCATCCTATCATGTTGGATGCACTTTTCTTCACACTCCAACTTCTTTAACAAATCTTCTTTACTGATTTATTTTGCTTGTTGTGCTTATGATGTGGTAGGTTCCTTCACTAATATGGGCACATCTCCCATATTGTAAGGCATAATTTTCCATGAACTTGTGGGAGGTGTAGAAGTAGCAAGTGTTGGCTCTTATGATGCAGTAGGATAAGTAGTATTTGTTTGCATTTGCTCACTAGGTTGCAAGTTTTGAATTTTTCTTTTAGTAATGTCATTTTAGTTTGTAATTGCATTATTTTTTGTTGTCCTTGTCCATATTGAATTTCTCTATCTCAGCTATTACTGATTCAACTGTTGCTTTGGTGAACTATACAATGTTCACTAACATAGTAGTAGCCTCAATAGATGAGGTGTCAGACACCCTTTTGATGATCAAGCCCCCTCTATAGTCTGTAGATGGATCTACAACTTCTTTCTTTTTGGTGTTGGTGGATAGGCCCCAGATGGCTAATGTATCCCACTACTCACTAAATGTAGATCCTTGCAGTACAATGTTCGCTTCTTCCTTAGAATTGTATAGAGGCGTATCATACCTCTTTACTGTATCAAAAGCAATTGCAGAGGATAGGTCCGAATCTAGCAATCACATAATACCATTTTTCCTCACCAAATCTCTACCCTCTTGTGTAGCCATTTCCCAAAAGATTTCTTTCATCTCTTTTATTACTTGATCTTTTATAACTACATTAGGAGATTCAAGGCAAAGTCTCCTCTTCTTAGCAATGTTATTCACATATTCATCTTTTGTGACCCTCCAAGAAAATTCCATGAAGATTGGGACTTAATAAAAGAATCATCATCCATAAACTTTTTATAGGACTTTTCTCTAAGATCGTCTTTATTATTCATTCTTGTGAGGTCTCCTCTCCTCAATCTAAGGCCTGATTGTTATTACAATACTAGCTCCCTAGGTGGAGAAGGAATACCTTATTGCATCTCTTCTTCTATTACCAAAATTCCATCTTCTGAATCCTCCTCATAATCTACCAAGTCAGTTGATTCAACCTTTTGCTTCTTTTGAGGTGGTGAAAACTACCTAGGTGGTGAATCAATGTCAATAATTGTAGGACCAATTGACCTAGGAGGAGATGGTGGTGGAATTTGTTGCACTAGTGAAGGGACTCTTTGTTCCTCTTGCTGAGAAGAGGTTGACACTACTTGTTCCTTCTCCTTCACCATATCTTTCCTCCTCTTGAAGAAAATAACTTTCTTTTGGGGCTTTAGGGATGGTATTTCTTCCATCATAGGGGTATCCCATTCTCCTTGTTCTTCCACTACAATAGTGTTCCCCTTTTCTTGAATCAATATTTCTCCCTTCAAATGCCCAACCACTATCTCAAAGTTCTAAAAAACATATTTAGTTCTTTGTATTTCATTCAGAATCTCTACAAGAGCCAAGAATTGAGGGTCTTTAGATTGGAGATCCCTCTCCAATTTATTGAATGCAATCCATTTCATTTTTCTGTCATTTTGTATTTGAAATTCAAAAATATTTCTTATTACATCTTCTAGGAAATATAAGTTATGAATGAACTTTGAACTTCTAATCCTTACTTTCAGCCATGCCATAAATCCCTCTAGAACATGGTTTCTTTCTCTTTCTCTCTTCATTTCCAGAGGCTTAGGTATATCATTAATCTTATCCCATCCTCCTTTCTTCATAAGAAAATCTAAAAAACAACTATATGTAGGGAAAAAGGTTTCTTTCCCTAATCCTTCAAATGATTGTTTTCCACATTTCCCAGTTGCCACATTACCTCTAGAAAACCAATTCTTTTTGGCACATCCCTTGGGTACATATGAGTTTAGACAACTATTCCATACACCCTTAAGATTATGTAACCTATGTAAGGGATTACATCACCCCAATTGTGATCAATATTCAGATCTGGGATCCTATCCTTGGGCCTCAAAAATTCATGCAAAGTAGTAGAAATTATTGGCATATTCATAATCGATACTCCCCTTAGCTTGGAGGTAGAAACATTTTCAACACCACATAATAAAATTTCATATCATTCTTGTCAATAATTTTGGTCCAACATTGGACATGTAGATCCAAATCACCTTCCTTCTTCTACAAAGTCATATCCTTACCAAAATATGGAGCTCCTTTGAACAAAATCATGTGCATGAACAAAGAATACTAGTAAAACCTAACCCTATAGTGACCATTTTTTAGTTTAACCAAGCCCTCATGAATCTTCTCTACCAAGTACCCTCCATAGTCATAGAGTGTGCAGCCTATAGGGGGTTGGATATGTGCAACTATAAATAGTTCTTCCATTGGCATGCTAATGGTGGGGTCATAAAATATGATTTGGCATAAATAGTAGAATGTCCTCTAGAAATAAGAAACAATGTAGTTGATGGGTTAGGGATCTTTATCTAATGGGAACAAGATGATCCTCCGACCATCAACAGATGCCAAATATTGTTGCAATACTAAAATTTTAAAGGTATGTATGAACCTCTCATACTCTGTCTTGATTACTTTATCATCAATCTTGACCATATCCCACTCCACTCAGTTAGTTTGAAAACTTCAATTATTTCTTCTCTGGTGACCTTCACCATTTCAATCCCATAAAATGTTTGTAGAGTCCTTGTGACTAGGTCATAATTTGCAACTGTTGCCTTTAATAGGTCTATGTCCATGTAGAAATTTGGTACTATCAGTTTCCCATTATCCAAATTCCAAGGGTTTCCCACAATAATTCCATAGTTTCTATTTCCAAACTAGCAACTAAATTGTGCCCATCCAGTATATGGCAGTGTGGCATCCTTAATAGTGCACTTTCTATCAATAAGCCCCTCCACAATTTATGTACCTTGGAATAATAGTTGACCCTTAAGTTTCTAAGAGGTATAGGGTTTTAATTGGTCAGTTAGTTCTTGGACCAGAGGCCTGACTGGAGGTTTAGACCTAGAGGTTTCTTTTTAGACTTGGATGCTTTAACTTTTGGTGTCATAATCCTAGAGTTTGCTCAAACTAGGGTTTCCTTTTAACAAAAATTAAGTTCACGACTTGGGTATGGGTTTGGCATGTAGTAAAACCAAATTGGACAAGCTAGTCATTCAAATTGAATGTCAAACCTTAAAATATATACATACAAACTCAAAACCCTACTAGTAGAATGTAAAGGAAAGAAAAAATTGGAAAGTATAAGAAATTTGAATAGCAAGGTATCGATTTCACTTAATGGTTTGTAGTCACTTTAAAAAACCCTAATCCTTTTCATCAAATGAGCTTGAAAATTACAATAATAACTCCTTGAATGCATTGGATACTTTTAACAATCTATAATTATGCTTTAAAATAGTATTTTATGGCTTTATGTCAGATTGATATGGTAGTTCTACGTCTTATCCACCATTACTATTTGCTTGCATGAACCATAATGACTCATTTTCTCTCAAAATCAACTTTGAATGTTAGCCATTTATTGTGCAATGTTATGGATCGATGAATGATCCAAATTGGGCCAAAGAGGTTTGAAAAATCTAACCATGCACAACTATCACCATCGACCAATTAGAATAGGTCGTGTGGAAAATCCTCCAAGTTACCTGTGGGGCCCACCATCTTCACCAATGTAGAGAAAATCCATGTGCTAGCCTCCCCACTCCCTTTTTGGGCTTAACCCGTGTGTAGATTTTAGTAGCAAGGAGGTGGGGAGTAGTCCAGATTAATTTGGCACCTCCAATCTGTGCACACTTTACCCTTCAAGCCTTCTTCCTTTACATATAACCATCAAGTCAGATGGATGGCCTAGATTATAGCATCTTGTCCACATTTAATAAATGTACTTTTAAAAAACCTTTAGTAGCACAAGATTTAGTATGGTCATCCTCATACTGAAATATTTCATAAATATTTCATACTTTATTATAGTTCCTTTCATGGTTTTGATCTTTCAACGTGGCATCTCCCCGCTTGCCTGTTGAGGGATGGGAGATGAAGGTGAGTCCCCCACATGATTTTGGAGAATGGTTAAGATTGTCCCATGCTACCCTATTTCAACCAGCAATCTCATCAACTAGAATTTTTTCTTCCTTCAAAGATCAATTGGCCCCGTTGACAGATGGGACACGTGGCGCTTGCTCGCTAGCCTGCCCGAATATTTTTTATAGGAAATAAAACGTGATAGGGAAGCAGGGAGTGGTTAGGATCAAAACATATAGATCCAACAGTCATCATAAGAAAATTATATCTATACATGTACAATTGTTAGTACCAAAAAGTGGGATGACTAGGGTAATGAGAGGCAGTGACATAAAACTTAGGCCAAGACCTTATATTTATGATGCAAAATTAAAACCCCAGACTTAGGAAAATATAAAAAACTTAAAATATTTATGACCTGCATGACATAAAGCAATATTTAGAATAATTTGATGGGCAACAGTCAAGATCATTAGGCTTAAGGGGCCAGTAAAAGGGAAAAGTTGAATGACATTAACCATAACTATTGTGACTGGGAATAGGAAACAAAAGGTCAACATCAAATTATAATTCTTGTAAAGGAGTTAAGTACCTATGGTTTCATGAGGGTTTAAGGCATACTAAAACCCCATAACAAAGGTAGAACTAAACCTTAATCCACAAGACCAGTTCCAGACTATGGAAGGAAACTAGATTTTGAAAAAAATATCAGTGGAACACAAAGAATTATAGGGTTTCCACTAGTGGTTCTGACTGGGGATGCATTCCTCTTGTAGGAATGGAAAGATTTCAGATCTCATGCTTGAAGTAGACCAAGCACAAGAACACCCAAAAAAAAGGACTTGCATAGACAAGGCAAGGAGACCAAACCCAAGCAAACCAATATACAAAATTTATAGGACTATACAATGTACATGGAGCAAAACATATTTCAAGAGAAATATGGCTTTGAGAACTGTCCATGTATTGGTATTTCAAAAAGTTCACCTACTAAGCTTTGGAGAAAGTATGAATCCTCACCATGTGTATTGGATATCAAATAAGGTCCTAACCATAATGTCTCAAACTTCCCATGCTTGCCCTTATCCTGAGCTATTGTATTCCACATCAATACCATGCTCCCTAGTTCAAATTTTTTAGGAGAAGTTGTTTTATCATACAAGTGCTTGAATTGCAACTGCATCTTGGTATTTTTGTCATGATATTCTCTTCTAGTTTCATCTAATTGTATCAAGGCATCAACTCTATGTTGCATTTCATCTCATGTCACCATCATACTCTTGTACAAACTTATACATATTTAGCAATTTTTTTTTATGCAACCTTACATCTAAACCATACACTAAACAAAAGGTTAATTTCCTATGGCTTTCTTGATAGTAACCCTATCAACCCATAGTTTAAGCTTTATCTTTGAATCCCATGCCTTTTTATTCTTTTCAATCACCCTTTTGATGATTTCTATTAGACTCTTGCTACTAGATGTATCTTGACCATTCCCTTAAGGATGGTAAGGGGGAGAATAAGAATTTTGTATTCCATGCTTATCACAAAAATATATGAAATCATCAGATCTTAAGCACATAGTGTTGTCAAAGATAATCTTTTTTAGGACTTTGAATCTGATCATGATGTTATTCATCAATAAATCAATTACCACTTTGCTTGTTGCCTTCTTGGGGAGGATTTTTTCCACACATAGTTACAACAATGATCCAAGAATCCCCCCCACTGGATTTCTCATATATTTCTCTAATGAAGTCAATACCCCACTATTGAAAAGGGGCCTGAATTGAAATAGGTCTGAGTGGTACATTCCTTGAATTTTTTTTAGCTTTCCTAAGAATCTTTGAAAAGAATCACAAGCTTTGAAAAACTTGTGGACATTTTTGAAAACTAAGGGCCACTAAAAAATTTCCCTTAAAATCTTGTGAGCAATGGTTTTATCCATGTAATGGTTGCCACATACTCCATTATGCATTTCTTGCAAAAGTTCCAATTCCTATTTACCATCCACACATTTGAGTAGTAAACCGTTTGGAATTCTCCACCAAAGCTCATTATCAATGATGACATACTTAATTGGTTGTAACTTCAAAGTTCTTCGCTCATTGTCAACCATACATTTAGGACATTGCATGGTTTGCAAATATTGAATGATCCTTCTATACCACCCACAAGTTTGCATGTCACTGTTAGGTGCAACAACTACATATTCAGCTTGGTTTATATAGTTCACCTCCAAATTGGTTTTAGCCATTACCTTAGATAGACCTTGTCCTTTCACCAACTTAGTGATCTAAACATCAATATTAAATTCCTGGATCTTGTTGATCCATCTACACCTCCTACTTATGGTTTATTGTTGAGTGAATATATCCTTAACTGTACCACTTGGCACAAAAGCTATGATTGTAGCTCCCATTAAGTATGTTCTGAAATTTGTATAGCCTTGACTAAATCATAAGTCTACTTCTCAGTCATATCATACTTAAGCTCATTGAATTGCAAATATATGCTAAAAAATGCAATGGGTTGTTCAAATCCCTCATCATTTTTTCTGTAGTAACACAACAACAATAGTATGAAAGGATGCAAAGGAAAAGATATGCATAGGTTTAGAAAAATCTAGAGATTTTCAACACTGGAGCCTCCTTTATATTTTTTTTTATACTTTTGAATGCATGACTAGGCTCCTCACTCCAAACCAGTTTCTCTCCCTTCTTTAACATTTTAGAAATAGGCCTGGTAATCTCAACAAAATTAGTTACGAATCTTCTCAAGAAATTGACCTGACCAAAGAATGATTAGATACCTTTTTCATTTTTTGGTTGTGGAATTTTTTCTATTGTAGCCACTCTTTTAGGATCAATCCTTATTCCATCTATAGACACAATATTGACCAATAGCTTACCTTCCTTTACCCCAAACACACAATTCTCGGGATTCAATGAGATCCCATATTATAATACTTTCTTAAACACTTTCTCTAGATGCATACAATGATCTTCTTCCTTTTTTTGTATGTAGTTAGATCATCTTGGTAAATAGTTAAAAATATGTCTATGAAATCTAAAAATTGCCACATCCATGGCTCTTTGAAAATTAGCCCCTATATTTTTCAATATGAATGTAATTCTTACATAGACATATGTACCCCATGGTGTTGTGAAACTTGTTTTGTATTGTTCAGATTCCTTGAATACCACTTGATTGCAGCCTAAAAATCCAGCCATCATGGATAACAACTAATAGTCAATTACCTTCTGTAACATGGCTTTCATGTTTGGAAAATGATAATTATCCTTCAACAATGACACATTCAAATTTGTAAAGTCAACATAGAGCCTAATGTCACCATTCTTCTTCCTAACTGGGACAAGATTTGAAACCCAGGTTGAATTCCTGATAGGCTTAATGATCCCAATATCCCTCATTTTCACAAGTTCTTCATACATATTAAGTTGCAACATGGGACTTATTGGTCTTTTCTTCTACCTAAAGGGTTTTGCATCTAGCTTCAAAGGCATTTCATGTTGAAATAACTCTTCCCTATATGTTATCAGGTCATCATAAGACCATGCAAATACATGTCTATACTTTCTCAATAAAGTAATCAACATTTCTCTGACCCAAGGTTTCATCTTCTTCCTAATGCAAATATTTTTAGGAGCATTCTTTGTGCCTGGGTTTACTTCTTATAGATCCTCTTTGTGGGTGGATGTTTGCTTAGTATTGCTTCTATCAGGGCCATCAAAATCCCTTTCCAATGCAACCAGTCCTTTTAGAGTTTTTTTAGTCTTCAACTGGGTGATCTCATTTCCAAATATAGTTTCCTTACCACCCACTTTGTCCACAAAGGCTCCAAAATAAATTTCTTGACCTTCATATTCATTTATACACTGTAGGAACCTCAAGATGTCATCATCATCGTTATGTTATTAGGAAATAAAGCTCTAACTTGCACTTCAACCTTTGAAATTCCAGTAAAGGTAATATCATCTAGTAGTAGAGCAATGTTGGCAAGCAAACATGCCACCTAATTATTTATCCTATCCATCCAATCAATCCAAAATGCATCAAAATGTTTGATTGAGTCCCATAAAACATTTCTATATTGTCTTAGTCTAGTATTCTTTGATGCATACTTTCCCCTAACCTAAGAAACTACAATTTTTGAGTCTCCAATGACTCTTAACTTTTTAATGCCATGTTTCTTAGTTAACCTCAACCCTATTAATAAAGCTTCATACTCAACTACATTATTTGTGCAAGCAAACAAAAATGAAAATGAAAACTTGAAGTTTTTATTAGTTGCTACAATATTTCCTTCTCAAGGGGTGCAGGTTGTTTCCATTCTTCTTATAACTCTTCAACCTCAAAATTATCCATACCAGTATCCAAAAAATGGATTCTATTTTCTTCCTCTGCAAATTCAATCATATGAGGAGCTCTTGGTGGTGCAGGGGCACCATTAGATAAATTGTGTCAGTTCAAGTTGTTAAGGGCTAGACTGTAGGAGTTTTGAGTTTTTGTTTAAAAATAAGGTCTATGAGACCATTTGATGTTTTAATAAGTTAGTTTTGATGGTTTCTATATTTTTTAGAGGTTTAATGTTTGAAAATTGAAAATTGTGGGAAAAGTGCAAAATTGTGCAAAATGCAAAATTTTAAAAAAGTTGTAAAATTGCCTTTTGGGAAGGCAAACAATCATGTAGTTGAAAATTCAGTTTGTGGAAGTTGTAGTCATTTTTTTTTTTGAGGGAATAAGTTTAAATAGGCTTTAGAACTCATTGTCTATGGATTGGATAAGTTTGTAAAGGAGTTTCATTCAATAAAATTCTGATATACCATCAATTTTCTGTCTTTTTACTGTATAGCGTGGTAGCAGCAATTTGTATGACCTGTACATTGATCATTTGATTCAATTTTGCAGTGGATATTGTAGTATATTGTTTATACTTTCCTTTGAATCAATTTTGAAGAGTTTTCATCAATTTTAGTGCATTTTATTGAAGTTTTTCTCAAACCATCCAAAAAATAGGGTTATTTAAGGGTTTGAAGTTTTAAACATGTATTGAACCCATTCCACCTTTCTGTCCAATTTTTTCTTGGTGGAATGGGTACAATTTATTAGAGGGAAGTGTGATAATGGTGAGTAAGAGTAGGGGAGGTTAGGTAGTGAAATGGGTGTGAAGCCCTCATGTGTAAAATTTTGTTTTCCATGAGGAAAAGTGAGGTTTTAATGAGTCAAATTGAGTTTTTGTGTTGGGAAACATAATTTTATTTTTAATTAAGCTTTAGAAGACTACTTTAGACCTATTTTAGCAATAATTAGGTTTTGGGGTGATTGGGAAGTGTCATTTTCAATAAGCTCTAGGGTTTCTAGGCTTAAATTGAGGGTTTTGAGGTTTGGCTATTGGGAAATTGAATCTCTGAAAAATAGTGGTGGAATGTTGAGCTTGAACACCTAAGAATTTCTGCCCCAAATATTTTTCAAAGTTTGGGAAAATTTGGTAAGTAGTTTCTTTGGAAAATTGGGCTAATTTGATCCCTAAAAGGTGAGAAAAAATAGATTTAAGAAAATTGTTCAAAATGAGTCAAGGGTGATTTGTGAGTATGTTGTTGAGTGTCAAAATGGTTCCATGGAGTGGGACAAGTTGTGAACTGAAAGGATTTGTTTATGAAGTTATACCCATTTTAGTGGGTTTGCTATGATATAGGGAAATAGAGGGATTTGGCTGAGATAAAGAGAATTTGAAGACTTGATGATTTGATAGGTGTTTTGTTTATTCATTTTGTGTTTGGGTGTGTGGAAGGCCTCCCTTTATTACATCAAAGTGGTATCAGAGAAAAGGTACCAGATTCCTATAGAAGAAAGATAGCTTGGAAGGTGAAGAGGCAAGATTGTGAAGATGCCTCCAAAAGGAAAGAATACAACAAAGGAGATGAATGAATTGAAGAATTAGTACATAAAAGAGATCAAAGAACTAAAAGAGAGATTGATAGCCTTAGAAACCAATAAGAGAAGAGAAGCAGTTGAGAGTAGTGAATCAAAGGAAGAAGATGATGAAGAGTTTAAAGATGTTGAAGAAGAACTTGATCCAGAAGATCAAAGAATGGCCAAGTTGTTGAAGACAGTAAAAGGTGACATGTATAAGGTAAAAATTGATGTGAAAAAGTTTAGTGTAAATTTGAATGAAGAAGAATTGTTAGAAAGGATATATTCTTTGGATAACTATTTTGAATGTGAAGATATTCCTAAGGAATAGAGAGTCAAGATTGCAAAAAAAAAGCTTAAGGGTCATGCACTTGTATGGTGGGATTATTTGCAATCAGAAAAAAGGAAACAAGGTAAGTCTAAGATCGTGGCATGGGACAAGATGGTAGAAAAGTTAAAAGGTAAGTTTCTCCCTTCAAATTACTCAATTCAAATGTTTAAGAGATTGCAAATTGAGACAAAAGGAAATGGATGTAAAGGCATACACTGAAGAATTTTATAAATTGTGTATGAGATCTAACCATACTTGAAATGAAGATGAGAAGATAGCTAGGTACTTGGGTGGCTTGAGAATGAATATACATGATGAATTGGACTTGAAAAATCCTAGGAGCATGGAGGAATGTTATCAAATGGCATTGAAGGTTGAAGATAAAGTGAAAAGAAGACAAGAGAAATCAGTAAGAGGAACTTTCTCTACTCCAATACAAGCAACTAAAAATCATGAAGAACCAAGCAAGAGAGGTGAAAAAATTGTAGACTTTAGAGGAGGATAAAGAGGAACAAGGGGTAGATTTGAAGGTGGAAGGAATTCTAACACTTTTGTTGGTAGATGTTATCATTGTCAAGAGTATGGTCATTCTGCTTGGAAGTTCCCTAAGAAGGTTGATTCAAGTTCAAGTAGAGGAGAAAGAAAACCTAATAGAAGAGCACAAATAGTGAAATAAGATGAAGTTGAGAGTAGTTCAAGTTCAAATAAATTGATTCCAAGGGCTGAGGTTGGAGAGATGTTGATGATGAAGAAACAAATCTTGAAGACCACAAAGGAGGAAGGGCTCCTTCAAAGAAGAGCATTATTTAGGATAGCCTATAGGTGTAAAAATAAGGTATGCAAAGTGATTGTTGACTTAGGTTGTACTGATAGCATTGTTTCTAGTGAGATGGTGGAAATTTTTCATTTGCAAAAAGTACCTAGAGAAAGGCCATATAGGGTGTCATGGGTTAGTGATAATTAGTCTTTGATACTAAGTGAACAAGAAAATTTTGAATTTGAGATAGGTCCATATAGAGATGAAGTTATTTGTGATATACTGCCCATGAATTGTTTTCATCTATTGTTAGGAAGGCCCTGGCAGCTTGACAGGTCAGCCTTGCATAATGGTAGACAAAACACATATATCATAGAAAAAGATGGGAGAGAGTTTTTTTTAACTCCATTGAATGAGGAGTAAATGAGTATGGTGAAATCATCATGTTAGGGAGAAAGGAATTTCTAACTGTTGACAAAGGAAAGGGTATAGATTTGGTAGCCAATACATGGAATGGTAGAGTGCAAACAAAGGATGAAGGTGATTTGCAGATAGAAGGAAAGAAGAATATCTTCATGTGGAAGGAAAAAACAAGTAGAGGTGTGTCTCAATATGAGACAAAATAGGGTAAGTTTGAAGAGCCTTTGGAAAGGCATGAAAAGAGTAATTGTATTGTGGTTGGGACAATCAAGTTCCCTATAGTAGAGAATAAAGTGAAAAGATAGTTAAAATATATTAAGACAATGGTTGGTGATACTGGAAAAGCAACAAAAGAAAGGACAATGGTTTATGATAAGAAGAAGACAATAAATTGTGATGAAGAGTGTAAAGTTGCTGGTAAAGTGAAAGGACAATATAAAGATGTTGACACAAAACCTTGGGAGAATGGCAAGACAATGGACAAGGAGATAAAGGCTTTGGATGTTGATAGGACAGTAAACAAGGAAAGTACAAGTTTGATAGAGATAAAGAGGTCTGATGGTGCAGTTGACATTGAGGAAGAGTAGTTGGCCTGAGTATTGGACAGTGGATGATGCATGGAGAGCAAGATAAAGTGAAGGAATATGTTGGAAGTCAAGGAAAAGATGAAAAGAAAGGTGAAATTATAGTATTTGAAGATGGAAAAATGCAAGCACACCCCACAAAGCAGAATGGACAGTTGAAATGAAGAACAAGTGAAGGTAAGATCAAGAAGGTTGAAGGAAATGAGAGACAAAAGCACAATGAACCTATTGAAGGAAGGAATAAAAGTCATAGGTCTAAAGGGAACAAAGAAGGACTAACTATATCAAACTTTCCAAGAAACTTGGAAATTTTTAAAAGTGGGGTGTATGGTGTAGGGGCGCCATTAGTTAAATTATGTCAATCCAAGTTATTAAGGGCTAGACTATAGGATTTTGAGTTTTTGTTTAAAAATAAGGTCTATGAGACCATTTGGCATTGTAATAGGTTAGTGTTGATGGTTTCTAGATGTTTTAGAGGTTTAATGTATGAAAATTGCAAAATGTGGAAAAAGTGTAAAATTTGAAAAAAGTTGTAAAATTGTTTTTTGGGAAGGAAAACGGTCATGTAGTTGAAAAGTCAGTTCGTGGAAGTTGTAGTCATTTTTTTTTTGGAGGGAATAATTTTAAATAGGGTTGATAACTCATTGTTTTGGGATTGGAGAAGTTTGTAAAGGAGTTTCATTTAATAGAATTATGATATACCATCAATTTTTTGTTGTTTTTAGTGTATAGTGTGGTAGCAACAGTTTGTATGGCCTGTACATTGATCATTTGATTCAATTTTGTAGTGGTTATTGTATTGTATTATTTCTACTTTCCTTTGAATCAATTTTGAAGAGTTTTCATCAATTTTAGTGCATTTTATTGAAGGTTTTCTCAGACTGGCCAAAAAATAGGGTATTTGAGGGTTTGAAGTTTTAAACATGTATTGAACCCATTCCACCTTTCTGTCTGACTTTTTCTTGGTGGAATGGGTACAATTTATTAGAGGGAAGTGTGATAATGGTGAGTAAGAGCAGGGGAGGTCAGGTAATGAGATGGGTGTGAAGCCCTAGTATGTAAAATTGTGTTTTCCATGAGGCAAAGTGAGGTTTCAATGATTCAAATTGAGTTTTTGTGTTGGGAAGAATAATTTTATATTGAATTAAGCTTGAGTAGACTATTTTAGACCTATATGAGTAATCATTACATTTTGGGGTTATTGGGAAGTGTCATTTTCAATAAGCCCTAGGGTTTCTAGGCTTAAATTGAGGGTTTTGAGGTTAGGCTATTAGTAAATTGAATCTCTAACAAATAGTGGTGGAATATTGGGTTTGAACACCTAATAATTGCTTCCCCAAATATTTTTCAGATTTTGGGAAAATTTGGTGAGTAGTTTCTTTGGAAAAGTGGGCTAATTTGAGCCCTAAAAGGCGAGAAAAACTATATTTAATCAAATTGTTCAAAAGGAGTCAAGGGTGATTTGTGAGTATGTTGTTGAGTGTCAAAATGGGTCCCTAAAGTGTGTTGATGGTGTTTTCTACATAGCAACAACTCAGATAGAATATGGAAATCCTATCTCTCTTGAAAGGTAAATCTCTATTAGCAAGCCTCAAGAGATAGCCCCAAGGTTTCTAGTGTCAGGTCTTGACAATGCAAAACAACTCAGTAAAGAATGTGAAAGTGTTGGTAATCACAAGGGGACCTTACTACAAAAAAATACTAAATCTTAAGTTTATCATCATATTTTACAATTTGATGATACTTCAAATCCTAAAACAAAACCAAATGATAAAGAAACAACAAAAGATAAAGGGTTTTAGAAAGATTTCTAAAATTAACACTAATCCTAAGATTAACAATGAAAATGATAAAATACTCGAAATGGACCAATCCCTCATAAACTAATTCCTGCTTGTCCCAGATATACTTGCAATATTATAGAAATAGTGCAATCTTCTATGCCATTAAAGATTTTTTGATTATGAACATTCATCCAAAATAACCCTATTGCAATTGAAATGAAGAAACATTCACACTCGAATGAAGTACAATGAATATTAAAGTCTAGGCTAACTTTGCAAAGCAACTCACAATCAGCTAGCTACAAATAGTATGGACCAAGGATTGCTACAAACACTTCAAGCATTAAACCATAAACACCATTGAATCATCTAACCCTAGATCTAACATATACCAAATAACCTTAAGCAATTTCAAAAGATAGAATCACAGGAACCATACAAGATAAAATTAACACAAGAAGGACACCGAATCACAATTCCTTTACTTGCATTAGATCATCCAAAGTAGCAACAATTCCATTCTTTTGTTGCAACACTTTCTTGAAAATAACCTAACTACTAACTCCTTGCTCTAATTCTTAATTCGCTCCAATGTAAATTACTATCTAGCCCTTACAAATGAGGAAACATGCCATATTTATAGAAAACCCCCCAAGATATGTCAGCCTAATTAGGTTTGCAATAGATAATGGCCACAAAAAAGTTGTCCCAATAAGTTTTAGAACAAAATAAAATACCATTAAATGCTTGGGACTCATCCAGGTCGGCTTGGGTTCTCCAATGTAATTCGGTCCACTACATGTGAAGGATGAAGAGAAAATAATGTGGAAGCACAAATTTTGATGTGATATTGTATTAAATGCATCCCCCCTTGTCCTTATCCTTTCCCATCTTATCTTTCACTATTGAAAATACTTTCTCCAGGTTGGCCAAAGGTGGAATTACCAACACCTTAATTCTCCTCTCAATGGACTTAATATCATCCCTTAATTGCTTAATATCTTTATCCCAGTCTATCCTTAGGGATTGATATTTATCCATAATTGCAACATAAGTAGCTACATCATCTAGCTAGTGTTCAGTAATTGGTCCATCATTGACTGGATAATATACATCATGCCACCATTTCTTGAGTTGCTCAAGATTCAAATGTCTTGGTGCAAACCTTTTCCTTCTTGTCATGATCTCAAAGAAAGAGATACATTTATTGTAAATATCTATCAAGGTTCCTTCTATTTGATTTCCTTGCTTATGCACCTTCTTCAACACCTTCTATCTGATTTGTAGGGCCTCATGCCATTCCCAGGGTTCTACAGCTTTTGAAGAAGGAAGAATTCCATCACTAGCTAGATTTTCTTCAATATACTCCATGATAGTCCTAGTTTTCTGTAGTAGGTCTACATCTTCTTTATCTTGAGAGCACACTTTTCAACCACTCCACAAATCTAATGGTATCTTGACTAGTTGAAAGAATGTCCTTGATTGCATCATCACTGTTGGTTCCTACCCCTTGCAACCATTTTAGTGTGGCATGAGTAGTAGTTTTCATCTTTTCCAACTCAGTTATGGTTTATTCTAGCAAGAGATTTGCTGCAGATGATGAACTAATCTAGCTGATAGATTGCAAGGGTTTCATCATATCTTGTAGATACTTCTTCAATTTCTCATTCTCCTTCTTCAACTCTCACTTGGTTTTCACTTCTTTCCTCAATCTACCTAAGATTACAGCACTAGAGCCTTCATATTCTTCGATCTCCTTTTTAATGGAGGCAGGCCCTAAGTTGATAATTTGCATACTGTAATCACTACTAGTCACATCATCCTTATACTTATTAGGAGCAGGATTAGCAATGTGGATCAGTCTATTATTTTCTTCATCTCTCTCAATCTTTGAAATGACCCTAGCCTTCTTCTTTGTTTTACCTTTCCCAATTTTGGCCAACAAGTCATCCCAATTTGGGATAGTGTCATCCACTACAATTTTTTTACTCTTCAATTCTCTATCCAACCAAGCAAGCACAATGGATCCTAATTGAAAATTAACTTGCTCAACCTCATCCTGTTGACCCTTAGAGAAATCCTCATTCAGACTTTTCTTATCAGGAGTCTCTTCAGTCTTATCTTCCCTGTCATCCCCTAGATTTGTATCCTTTTCTTCATCGTGTTCCTTTTCTACATGTTCTAGTGAAGGAGTCTTGGTTGGAACTTCCTCCCTCTCCAGAGGTCTATCTTTCTCATGGTGAATGGGTGAGTCCTCATAAGTCACCAAAGGAGACTGCAATTTCTTCTTTGTCTCTGCTTCTGCATAGTAGAGTTCACCTTCTTGGAATCCTTCCTCTCCTTGATCTTGGTGACCCTCTGTATCTTTAGATTCACTTGTTGCATCATGAGATTCATGAGGAAGAGGGGAATAATCATGTTGTTATGTGGTAGGGGTAGCTAAGGGAACATGCTTCTTTGGCACACTATCCTTGGGAGGAGTTCTTGATCTTCTTGTGTATACCTGCATTTTCTCTCCCAAACTCTCCACATTCACTACTGGTGAGCTAGTTTCATCCCCTGCCTTGGAATATTCCTTCCTCTTTTGAGACAATCTCACTGTTAGGAAATAACTTGCACAATAGAAGAATATGATATGAAATATGCTGCAAATACTTGATAATAACTGAGAATAACAAGCCACTTCGAGGGGGAAAACCTCCAAATATCTCTAATGAGAACACACTTCACACTTGATGATGAAATAAGACTCACAACCTCCTATATATACCTATTTATGCCAAGGATATCACCTAGGCCGACTTAGACTCACCTATATAAGACTTAGGCTGACCTAAACAACTAAATAATAATATACTAATGATAATATTACTTAATAGAGAGTAAAGATAGCCACAAGCCACTATTTATAACCCGATGTACAATAATATTAAGGTAGTATGCCCCCCTTCTTCAAAGAAGCATTGTCCTCAATGCTAATCAAGTTTGGAAACTTTTGAATGAACTCCCATCTTCCCATGTGGCATCTTCAACTGGTAAATTCTTCCATTGGATGAGATACTCAGTGATAGTTCTATTCCTCAGCTTCTTTGTGCGTGTTTGACGAATGCACTCTGGTTCCAAAATGATTCTCCCTTCTTCATCCAACTCGGGAAGTGTTGTTTGAGTGGGAATATTATGCCCAATTACCTTCTTCAAACAGGAAACATGAAAAATTGGATGTATCCTTGTTGTTGGTGGCAACTCAAGCTTGTAAGCAACACTACCGATCTTCTACATGATTTGGTATGGACCATAATACTTTGGAGACAACTTATTATTCTTTCTTTGTTGCTTTAGTGAGATTTTCTTATAAGGCTGCAATTGTAAGAAGACCCAATCCCCAACTTCAAAACTTCTTTCACTACGATGTTGGTCTGCCTGTTGTTTCATTCAATTTTGTGCCATGGCTAAATTCTCCTTGAGTCCTAAAAGTACTTGTTGTTGATGAAGCAAGTGGTCTTCTACTGCCTAAACTCTTGGGGACACCTTAATTGATGATGTGATGGAAGGAGGATGATATCCATAAAGTGCCAAAAATGGAGACATTTTTGATGAGCTATGAAAAGAAGTGTTATACCACCATTCTGCAAGTGGTAGCCAATCTACCCACTAAGGACTATTTCTCTGAAGTGAAACAACGTAGATATCCTTCCAAACACTTATTAACAACCTCAATTTTCCCATCTGATTGAGGGTGGTATGAAGAGCTAAGAGCCAATTGAGTACCCAAACATGAGAATAAATCTTTCCAAAAGTGACTAGTGAAGATAGGATCACGATCACTAACAATAACTTTAGGTGTACCATGTAGCTTTTGTATATTCTCCAAAAAAGCTTTAGCCACTGCACTTGCTATAAAAGGATGTGCTAATGCAATGAAATGTGCATATTTAGTGAGCCGATCAACTACCACCATGATGACATTATGACCTTTAGATTTGGGAAGCCCTGTGATGAAGTCCATGGATATCTCTTCCCAACTGCTAGGAATAGATAAGGGTTGCAAGAGACCTGGTGTCTTAATTGTCTCCCCTTTATGCCTTTGACACACCAAACATTCAGCCACAAATTTTTGAACCTCACCCTTTAGCCCTTCCCAAAAGAAATCTTGCTTGACTCGATGATATGTCTTCAAAAATCCTGAATGACCACCCACTGGAGACTCATGCAACTTTGTGAGAATCTTGATTTTAAGGTTGGAATTCTTGCAGAGATACAAACGCTCTTTATACCAAAGAGTATCTCCCTTCCAACAAAACTTATCTGAACTACTAGGATCACTTTTTAATTGCTCGATGAGATTACTTGTTGCAACATCATTTTGCCACTTTTCTTTGGCTTCCTCCACCCAATTTGCTTGTAATATTGAAAGGGCACACAATAAGGCTTCATCTTTCTTATCCTTCCTTGATAGTGCATCTGCGACAATATTTTCTTTCCCTTTCTTATATACAATCTCAAAGTCATATCCTAACATCTTAGTCACCCATTTTTGTTGCTCTTTAGAAGATAGTCATTGTTCCAAAAAATATTTTAGGCTATCATGATCTGTCTTAACCTTGAAATATCTACCCAATAGATAAGGCCACCATTGTTTCACTGCATGGAGTATTGCTAGCATTTCCTTCTTAGAAATAGGTTTTAGTAGATTCTTACCTTTTAATTGATGACTCTCAAAAGCAATTGGTGACCTTCTTGCATGAGCACTACTCCTATCCCATTTCCAGAAGCATCACATTCCATAATGAATTCCTTGGTGAAGTCAGGAGTGGCAAGTACTAGAGTTGTACACATAGCCTCCTTCAATCTCTCAAATGTTGTATTGGTAGACTCGTTCCAATGAAAAGAATCCTTCTTCAATAGAGTGGTGAGAGGTGCTGCTATACTACCATAATTCTTCACAAATCTTCTATAGTACCCTATCAATCCCAAGAATCCTCTCAGTTTCTTAATGGTTTTTGGAATAGGCCATTCCATGATAGCCTTAATTTTGTTAGGGTCCACCTTTACTCCTTCATGTGAAACTATGTGTCCCAAATACTCCACCTCTATAAGACCAAAAGCACACTTGGATGGCTTAGCATAGAGTTTATGATCTTCAAGTATTTGTAATGCTTGGTCCACATGTTGCAAATGTTCTTCCCAAGTCTTGCTGTAAATCAATATATCATCAAAGAATACTAACACAAACTTTCTCAAGAACTTCTTAAAAATGGAATTCATCAAACTTTGGAATGTAGATGGTGCATTGGTAAGACCAAATGGCATCACCAAAAATTCATAATGACCCTCATGAGTCCGAAATGTTGTCTTACAAATATCTTCCTCCTTAATCCGAATTTGGTGATAACCAGATCTAAGATCTAACTTGGTAAAAAACATAGCTCCATTTAATTCATCTAGCAAATCATCAATGACTGGAATTGGAAACTTATCTTTAATAGTGTACATGTTGAGCACTCTATAATTTGGACACATGCACCAAGTATCATCCTTCTTACATACCATCACCACCAGCGAGGAGTAAGCACTTTGGCTATGCCTGATGATTCCTGCCTCTAGCATCTCTTCAACAATTTTTTCTATCTCACTCTTTTGTATGTGTGGATACCTGTAAGGCCTGATGTTCGGTGGTTGGCTCCCCAGGACTAACTTGATGGCATGATCATGATCCCTCTTAAGAGGAAGTCCTTTAGGCATATCTCCAAGAACAACTGAGTGATGATCAATTATAGCTTGCAAATCTGGATGAGTAGGAGTAATAGATTGAGAGACTTCTAATGAACATCGTTGGGCCACAAATCCATCCACTCCTTTCTTAAGCAACTTTTGCATTTGATGAGAGCTTACCATTTGTGGAGATTTTTCCTTCAACCCCCTTAGCTCTACTAGCCTTCCTTCTGATTGAAATCTCATGAATAGTTCTTGGAAGTTCATCTCAATTGTTCCTAATGTAGTAAGCCATTATACTCCCAAAACAATATCTGCTGCACCCATGGATATCACATACATTGGGGTATCAAGTTGATAATCTCCCATGGATAATTTAATGCTATGACACTTCCCTGAACAACTAACTGAACCACCATCTGCAATCAAAACTTGAAACTCTGGAGTTGATATATGAAACAATTTAGATGAGTAGCTAACTTTTTGTTGATGAAATTATGAGTACTACCTGAGTCGATCAACACTGTTACTTCGGCTTCTTTAGGAACCCCACCACCTTGAGAGTTTGTGGAGCACTAAAACCAGAGTGCATGACAAGAAATGATTGGTTGAGAATCATGTGATTCCTCATTTGAGTCCCTTTCATCTTCTAGTATGGGTTCCTCCTCTTCTTCCTCATTGGGACCTTCAATATAAAACAATTTATTTTCACTACATTTATGTACTGACTGTATTTGCTATCACAATTGAAACAAAAGCCTTTTGCTCTTTTCTCCTCAATTTGTTGTGGAGTCAACTTAGTAGGTTGTGTTGAATATCCTTTCTCTCTTGTCACATTAGCCCCTTGCTTCTTAGGAATCAAATATTTCTCCTCTACCCTGCATGCTAAGATAAAAGACTCATTTATGGAACTAGATCTAAACATGCATACCTCATGTTGAATGTGATCCTTGAGACCACCCAAGAATAAGTCATTCAAGTTTTCCTTCATAATTGTATCCACCCTTAAGGATAGATTTTGGAATTGCTTAATATAATCCTTAACTGATCCTATTTGTTGAAGTTTAGCTAGCTGGCTGAAGAAGTTGTCTGTGACACTATTGCTATATTGTGCTTGGAGTTCCTCTATAAAAATTGACCATGAGACGGTGAGCCCCTTTTTTCTTCGATGAGTGCAAAGCCAACGATACCAAATGAATTGATTTGGTTCTAGATATAAGGAAGCCATCATGACCTTTTGTCCATTTGGGATTTGGTGTACTTCAAAAAAATTCTCCATTTGGTTTATCCATGTTAGAGGATCCTTACCATCGAACTTGTGCATATCCACCTTTGGAAATAAATTCCTAGATCCCATAGGAGTACTAAAGCTTGTGTCAGTAGTAGCTGACCTAGAATTTTCACCTTGGCCGCTTGAGAACTCCTTTCTTGATTCAGCTATGTAGGTGCTTAACATGTTTTGCATGTCTGACATATCCATCTTAATTGAGGAAATTTCTTCCTTGAACTTATTGATTTCTTCATTATGAGTAATATCCTTGATCGTTTCACCATCCTTATCAGAAGTCTTCCCCAGAGTGACAACATTCTTTTTACCCCTTGTTGCAGGCCCTATCATGATGGAATGCACTAATATTGAAATAAATCACACAAATGAAACTTAAATTATCTCAAATTTTTACTTTAATCTCCTTTGGTATGTCTTCAAAAACCCAATAAAAATTAGACTCCAATTCAACAATATGTGCGAGATATGTAGATTCCAAAAAAAAAGTGTAGAAACCCTAATTCTGCAATAATTCGCTTAATTGTACTCCAATTCTTCTAAAATCTAGACTGTAGCTTCTTCAATATTTTCTTCAAAAACCCTTTAAAAATAAGAAAACAATTCACCAAAATCTGAAAGATATGCTCTTTCCAAAATCTCCTCCAAAATTGAGAAAAACCTTGCCTCTATGGTGCCAAGATCATGCTCTGATACCACTTGTTAGGAAATAACTTGCACAATAGAAGAATATGATATGAAATATGCTTCAAATACTTGATAATAACTAAGAATAACAAGCCACTTCGAGGGGGAAAACCTCCAAATATCTCTAATGAGAACACACTTCACACTTGATGATGAAATAAGACTCACAACCTCCTATATATACCTATTTATGCCAAGGATATCACCTAGGACGACTTAGACACACCTATATAAGACTTAGGCTGACCTAGAAAACTAAATAATAATATACTAATGATAATATGACTTAATAGAGAGTTAAGATAGCCACAAGCCGACTATTCATAACCCGATGTACAATAATATTAAGGGCGTAGCACTCACTATTCTTCTTCTCTTAGGCACAAAAGCACTACCTTCATCTCCCTCTTCTACAGGTTCCCCCTCTGAAGATTTCTTTTCCTTTGAATTATGTTTCCTTTTTCTTGGCAATAGGTCTCCTTTGATTCTCTCCTTCTTCTACTTGAGAATCCTTAATATTTATCTTGAAAGGAGAGCTCACCTTATCCCTACCCTTAGGGTCCTACTCAACTGAATCTTTAGAGGTGGAATGAGACTCTAAGTCTCCCATTAGGTCATATGTGCATTTCAAACCTTCACTCTCTAGTTCCTAGATCTTATGTTTAAGCCACAACTTTGTGTATTTAATCACTGGAACCATGACTTGTTCCAGTTTTGTCTTTTCCTCCTCTAGCCAGTCTATTTCACCAATTGATTTATCCTTCACAGCTTCGTAATCATGGCCTTGAATCACATCCCCATCATCATCTATCTGATCCAGGATAAATTTCACATTATACAATATAATCAAATTGATTGGAAGCCTAGATAATTTCTTCTTTCTGATATCAAACTCATCTTTACAGTTGGCCTAGTAGTCTTCTATGTCATCCTTGTGGCTATACTCCCTATTGGCTCTCTTTTGGGCTTCGCCAGTTCTATCAAATCTGGACCTTTTAGAATGGAAAGATAGGCCCAGAGTGCTCATCTCCTCAGAGAAATGTGTTGTATTTATGGAGGGGAAAGCCTCATTATTACCTATCCTAAGGGGAAAGTCATTGGAAAACCCTTTTTTGTGCTTCTCTTTCTTGACTATGGCATCAAAGTCACATATATGCCTTGTAACTTCTAGGAGTATGAGGTGGTTGGTAGGATACCTGGGAAGTCTATAAGGGGCTCTCTAGAAACCATCTATCATTATGTAAGAATGGGTGGGGAACTGTATAAACCAAGCCCCATACTTCTTGATCAACTCCTTAACCTTGTCATATATTCTATCATGCTTTGCACCTTGAAGTAGCCTAGTGATGTACATGGTGAATTCATCATTCACCCTCCTATAACTTGAGCTACCTAGGTGTAGTTGTGGATAGAATTCACATATTACATCCTACTCAAAGATTCCTTTTTTGCTCAATACCTTGTAAGCATGGAACCTTGCAAGTGCATAAAATAAGTATGAAGTCATGGTGAAGCTCTTTGTCTACAACACACTACATAATTGTTCATGTATCATTGCACCAATGGTGCCATCCTAATGATAATCAATATTCTACTCCATCCTCACTATGGCATAGAACATCCAGCTCTCAAAAATCCCAGCACTCTTCAAACCCATTACCATGTTGAGGAGTGCGATAGCATTATAGTACTCTGGTTTGAATTTTTCCCTGAATAATTGCTTTGGCAACTTTGAGATGTGGGGCTTGGGTTTCTCCAGCCAAGAATTGACTACTTGTAGAACCTTGTTTGAATCATTCTCAAAATAGTTCTTGGAAATATTTGAGTCTAGAGCCACCACATGAGGTCTGTCAGGCATGTCAAAGGTTTGTACCATAGATACATGAGAGAAGTTGGCCAACACCCTACCTTGAGGGCCAATCACTCTTTGTGTATCCCTGTCATAATGTCTAGCACACTCAAGCACCAACTCATAACAATGGACCATGGGAGGGAACCCAGCCACATGAGCCAATCTTGAATCCAATATCCTTCTAGCCAACAGGGGAAGGTTTTGTGCTGCCATTCTTGCTTTGAATTCCTCATAATCCCATCTTCCTACATTGGTATCACCAACTTCAAACCAGATGGAGGAAAGCTTAGACTCAAGAACCTTGCTCTTTATTTCCATCTTTATTATCTTTGCTTCAGAGATGGAGGATCCTTCAGCACTTAGATCTTTCTGCTTGCCCATTGTCTTGTTGGCCACGACTCTACTTGATTCAACCTGCATCCAACAAGAAACCACAATAAATTATTCTTTATAATGCACATATCAAGGTTAGCCAATCATAGACAATATGATTATAATAAATCAACCAAAATCTATGATTAAAATCCCTCGAATTAACATAAGGCACAATTACTAAGAAATATGGGATTTTGAGCCATCTGGGAAATTGAGCCAAGGAGGAAATCCATGAAATTTCCTACCACGCGGATTTTAATGATAAAACATGGTTATCTAAAATTATCACAAATGAAGTAAAATCATGTAACGCCCTTTTAAATGATTCAAATCAAGCATTAGATGTTGAACCCATAACATTGCATTCATTAAATTTCAAATCCTCCATACTATGAGACTGTTTTGGAAAAATCTGCTCGGTAGGGAAATCTATGAGGTATGTGAAATTTAGGGCTTTTGCACACATCCGAGAAAACAAGGAGGCACAAGAGAAATCAGGAAATTTTGAGGGTGCGGGAATTCCACAAAGGTCTCAATATCCCAAAAACTACCACTTCATGATTTCACCCAAAATAATCAATCGATCAAGAAATTGAGGTCTTTGGGCTTGAATCTAATTTACTTTGAGTCTCTCATCAGTTGTCCATTAGTTTTTCAACATTCCCAGAGGAAAATGGGTAAAGATTGGTGATGCCCTAAATTTAACCATTGATTTCTTAAGGTTAAAACCCTAAAAATTGCCATTAACGCAAGGGACTTAGCTTAGATTTAGATTGCTTGTCCTATTAAACATAAAAATGAGTTGTTTGAAATAGGCCTAAGTGAATTTCACCTAAATGCAACTGAAATCACACGTTTAAACTTCACTCATGGCCGACAATCAATCAAGCTCGAAAAGCCTAAAATCAAATCAAGTTGAAGCAATCATACATGCTAGGTCGAGTTTGAAGATGAAGTTGGAATTGTCAAACTAAAAAGATTAACCAAGGGGTGCATCTTCTAGACTTCCAAAAATTATGAAAATGTTTGCACAACCCTAGATTTAAAATGCTCAATTCCAAACATGTAAAATCTAGACTCCACGCATACTCAAGATGCCAAAGAATCATTCACACTCAACAATCAAAAGTAAGGCAACAAATACATACCATTGATGAAGTGAATTCTATTACAATCAATGACTAGTAGCAAGATTTGATGTCCTAGCAAATAGCAGTAACAATGATCACTCCTAAGAAGTTCACCACCAAATTCAAGAATCCACAAGTCCAAATGCCTAATGAAGCCAAGCACTCAAAATTAAACCCTTCAAATCAGCAGAAGACATAATAAAACCTCAATTGCACAAGAATTCCCCAAAATTGACTAAATACATGTCGCAAAAATTGTACAATCAAGCATTAATGCCATTGACAAGACAACCCAAACTGAAACCCAAGAATTCGACGAGGTGTAAGAATTTTAGAAAAATCCAGTCGACGTGGAATTCCGCAAAGGACCAAAATCTCTAGATCATAGCATAAAATCCTCCTCATCATGTTTTCAAGGAAACCAGAGAATTCTGTCAGAGGAGGAAAATCCCGAAATCAAAGGAAAACTCAAAAATAGCTTAAAACTTAATATTTTCAACAAATAGCATAAAAGGATCATCAATGCAAGCAAGATAAACATTCAAGCACATGCCAAAGCAAGAAAATCCTCAGATCAAAAGGGACAAAATCCAAAACAAAAGCAAAAGAGAGTCACTACTTTCAATGGGGCATGTGTGTGAAAATGACACAACAAAGTGGGCCAAGTTGTGAACTGAAAGGGTGTGTTTGTGAAGTTATACCCATTTTAGTGGTTTTCTATGCTACAAGGAAATAGAGTGATTTGGTTGAGATAAAGAGAATTTGAAGACTTGATGATCTGATAGGTGTTTTGTTGATTCATTTTATGTTTGAGTGTGTGACAGGCCTCCCATGAGTGCATCACTTCGGTCCCTCACAAGCTTGATATCCTTTCCCTCAATAGGAATAGTTGCAAAGGACATATCACATTGCATGCTACCTCCCATGGAGGCACTCCATTTTCTTGACAACATGCCATAATTAGGTGGTATGTCCACCACAACTATGCTCATGACAAACTATTTCTTAGGGAAAGCTATCAGTCTGTATGGGACATCCTTAATTACCCCTATAATAAGAATTTCTCTAGAATGCATGGCATAACACTTGCCATAGGAACAATTGATCTTTAGGACCATTTCCTTCATGATCTCCATCATCATGATGTTTGATGAAGCTCTTGAGTTAATCATGCAATTCTGTAGCAGCTTACCATCTACAATTAGAATTACATAAAATGGATCAATGTTGCTTGGGCATGTTTTGATAGTGTTTCCCAAATAAATTTGAGGGATTTCACCAATATATACCTCCATTATCTCTCACTCACTTGATTCCCACTCACTTCAGGTTGAGTAGACACCCTTTTATCTTCACAGGCCTTAGTGGCACCATTGATAAAGGCCACTACCTTCTGCTTATGCTCATCAATTCTCATCATTTCCATCAAAGGGACAATCACTTTAACTTGTGAAATTAGCTTAAACATATCAACAAGGTTATACTTTGGTAGTTTGTAAGGGACTACACTTTGCTCCTCGATGTGAATCTTTTGTTGTTCAACTATTTTTTCAACATCTTTCTTTTCTTTTTTCCTTTCCCAATCAACACTTAACTTTTACACCTTTGTTTTAACAACTAGAGTAGAAAATTCATCAGACTTCTTGATTGCATTATCCTTCTTATCCCTATAGAGAATGGAGATTCGCTACTCATGAGTCTCTTGATTCTCAAGAGATTCCAAAGGGGAAAACTACCCTAAACTACCTTAGGGAATGAAGCAAGAGTTATAGAATCAAAAAGAGTAAATCACAAAGGTTTTTTGGATAGAATGACAAGCTCTCATCTAAAGGACAACAATGCGACAAATGGATGAATGTGGATGTGCTAGAGTCTAGAGGTGCACTAGTGTCTTGTATGGACTAGAGAACGAGAATATCAAATAAAACTACAAAGTGACCTCTAACAATTTAATTACTAAGAACATTCAAAATGTGGGAAAATAATAGAATATGATAAAACTGAAATAAAGTAGAAATGATAGAGCAAGAGAAGGAAAGATAGAAACTTCTCACAAAAACCCAAGTAATGAAGAATCTAGCATGTGAATATATTTAATACTTGTATGTGTAAGATCTGGAGAAAATGTTGGGGCTATATAGGGGTTCGCCTCAGTCAAACCCCCGTTTCAATGTTCCCACCTCCATGGATAGCCAAATGGATAAAGAGAAATGAAAAAAGTAAGAAAATAGGGCATGATAAAAGCAATCCCCGCTCAAGGAGGAGAACCTATATCATGAGATAAGGATGCAATTGATAGGGGATGTGAGAAATCCTAGGATGCTCACAAGCACAAGACAAGGGAGGTATTAGTTGTAAGACTTAAGGAAGCCAAAGAGAGAGCAATAGCTACAAGAGCTAAGAGTTTTGCAAAGGGTTTTGTGAGTACTTGAGAGCTTGAAGCTACTATAACAAGCTATAACAAGATGTGAAAGCAAGATAACAAGAGAAAGAGAACAGAGAAATGCCAGATCCAAAGCTGGAAAGAATCTAGAGGAGCAAATGAATTAAAAGATAGCATTTCAGGAAGGAAAAGAAGCTTCCCAAGCCATTACAGGGTGTCTTGGGTCATTACCACCAATAAAAATAGATTTCAAGTGGAAAAATGCTTGAAAACAGTCATTTGAATGATGAAATGTTGCAAGATGCTAGCACAGTGTGTAGACATCTACACAGTGCACTAGTGCCTAACACATCACACTACAAAATGACATGAACGGTAAAAGCACAAGGTTTGATGCAAAGTTGATGTGTGAAGGCAACTATTGAAAAGGGTTTTTTGATCATCCTATGAGGGAAAAAGGTTAATGCAGGGGCTAAAATGAGCCTACACAAGTTCTAAGGGAGTGGAAACTAAAGTGGATACAAGAATGTATGTGAAATTGCTAGGAGGTGCAATTTTTTGACATTACATTTTTCCCCCATTTTAGCGAGCATATGAATCTACACTAATATGCATACTAAATCAAATCTACTAAAAATAAATAGCATCATGATATCAAAAGGATATTGTAGAGGAAGAAAACAAATATTCGAACCAAGGAAGCATGCCCCCAAGTTGAAGAACTACAAAAAAAACATAAAAAGCCATTACATAAAAATGTTAGAACATAAAAAGCCATTAGAAATACATAGATAAGAGAGGGGGTCCTTAGAAGGAGACACATATCCAGAACAAGTTATCACTGCCCCCAACATACAAAGGAGGAGAACCATACAAGATACTTAGAACATACATGATAGAGGTAGACCTCAATATCATTTTTTATTTGAATTGGAGGCAGGTTCATTAGCAAATAAATGAATGATTGAGCCAGGATCAAGAAGTTGTATTTTATCCTTTAAAGCCTTACATTCACTAGTGGAATGGCCAGGCACATGATGGTATGCATAGAGAGATTTTTTTTCTTTATCATGTTTATGAAATTGCTTATGCATAGGAGGAGGAAGAGTAATTAAGTGGGCTTTAAGAAGCCTAAAAAAATATGCTCTTTCTTAAATAAAGAATGAGGAAAAGGAAGCAACCCTTTCTCTTGTGGAGAAAATTTTAACTGCTCACAAGAAGAAGGCACAAAGATAGATGACAATAGAGGATGAATCAATCTAAGGGAAAAAGGTTTAGTAGAGATTGTGTCAACATTCAACTGTGGTTTCTATTTAGATTGTACATTTGAGCATCCAAGCCCCAAATTACACTTACGAGGTGCACATTCTATAGGGACCTGAATGCCTTGTTCATTACACCCACAACCTTTATGCCCATAGCCATATTTAGAGACAAGCTTAAAGCTAGGGTCATAATGTGCTTGCAAATATTGAGAAGGAGGATGATCTTGATAGAGAGAATTATTGGTATGTGCACGATCATCATGGAAAAAATAGGGCCTTAAGTGGTAAAAAATTTAGAAAAATCAGAGTTAGGAAACTTTCCGTAAAATTTTGAATAAGTTATCTATATTATTTCAAAAATATGTAAGAATAGAATCTGTAGAAAATTGAATCTAGTTTCTAAAATACTAGGTTTATTTTATTTATTTTTAAATCTATTTGGTGAAAATTTGAAATTTCAATGCAGTCGTACTTAAATTTCAAGGAAAAAATAATTAGGTGTTTGTCTGACCACCCTAACCACAATAAAATGATAATATTTTTTTATAATATTTTAGATATAAGTAGTGGACTCATGTCCAGATGTGATGCATATTTTTTTGTAATTTTTTTCCAAGTAAATAATTAATTATGAATTTTTTATTTCAACTTTTTTAAAATATAAAAACTCATATTTTTTGCAACCTTAACTTGGTCAAAACTTCATGAAATTCAATTTTATTTTTTAATCCTATAGTATGCGAAGTATAGAATGTGATACATGTTTTGGATTAAAAAAATGTGATACCGTTTGAAAGCTATAGATGTTTTTCAATCAACTTATCAATCATGACTTTATTCGTAATTCAAATAGAAAATGAATAATAATTATTAATTAAATTCAAAATAAAGCATAATTTATATTGGTGGAAATTTGAGAATCTCCTTTAAGAACTCTTTTTGTTTTATCAATTTTGGGTAAAAAAAAGTCATCAGCCATATACCTATCATATTGCCACTTTTTGGCCCATCATAATCCTGCACATACTCTATTCCAGCAATGGGGATCACACTCTTCTATGGGACCACCATCATCCTTCTTGATAGGACTACCAAAATTAGCCTCTTTAATAGAAGTGTGATCATCTTCCTTAGAAGGAGGAGGATCAACATTAAGGACATTACAACTATTGCTCACATTATCTCATGATACAAAAGAATAATCATCTTTGATAGTGGGTGTGGATGATGTTTTTGGAAGGTTTAAGTGGATCAGGTCAAATTTACATTTTCTAATGAAGGATTTTGTAAATTCTAGAGAACCCCAATCATCACCAAGACATGCATTCTCTTGAGAAGTAGAAAGAGTAGACTTAATATTTCTTGCCTTAGAAGGATCTTCTTTAGAGACATTTATCTCAAGAGTGTCCTTTGGAGTAGGTATTGTTGGAGTAAACATTGACACATTGGAAGACACTAAAGGAATAAGAGTAGCACAACCAAAACCTTACCAATAGCTTCCATCTCACATAAGTGCATAGCCTTAGGGTTAGCCTTGACTATGACTACTTGATTATTGCAAATGAACTTAATAGATTTATGCAAGGTAGAAGGGACTACACCCATAGCATGAATCCATGGTCTACCAAGAAGAAGGTTATATGGTAATTTTCCTAACATAACATATACAAGGGTGGGTACAATAATAGGTCCCAACCTTAAAGGCAAGACTATCATTCCTAGGGCTTGTCGATCAACATTATCGAACCAACAAATGACAATAGAAGAAGCATTAAGAGAAGATGAATCTATATTAATCTTAGGAAATAGATAAATGCTACATACATTGAGTGTTGAACCAATGTTAGTGAGAGTACATCTAATGCCAATATCATTAATGTTAATTATGATCATTAGAGGATTCACTTGCTTCTATACATCTGAGGATGAAATTTTTTGTGGATAAAATGTAATATTCGATGAATCTACATGAATATGAGCCATCAATGCATCAACATCTACCAGCCTAGCAGAAGAAGGAAAGAGGATCTTTTGCAAGGCTTCCTAAAGCATACCTTGATAAACTAGAGTAGACTAAAGCAAGTCCCACAATGAGATCTTAGTCAGAGTAACTTAGAGTTTCTTGAAAAGATTGTAATCACTAGGTGCTTTAGTCACATTTTTAGGTACTTGATGAGGGCTTGGTTGTTTATTCATCCTATTCTTATAAGCATGGGCTACCATTGTATAAGCATTAAAAACATTAGGAGAATCACTATTGAATGGGACATCATCAATAGAAGAAATCCTTTTAGGAGGACTAGTTGGAGTTAGATAAATGACCGGTCTCTCAGGACTTTAAGGGGGAGCAAAGACATAGATTACATTTCTAGAATAATCACAACTAGTGGAATAATTATTTGAAGACATATTCTCAACATTGATCTAGGGAGGATCAAATGTGGAAGGATATTCATCATTCGCTAATGCATCATCTATAGAGGAGAGTGCATTGGAATAGAGAAGAGATTCATAGTTAATTAATGCATCATCTCTAGAAGAGAGTGCATTGGAATGGAGAATAAATTCATCATTCACTAATGTATCATCTCTGGAAGAGAGTGCATTGGAATAAATGGTAGATTCATCATTCACAAATACATCATCTCTAGAAGAGAGTGCATTAGAATGGAGAGAGGGTAGAGTAACATTAAGAAAAGCATCAATGATTTCATCTTCTTGAACCAAAATATCCTTCAAAGGAATTTCAGGAGAGGGATGAACAAAGAATAATAAGAAAGGAGAGAAAAACTCACTTTCACATGCTTGTAAGAGAACTTGTTGAAGCTTCTTAGAAAAGTTGGAAAGGAATAGAAGGAAGGAAGATTAAAAATAAATTTTGAAATAGAGATATAAAAATGTTGATCAATCTGAAGCAATCCAAGGGTGATAAAATAGACAAAAACTGGAAATCCTAATTTTTGGATTTTTTTGATATTTTCTACGTTCTACTAATTTGCATTTTCGGAGGTCTTCAAAGAAAATATTGGGGTTGAAACTTGTGTCAGTCCCTAAAATTTTTCCATCAAAGGAATGGTATTTTAGGGATTGAATTATTATTCTTAGAGACCTTTCCAATAGTATAAACGGTTCAAATTATGAGCACCAAGTCAAAAGTTATGATCCCACCAAGTTGGGGTAAATAAATTCCTAGTTTTTTTAAAAACATTGTGGTTCACATTGGGTTCACCAAAATCTAGGGAAGGGGGATTCACTACTCTTGAGTCTCTTTATTCTCAAGAGATTCCCAAGGGGCGAACTTCCCTAAACTACCTTAGGGAACAAAGCGAGAGTTATAGAATCATAAAGAGTAAATCATAGAGGTTTTTTTGAAAGACTGACAAGCTCTCAGCCAAAGGACAACAACATGAAAAATGGATGAATTTATTTATTTACCCCAAAACTACCTCTTAGAACAAAGTGAGAGTTATAGAATCAGAAAGAGTAAATCATAGAGGTTTTCTGGACAGACTAACAAGCTCTATGATAAAACTAAAATAAAGATGAAATGATAGAGAAAGAGAAGGAAAGATAGAAACTGATCACAACAACCCAAGTAATTAATCCTCTGACATGTGAATATCTTCAATATCTACATGTGTAAGATCTAGAGAAAATGTTGGGATTGTATAGGGGTTTGCCTTAGTCAAACCCCTATTTTGGTGTTCCCACTTCCACAAACAGCCAAATAGATAGAGAGAAATGAATGAAGTAAGCAAATAGGGTGTGATAAAAGTGATCCCCACTCAAGGAGGAGAACTTGTATCATGAGATAAGGATGCAATTGATAGGGGATGTGATAAATCCCAAGATTCTTGTAAAATCAAGACAAGGGAGATATTAGCTGCAAGACTTAAGGAAGCCAAAGAGAGAGAGGAATAGCTACAAGAGCCAATGACAAATTAGGTAATTTTGGATAAACTTAGCAATTTTCTTTCTTTTTATGCAGGTCATGGGAATGGCTTCAACCCAGTTGGTAAGATACTCAATGGCTATTATGATAAAATTGTGTCCATTATATGAGGTTAGAATGATCTTTCCTATGAGGTCAAGCCCCCATTGCAAGAAATTCCAAGGTGTTACCATTGGTTGCAATTCCTAAGCTGGAGCATGAATCATATCTCCATGTTGTTGACACTGAGAACACTTGTGCACATACTGATGAGATTCTCTTTCCATGGTTGGCCAGTATTACCCCATCCTCAATAGTTTCTTAGCTAAAGTCATCCTACTAGAATGGGAACCACATATTCCATCGTGTACTTTTGTTAAAGTGATCAAGGCTTCCTCTTGGTTAAGACATTATAGTAATGTCCCTTCGATGCTTTGACAGTAAAGGGTATCACCTAGGATCACAAATTGGGATGACTTCTTGATAGAGGTTCTTTTAAGGTTGGAGGTGATATCAGATGGGTGGGTTCCTCTACTAAGGTAGATGAATATGTCATGATACCATGGGGATCCAAGACTAAAAATGATACACACGAATTCAGATTCTAGGATTTCAAAAGTCGGTATGAGAACTTGTTCTACCAAGAATTCACACTGTAGGACATTCAGTATGTCTAACAATGACTTGATTCTTGCCATAGTGTTTGCTGCTTGATTGCTCATGTGAGGAATCTACTCAAAATTTATGTCAATGAAAAGTTCCATGAAATTATCTACCATCTTCTTGTACGGAGTAATATTATCATCCTTAGTTTGGTAGTAATAATTGACTTGGTTGATAACCAATTGTGAGTCACCATAGACTTTCATCTCTTGTATCTGCCATTGAACTTCTATCCTTAGGCATGTAATTAGGGATTTTTACTCAGCAATGTTGTTAGTATAGGGTAATGATAGCCTGTATGACTTTGGGATGCAATTTCCTTGAGGGGTGATGAAAAAAATACCCACTCCTAAACCATGTTGGGTGAATGATCCATCAAAGTATATTTTCCATTGATTTGTGGAGTCGACAAGGAACACTAATTCATCAGAGAATTTAGATATCAAGGGGTTCTCTACATAGATAGGTGTCTCTACTAGTTGGTATGTGGTCACTTGTCCTTTGATTTCATTGTGCTCTACATGATCTATCTCAAATTTTATTAATTTTATTAACAATTTGGCCATTTTCCTAGTGAGAATCGCCTTAGATAACATATATTTCAATGGGTCAATCTTTGCAATGAGTTTGATTTGATGTGACAAAAATGTAGTGTCTAAATTTTTGTGAAGCAAAAACCAATACTAAGCGGGCTTTCTCAATGGATGAATAGTTTATTTCATAGCCCACTAATGTCCTATTGATGTAATAGATGGCCATTTTCATTTTCATCATGTTGTGTTAGAAGAGCACTTAATATTGTTGATGTTGTTGAGATAGGATCATTGGTTTGTTCAGTATTGGTGGCATGAGCACTAGAAGTGTCAATAGATGGTATATGATCTACTGGAAATCTTTGTCACTCTTCTCATCCCACTTGTAAGTTATTCCTTTATGGAGAAGATGCGAAAAAGGGTGGATTTTGTCTAATAGTTGCGCTATGAACCTTCTGATGGACTACAATCTTCCTTGTAACCCTCTCATCTGCTTTAGTGTTTGTGGTCATTCCATGTATAGGATGGATTTTACCTTTGTTGGGTCAATTTCTATCCCTCTTTATGATACAATATAGCCAAGAAGCTTTCCTTTTGTAACCCCAAAGACACACTTTTCAGGTTTAGCTATACTTTGTATTCTTCAACCTATCAAAGATGGGTCTTAAGACTTGTATGTGATCTCTTATTTTCTTTGATTTTTCCAAAATAATGTCCACATAATCTTCAACTATTTTGTGGATCATGTCATGAAAGATAAGGGTCATTTCTCTCTGATAGGTTGCTCCTGCATTCTTTAGGCCAAACGACATCATGTTCCAGCAATATGTCCCCCATGTACAAGTGAATGTAGTTTTATGTTGATCCTCCTTAGCGATCATGATTTGATTATATTATAAAAAACCATCCATGAGTGATAACATTTCATGCCCTGCTATTAAGTCCACTATGATTTCAATGTTAGAAAGAGGGAAATAATCCTTTGGGAATGCTTTGTTTAAGTCTTTGAAATAAGTGCATATTTTGATGTCCCTAATGGGTTTTGAGACCGGTACTAGGTTTGAAAACCACTCAAGAGAATCTATTGGTTAGATAAATTCAATTTCAAGAAGCTTTTGTAACTCAAGTTTGACTAAGAGTGCTATCTAAGGGTTCATCTTAACTTTTGCTTTCTTGGTTTGGCTTTAGGATAGAGTGCTAGATGATGTACTACCACTTCTAGATCAAGACCTAGCATATCAGTATATGACCATGCAAAGTTAGCTATTCTCTCTTTCAGGAATGGTTCTAGGTTCTTTTGTTCTTCATCCAACAAGGATTCAACATAGAAGTGGTCTTGGGTCCTTTTGTTCTCATGTTGACTAGAGTGTCATTTTCTACTAAAACCATTGACTTCTCTAGATGTATTGCACTAAGGGGATATTGAATCACTCATCCTTGGGTGCCTCAAAGATATTTTCACCCTCAGATGCATCCTTTATTTTTACTATTTTTGGATCAAAAGGTGCCATAGTGTGGTTTACACTCAAAGATCGACAAGTTAATTGCATCTTATCAATTTTGTGACTTAAGGACCCAATAATCTCCCATAGTATGCTCCTATTTCCAGCTCTATGCCAAAACCTGCCTTATGGTCTGCCGATGGTAAGTTGTCACTGTGTGTGGGAAATGTTAGAGTCAAAATAAAATAACAAAAACACACCAATGCAACATTAAACTAAAGAATGCTAAATAAAATGAAATAAAAGAAATCAAACAAAGCTTCTTTAGAATCATTCCATTGTCCTCTATCTCCAGTGATTTGCTTGAAGCTATTACTCTCAAATTGTGTAAGCAAAGATTCTCAGAATGGCAACCTGCAGAATACTTATCTATCCTATATGTTGGTGGATATGCACAGGGCTTGTAGATTATGCATAGGGGTTGTGGATTATGAATCCTATTGAAGCTATGATATGAGGATGATAGGCCATGATATGGATTGCTAATATGCTAAGCTATGATATGCTATGATTCTAAATGCTATGGATGTTGGAAGGCTGATTGACTATAGTTTTCCTGTATGCAAGCTTCTCTTCTTTTTTTCAAAGACCCGACAGTCATTTTTATAGATTTTTATATGCAAGAGCCTGGCTGGCAAAGATCAATGGCTGTGAGATTGTCTAGTAAATTTGAATGGTGAGAGATAGAGAGGTTGAGAGGAAGATGGAAGATGTTGGGAGGTTGGAGAAAAGAATGGAGGTTTATCTTCAACCCACAGGAACAACTTTGCTCATAAACAGATAAATTTGTTAATTTTTTTTTTGAAGTTATTTCATAGTTGTTTTTGATAATCCAAATTAAATAAAAAAATTTAATTAATTTTATGTGAGTTTGAGGATTTAAAACATTTTTGAAATATTTGATGTGAATAGACATTAGAAGATTTAATTAAATATTTGGAATATTTAATTGTGAATAGACTTTAGAAGAATTAATTAAATATTTGGAATATTTAATTGTGAATAGAATTTAGGAGAATTTTAGAAGAGAAGAATATTTAACATTTATTTGAATAAAATATTCAAGCCAAGATTATATGATAATTAATATACATAAATCATAATGTTTATTTAATTAATTAAGAAATGGATAAGAAAAGTGATTAAATAAACTTATTTATTTAATCAAAATGAAAGAATGAACAATATAAATAAATTATTTAGATTTATTTATACATAGATTGAATTCAGAGATTTAATTAAATATTAAAAAATATTTAATTAATTACTAGACTATTGTGATGTGACCATTTTTAGGTGTATACATTTTTCCCCTCTTTGAAGTGATGTGTTTTACGCATTGCTTCAAAGAAATTTGAAATTTTCCCCAAATGCTGATTGTCAAATGTTGATAGGTGTATGCCCCCTCAGACGATGAAACGATAAGATTTTGATTTTTGAAAAAAAAAATTGAATTTTTAAATATTTTGCAATTTTTTGATTTTTATGATTTTTAAGATGTCGATTCATCATTCAAAAATTATGATGTGAAGAAATTGACGTGGAAAGACGTGAGATGAAAAATTGATGACCTAAATTTCCCCTGCTGTGATAAAATGTGATAAAATGCCCCAAGTTTTCCTTTAAATAGGTAAAAAAAATGTCATTTTCCATGTCATTTTCCCATTTTAACCTAATAAAAATTAAAATTTTTGAGCTATGGAGTGAGAAAGATGGCACTTCCTACCCACCAGCACCATTTTGAGTGCATACGATGACATCAGTGACCGACACACTATGGACTTGTAGTATGTACCTTGTTAAACTTTTGTTATTTAAAAATTTTCTGTTTAGGGCACGTTTTCCAACCTTTTTGTATCTTCATGCATTCTTTTAGCGCCTTTTAGTATTTTTGTAGCGCCCTTCATTCTGTAACACCCTTTAAAGTTTTTGTAGCACCCATTAAGTTTTTTGTAGCACCCTTTATTTCTCAGCACCCATGATGATTTTGACAGCGCCCATTACCAATTTGACAATGCATGACCTTGTATTGATTGTTTGCATATTGCATTATCCTGATTTGATGATGTTTTGTGTGATTAATTTGTTCCCAAGTTTGTTGGAAAATAAATAATAGATGATAAATTTTATTTTAAAGTTGTTAAAAACAAATAGTTATTTGATAAGTTTGCTTCTAAGGTTGTTAAAAACAAATAGGATTTTGATAAAAAAAATTCATGAAAATGAAAAACAAAATAGTTTTGGTTGATAAGTTTGCTTCTAAGGTTGTTAAAAACAAAAAGGATTTTGATAAATTTGTTTTCCATGATGATGAAAAACAAATAGTTTGTTGATACGTTTGCTTCTAAAGTTGTTAAAAACAAACAGGATTTTGATAAAAAAAAAATCATATTTGATTGATTTGTCGTGATGATTTGATATTGATGTTGCTTTGACTTGATGATTCTTCCTATTCAATAGGAGAGATTGAGCATCTTGCAGTTATGAAAAAAATTCTCAAAGACATGGAGATTGATTCCACAGCTTGTACAGGTGGATAGAGATGTGATCGAGGCATGCAAACTGGCCTCATTACTTGACATGCCTGAGGTGCATCTCAACAAAGCCTTATTGATAGCACTTGCAGAGAGGTGTCACAACAACACAAACACCTTTCATTTGCTGATAGGAGAGATTAGTGTGACTCCTAGGGATGTGTATAGCATCCTAAAGATTTCAGTGATGGGTGAGATAGTGAGATTTGACGGCCGGTAGGCGGGAGGTACTAATGCTTTGAGGCAGATATTCAGAGATGATCATATTGCAAGACATTATATCTCATGGCTGGAGATGATGGATTCGTATGCACCTTTACCCTCTATACTTGCAGGCTTCATTGGAGGTGTTTTGTGCCCCGACCATAGGTTGAAGGGTTTTACAGTCGAGTGGGGTCATGCACTTGAAAGTATGGTGATGCAGGGTACACGATATGCTTGGGGATCATGCATGCTTGCACATTTATATGATGAACTATGTAGACACCTAAAAATGACCTAGGCCTACAAGCTTCATTTTTACCACTTTCGTCCTAGCATAATTCAGACATTTAATTATGTCCTTGGTCCACATTCAACTATTCATTAAATAATTCATAATTATTTAATTAATTCATGTTCTTTATTCTTCATGATTATTAAATAAATAAATCTTATTTATTTATTAAATAAGTCATTAATTGTTTAAATCTTCCCTTAGTTAAATAAATTTCTTAATTTATTTAATTACCTTCTATTCATTTTATTTCTTCTTGATTATTAAATAAATAAGTTTCTATTATTTATTTAATATGTCACTAATTGTCATAATTAAATGAATTAATTAATTTATTTAATTATCAGTCTTATCTCCTAAATTAAATAATTAAATTTAATTATTTAATTGCCAAATTTGAAGTTCTTCTCATTTTAAATAAATTAAAATATTTAAAATGTCATCTCACTCTTAACGGTCAGCTCATTATGGTAAATAATTCAAAAATTGATTATTTACTATTTCTCAAAATTCACATTTGGAATTAATTTAATTCCAAATCAGTAACTTTTTGCCAAGAGTCAAGTAATCGGGTAGGTTCTCGAACCTTCCAAAATTGATCTTCAGTCCAGTCTTTATCTTATTCATTTTCAAAAATCTTTATTTTCAAAAATATTTCTTCATTTATTCTTCACCGTCGATCCGATTCTCTGAGATATTATCTTGACCGTTCAACTAATGAATTTTCCCTAGCCCTAATTAGGGATTCTCATATTTAATCTGGACCTTTTATTTTAGGTTTTGGTGAGAATGCAATCTCACCCATCCATTCAAAATGGCATTTTCTATAAAATGCCATTTTCCTCTCACTTTTCGATTACACACACACGGATAGACATATTATAGGCGCATTGCATACTTACTCACTTGCACACTTAGATTTCCATAGTAATTGCAACACTTATTATCTTTATTTGATCAAGTCTTAGCATGTTTAAGCATTATCAATCATAGTCATTTAGGCATAGGCATTAGACATTTTTGCAAATCCTTCAAAGCTTGTTGTAGGACATAGACATTTATTTGTAGATTGCTCGTGCAATAAATCTGAGGGAAAACTATCATCCGACAAGTAAGAAGGTACTATGGAGGTAATCATGGAAGTTTCGAGAAATAGGTATAACTATTTTATTATTTAATTTCCTTTGTACTCAATAGGTCTTTGGGTTTCTATTGTCTTCATTGATTTATTGCTTATCATATGACCTAATCTAATCCTAAAATAAATCCTCAGTTACATTGGTGAACCCCACTCTATTTTTCTTGTTATTTTTGTACGATTTTTTGTGTTTTTTGTTGTTTTGCAGGTATAGGTACAGAGCGACGTAGCTACTTTTTTTTTTAAATCGTGATGCATCTGATGCATCGTGATGCATTCAACAATAGAAACACTGAAATCACTCTGTCATGCCACAATTACGCTCGGGAAAGCCGCGGTTGAAATGTCAAGACACATCTAATACATAGAGTGATGCAATTGCTCTATCGTGACGCATTCGACTGGTAAGGTTTTCTTTTATTTTATGTTCAATTTTTTTTGTTGTCTTTGGTGTTTCTTTTATCCTGGTTATTTCCTGCATTCTTCCTAGCATATGTTTTCTGTTACTAATCGGGATTTGAAGCTTATTGGCAGTTGCTTTCCATGGGTTGAAGACAAACACTAAAACTACTAACGGATTGTCTTGTAGGTTTGACCGTCAAAGACCAAATATCAAAACAATGTGCTTGCATTTTTAATAGTGTAACACACATTTTATTTTGGTGCAATTAAAATGAACCTCTGTTTTACTATGTTTGAATGTGTTTGCAAAATGGTAGGTGAGTATGCTCTCACCTTGTGAAAACTTGGTGATAAAAAACCAGACCTGTTTTTATCTATTTTTACCTAACGATTTGGTATATCGGAGTATCCTCTCCCCTTGTGCTTTTGGGCAATCTTGGGTGTAAGAGAAACGGTTACCAACTCTAGAAATTGGGCCTACCTAGGGATTTCATCACCCCAATGTGACTCAAACAAAAAATGGAGCTAAAGCCAAGCTACCCCCGACTAGTATATAAATGTAAATCTTAAGGGAAAACCTAAGATTGTGAGTGCGGATGTGTCATACAAACAGAGTTGTACTCCCTTAAACCCTGTTGAGCTTAACCTCTTTAGGCTGGAGTGCCACCTTATTGGTGATTAATCTCTTTCCCCATGTATGACCACTCAAACGAGGGTCCCGAACTAAAAACCTTTGTGTAGTAAGCCAAAAACCTTCTATTTGCTAGCGCAGCACCGGTCAGTGTGAAGGCATCCACACTTTCACAGTTTGCAGTAGAGGTGATCAATATACCATGGGAGTTTCATGGGGGTTGGAAGATTGGTTGGCCTGAGAAGAGAGTGCACTGTAAGGGGGAGCCTGTGCAGCCAAGCTTCTGAATTCACACGCTATAGATATGCCATTGGGGAAACCCGCATGGAATCTAGTGAATATTGTCCTGGCCTAACCTAGGATTGTGCTTATCTGATGTGTGCTTGCTTACATTCAAAACACTATGCTTGTCAAGTGCTTTCTAGATTCATCACATTTATAGTTTCAAACAAAACATTCAATATCAGACAGATCAAATTTTCCATCAAAATGATAATAAACTCATTTTTCAAAAACTGTGTCACATTTGATAAACCGCATTTGAGTTTTTGAGTCGCAATTGCTTTGTTAAACAAAATTCAAAACTTCAAACACCACATATGCATGCGTCATGACGCAACTGACTATCACAGAGTTGTATCTGCTAAACCGAGTCGCATTCACAAAACTGTGACGCAATTGTTACTTCAAACAACACATTCGCCTGTCACAATTAAAAATTTCATACAAAGTCAAATTTGAAGTCTTCATCTTGTCAATCATTTTTCAAACACTGTTTCCAAGAAGACTCTATCAGAAACCAAGTTTGAAATTGCTCAAAGTTTTGACCATTAGTTTGCATTTGTCACCATAGGTTTCATCCTTCATTCTTCTTAAGATTGTATACATTAGGCATTAGGTTGTCCCTAGGTTTACATTTTGCATACTTAGGATTAGACAAATCTCAGCACAATTTGCAACATCATTGCTTTCGAAATTAGGCTTTCTTGGACTAAGTTATCAAACCCCTTTTTCAGTCATTGTCCTCTTTTGTGAGATTTTCCAACTCAAAAGTCTAGTTAGGAAAATTCACTAGTCATTTAGACCTTGTCACCTTGTCATTTTCAACAAATTCCTCTAGCAACTGAAATTGAAAACAAAGATTGAGCTTAGAAGTGCTTAGGTACCCTTGTCTTAAATTACATTATAAGTCTACACATTGCATATTCTATTCCCAAAAATCCAAAAAAAAAAAACATTAGTCATCCTAGTCGTCATTTTAAACTTGGACCTTGCATAGTGTCATTTTCATTTGAGCAATCTCATTTTATGGTGGAAACTAGACTTCAAAAACAACAACGAAAAATGGAAAACTTTCAACAAGATCCCACATCCACTGTCAACAATCCAACGTATGACCCAAACTTGACCTTTGACGATCCATTTGGCAATACAAACAATCAACCACTAATGACAACACAACCCTCATCAAACAGTCCATTTGAACCATTCTTGCATAAAGATGAGTACGGCCAAATACTTGAGGAAAACTTAGAGGTAGCGACACAAGACCCAGAGGCCTCTCAATTTGTTGAAACAATGGTCCTTTATGACAGAGATAGATACTTGGCTATACTCTTGATTCAAGGAGCCAAATTACCCCAAGGATTTAACATTAATATGATAAAACCAACACCTTTGGACCCTAATGTCAACAACATGCATAACATGTCAAATAGTGGTCAACTTTCCAACACTATGAACAATACTTTCTTTGACACCACAATGACAGTGCATGCTACCTCATGTTGTGTAGTTTGCACACACGCCCCACTTGGAGTAGGGACCATCTTTTCATGATGTCTTTTGACCTTTGGATTTTATGGGATTTGCCTTTTAAGGTCTCAGGATGTTGGTCTTACTAGCTTTGGTCTTGCCTTGAGGCTTGAATTGGTTGAACTTAGGTTTCAGTCGAAGTCTGGGTTTTGACCTAGATCCAGGATTTTCCAGCTCTAGCAGATGCCCTAGTTTGTTGTTCGTTTACTGCTGAATTTTTTGAAATCAAGGTTTATGCTTGAATCTGGGATTTTCTAGGCCGAGCGGATTTTCCCAAACTTTGTTTAAATCCCGGTTTCTGCCATTTCTGCGAAATTTGTGTCCTTCCGGATTTTTTGTTTGGCTTGGCTTTTTCTGAAGTCCATTCTGGGCTCGGGTTCCCAGATTTCCTTGATATGTCTTATCGCTCATTAATTCTCAAAGTACCTTCGCTCAGACACAAGTGTGGATGGATTTAAGGCCTTTTGGGCATCATTCTAATTTCATTTTTTTTCACTTGGTATTTGCTCTGGTATTGGAGATTCTTCATTTGAGCTTTGATTGTTGGATGTTGGCTGCTGCGCATGGATTGCTTGAGCGTTGGTTGTATTATTTCATTGCTAGGGCACATCGTTTCACAGTCACCTCCTCGAGCTTGAGCCTTGTTCGGATTCCATGGTAAGTCATTGCTAGCCCCTCTTTTGTTTGCATCATGATTGAATCTTTTGAAGTCAACTGGTGACCATTTTAGGTCAGCCTTTGCTTAAGTTTGATTATATATTTATGGAGCTAGGGTTTGACCTCACTCTTCACAATATTTCATCATTCACATTATGCATGCCCTTGTTTACCAAATGAATGTTGAATAGATCGATGTAGATGGATGTTCTGGGTAGGATTTTTCCCCTAGGTGCGTAATTTGTTGTATTTTGTGAGATTGGGGTTTTGGGTGTTTTGCTCGGATTTGCTAGGAACAGTTGATCCATCATGATTTTCATATCTGGTGTTTAGATTAAATCTGCTCATGCCTTGAGAAGTCTCGGTGTGCTTTGGCTTGATCATTTAAGGATAGTATTTCAAAATTTGAACTTACCCTAGTTTTCATGGCATAGGGTCTAGCCGTCAAAGTTAGGGCATCATTGTTTCGCCATGAGGATTAGTCATCTAAAGGCTTTGGAAATTTGAATTCCTGTGCATTTGAAGTCTTTATTTTGAGGATCAATTTTGAGACCATTAGAATCTAAAAGAGGGTTTTGCATGATCGCCTAAACAATATTGGTCACGCGATAACAACTATCGGGTTTCTAAGGTGTCCGCGGAATTTTGGTGCACCTAGATTTTCCCAATTTCTACCATATCCCTAGAATGCGATAAGTTCCAGAATTCTTAGCAGTCCAAGAAAATTCAGCCTGTTCGGATTTTTTCTGATTCCTTGCTTGGTTTTGTCCCTTTTCAATTTTTGATGTTAAGGGTAATGGAGTAAATGTTAAATGATGATTTCTTGCTGCTAGATGGATAAGTTTCATGATGATCACATAACTTTTGTTCATACTAATGACTTATTTGGTGAATGATGTCTTGGCAGCAGGAATCCGTCTAGGTCAGATTTCTCTGAAATACTGCCCTGACTGGATTTTCCCGGTTTACCTCATTTCCCGAATTGCTTCTTTTTTCTGGATTTTCAAGGATTGATGATTAGTGATGGATCTTAATTGCTTTATGTGGTTTTATGCTAACCCTTTGATTAGAATATGCATGATAATTGGATGCTCATGACGTTTCTTTGTGAATGCAGGCTGAATCAAGCAAAGCTGCTGCAGGAAAGTCTAAAGGTGATACGGAGGGATCCTCCATTTCAGAGGTAGAAAAATTGAGATTGGATACCAAAACTCAATGGCCTGATAGAAAGGTATCTTCTATGTGACCTGAGGTCTCTGACACCAATGTTGGAGTATGGAGGTATGAGGAATTCAAGGCAAGAATGGCTCAGAAGGATCTATCGGTCCTGAGACAAAGAATGATGAGGTCCGGATTAGTCCATGTGGCAGGGTTCCCTCCTGCAATCTAGTGCTATGAGTTGATACTAGAATGTGCCTGGCAGTATTATTTTGACACACAGATGGTTGTAAGCACCGAAGGGAGAGTCCTGGCAAATTTCAATCCTATTTCTATTGCCCAAGCTTTTGACATGCCAGATTTTTTGTCTATGTGTACCTTAAACATGGATTTGGCCAAAACCTACTATGAGAATGAGCCCACCAAAGCCCAGCAAATGATTAATTCCTAGTTGGAGAAACCAAAATCTCACTTTTCCAAACTACCTAAGCAATTACATAGGGTTAAATTCAGATCAGACATATATGATGCGATCACACTTTTTAGCAGAGTGGCGGGTTTGAAGAGTGCTGGAGTGTTGGAAAATTGGATGGTCCATGTGATCAATAAAATTGAACAGGATACAAATTACCATTGGGCAAGACGCATTAGTGTTGTGATTGATAAACAACTAAGGGATGTCTTAGAAACAAAGAGGTTCACCATGTCCTCCTATGTGATGTATGTGTTGGCTAGATTCTACCCATACAGGGGTTTGAATCCAAAGGGGACATTTGGACAAGATATAATTTATGACATATACTCGAAATTGCACTTAGGACACCGAGATTATAGAAGAGCCAACGATGCATTCACAATGCATATCACTAGGTTGCTTCAAAATGCGGAGCATGTGAGATTGTCTGATGGAGCAAAGGAGTTGATAAATAAGTATGGAGCTTGGTTCATCCAGTTTCCCACCTTCTCCTACATCAGAATTGATGGATGTCAGGCTACTCCATACAGGTTGCCTAGGTATCCGACTAATCATATTGTGCTATTAGAGGTTGTAAGATAGATATGTGACTTTGATGCAATTGTCAAGAAAGCAAAGCATAAAATGGGTTTTGGTGGGGATTTCCCTCTCAAAATTGGTATAGCTGAGGTATTCCCTTCCATCCAATCAGTGCATGCAGCATGGGATGAGTTGGTAGCTCATGGTTTCTCCTTTCATTCCAACAGGACAAACTTTGATATCACTTGGGAAGCACAGAAGAAGGCCACCAGAGAATACCATCATAAGGATGACCTAGAAGACTATTGGGCAAATATCAAAGATGATTTTGAGGCAAGGAAGAAAAGGTACTCTAGGATTCTAGTTGATGTGATCAAGCAATACAATGTCAAGTTGATCCTCGACCAGTTAGAGGATGACGGGAATCTAGTGCAGGACAATGCATATGAGTCTGTTAAGGACAGATCAATTGGGGAGATAAACTGGAATGATGATGAGGTAACTAAATTAGAAGACGTAATGGCCCCTATCATGAGATCTGCTACTTCATGGTTGAAGCATAAGGTTTGGGAGTTGGAGAGTGAGAAGGTACCCTGTACCTTTTATTTAATGGGAAATCTCAATCCTATGTCCACTTTAGAAGAATCTAGGGAAGATGACCCGAAGGGAAAACTAAAGGGAGCTCACCCTTCAAAATTAAAATCAGAGGTCCTCAAGAAAATGAGCCAGAACCAAAAAGAAAACCAAAAGGAAAGAAAAGAAGCCAGGCCTTGAAAATAGGCAAGTCCTCTGAAGAGGAGGAAGTTGAAAAAGCAGAAGAAGAAGAAGAAGATGCTCCTCCGCAGCCTAAGAAGACAAGGATAGCTAGGGTTTCAAAGAGAAAAGGTCAGGATACTTCCAAGGATGAGACTCCGGTTGTTGATGTGGAAAGTTCGGGAGAAAAACCCAAAGTTTATTCAAGGAGATCAAGGACTCCATCTCCTAAGGAGACTATGTAAAAGATGGACCCTTCTCCGAAGGCACCAGTTGTGGACCAACCTAAGGCTACTTCTCCTTCGCCAAGTGCACCTGAGCAAGAGACTCCTAAGGAGCATGAGACTAGTGGAGAGGCAGAACCTTTCAAGGAAGGAGAATTCTTTGGTACGGCAGCTGAGCTTGAGGTTGTAGAGGTAGAAAGACACCCTTCTCCACTAGTTCAATATGAGGATTATTCAGAGATCAATAAGGGTATTGGATCACCTGAAAAGGAGGATATCCCAGTTAGAACCCTATCGCCCGTGCAAGAGAAGGAACCTGAATTAGGTGATCAAGGTGAGCAATCTCCTGAGAAAAGAAAAGATGGAACACCAGAACAACATGAAGAGATCAAAACAAAAATTTGGGTGGATCCTGCTATCCTAGATTGGTTGGAAAAGGAGATCACAAAGAAGAAACAAGTCGTCGTTGAGGATACCCCTTTGGATTGGGATGAGATGTTGTCCAAGATCGGCAAAGGTAAGAAGAAGAAGATGGCCAAAGTAGTCTCAAGGATAGAAAGGGATGAAGCAAATAATAGAGTTATCCATATTGCCACCCCTGCTACTGATAGGAGAAAAGAAGAGGTCACTGGGAAAGATTATAATGTGCAGACCATTAATCTTGGGCCAACTTCTATGGAACAGGACATTGAAGAATATGAAGGGTCCAGTGCAGTAATAATTGGGAGGCTAAGGAAAGAAACTCAATCCAAGCATGAACTTAGAAAGGAAAATGAGAGGCTCAAAAAGTGTCTAGAAGATGTAATGAAGCCTTTGCAATCTCTCCACCCCTCTTCCTCTACTACTCTTGGTTTCTTGCCCAAGGAAACTATTTCTGAGATTGAAAAGATGAAAGCTTCTACCCAAATTGCAATGGACTGGTTGAAAGATGTGCAGGTGAAAGGAGATAATGCAATAAAGGATGTCCTTTCGGTTGGAAAGGATGCAGTCAGAGCCAAAGACTTGTTGGAGGATGTGCTATCTCAAGACAAGGAAGATATCGATCTTCTGTTGCAGAAATCCAAAGTGATCATGGAACATGGAAAAGATCAGTTGGTTGCAGATAGGATTCTTCCTTCCTCCAGACTTAATGAGCCTTGGGAATGGTTCGAAGCTTTACATATTCGGAAAAAGGCCATGAGGAAGATTCATAAACGAAAGAAGCTGATAGATGGTGACTTGACTAGAGTTTATGAGGGATGCATTGCATTTTTTGAGATTATGACTAGTAGGAGGAAAATTGCTCCTAAATACCTGAGCCTAGAACAGTTAAGAGAATGGTGGCATGATGTCTATGCCCTTGACTCTAAAAATATCATAATAGGGCACCAGCTTGATGATGCAGCAACCTACTTGGCGGTGATGGATAAGTAACAGGCACATAGAGGTGACTGGGACAAAATTGTTAAACAATCAAAAGAGGAGATTGGCACCATTGAATGTCGGCTTAGGATTTTGCCTTCGCCACCTGTCGCCGAGTTGGACAAACTATTTTTGAAAGTTTAGGATCAGAACAAGGATAAGGGAGGCGATAGTTAATGCCCATTTTGAAGATTTGTGCTTCCCTATTATTATAGGGCATGTATTGATCTGGGCTACATTAGGGAATGTGTCTAGGCTGACCTTGATGATGTATCATCTTTTAATGTGTGTCTAATTTTGAAATTCCTAAGGCCGACTTGTTTTGGGCTAAATATATTTTGTAAAATGTTTGGTTGGGCTGACATGTCTTGAGAATTTGTTATAAAGGGCATTCTTGCCTCATTGTAAAGAGCTAGAAAGATATAGAGACAAGTTAGATCAGAAAAGAGCTAGAGCATTTTGTGATAGAGGTAGTAGTCAATTTCTTGAAGCAAATATTGTAACAGAACAGTGAAATTGTTACAGCATTTTGGTGATATAATACAATAGAAGGCATTGTGGTTTTCCTGGTGAAATCTCTTGCATTAGTTTATCTTGCATGGTTCCTATTGTTTCATCTTTCAAATTGCTTAAAGATTTATGATTTAGTGTTTTAGAGTTAGTTTAATTTGGTGAGTGATGTACATGATTTCATATTTTGAATGTTTGTAGCAATCTCTAGTCTATACTCCTAGTAACTATCTGATTGTAGTAGGTTGGTAAAGTCAACCTAGACCATACATTTATTTGTACTTAGTTTGATTGTGGATGAATATCTATGATTTGAAAATCTACATACCCTAGAAAAGTGCACCATTCTTGTGATATTGCATTGTGGGTTGATCAAGAATTGATTATTTGAGATTGGTCCATTCCAAATATCTATCATTTGCATAGTTCATTCTAAGAATAGTTTAGATCTTATCATATATCTGTATCCTTATCTTTTACTATTTCTTTATCATATGGTTAGATTTAGGACTTAAGATCATCATATTACAAGATTTGATAAATTTGAATGATACAGTCTACTTGTAGTAAGGTCTAATTGTGATTACCAGCATTTCACATATTATATGAGTTGTTTATGCATTGTCATGACCTGACACCCGAGAGACCTTGGGGTGATTTTTAGCAATTTATTGTTAAAGATTACCTTTCAAGAGAGATAGGATATTGTATTTTGTCTGAGTTGTTGCTATGCAAAAAACACCATCGATAGATTGGCGCTAGAAGGAGGGCCTGAATGAGCACACTGGATCATTTTTTGAATGCCATCTCTCTAGAGAGATATAGGAGAAATACCAAATCTACCCCAGGAGAGGAAGATTTATAGGAATTAGAGTTCCCCACTAGGTCAAGGAGAACTTGAGAAAGGGGAGAATCATCATCACCCATCCCTTCACTAGCATCATCCATATCTTCACATCCAAAAGTTGAAACCATACCCATCCCTGAGGCAGTTCCCATTCAACAACCTCAGCCTATCGTTAACCAACCACAACCACCACCCCCACTTTTTCCTATGGCCTTCCTTGCTAATAATCTGTCTCCTTTATTTTTCAATGCTTACAATGTAATGCCCAAAAACCCTGAACACTTTTGTTCAAAGTTCCATGTTAATGACCCAAACAGGACTGCAGAAGAACATATAAGGATTTTACAAACCTGTCTCAAAGATAGAGGGATTGATCATGAGGATGTCGCATGTAGGCTATTTCCTTATTCACTAGGAGAAGAGGCTTTTTACTGGTACAATCACCTCCCATCTAGCTCAATTCTTAATTAGAATTATCTTGAAACTACCTTTCTACAGAAGTTCAGAATACCTATCAGTGCCAATGAATTGCATTTGTAATTCACTAGAGTCAAGAGAGATGTCAATGAACCAATATCTAGTTTCAATAATAGGTTTCACCATGTGTACACCAGACTTCAAGACCCTTATGTTTTGGATAACAATACAGCCCTGGGAGTCTATTACGAAGCATTAGATATCCTTACAACTACCTTTCTAAAGTGGAGACCTAACCCTCCAGCTAACTTAACTAATGCCTATACAGAAGCCATCAAGCTTAGCACAGATTTAAGACAACACTTGACTGGACCATTGCCTTCTTTAGGGCCAGTGGCACATCCCAATCAGGTTCAGGCAGTAAACCAGGTGCTCATCAACCATACCCCAATCATGAATCTGGTGCCTCAATTACCTCTGGTGCCACATCCTGGTCTCCCCATGAGCCATGTCTCTCCTATGATGAATTTTCTCCAACAACAAGTTAACCAACCTATGTATCAGCCACAACCAAACTGTTTCCTTTCCTATTTGCAGAACTCTAAAGTGTTGCATCAGTCTATGGGATCTGCTACAATGTCTATCCCTCCTCAGAGTAATCCAAACCAGACCCCTTATCAAGATCCAAATAAGGATAGGATTGATGAGATGGCCAAGCAGATAAAGAAGTTAAATCTAGAGGTGACTTACCTAAGGAATCAAAATAGCCAATTACAAGCTACTCAGAAGAGTATACAGTCCAATCAGAATAGAGAATTTCTACAAGGATAGAATTTTGACAGAGGACGGCGTAATGAAAGAGGATTCTATAATGACAGGGGATATAATTAGGATAGGGGTTACAACAATGACAGGGGATTCAATAATGATAGGAGACAGAATTTTGATAGAGGAAAAAGTAGTGGCATGGGATTTGATAAGAGGCAGTCACAGGGACAAAGCAGAATGTGGAATACGAGACCTAATAATGGAGGAATTCCCACCCCATTGGATCAACCAGTTAGTCAAGTTGTCAACCAATCTGCAAATCAGCCAATCAATCAAGACAAGCCTCCCAGTGTTGTATATCTAGCTGAGGTTGCCCTGTCATGATGGTGTAGGCTCCATAAGACAAGTCAACATTCAAAGTTAGAATGTCTAGAGTTCCAAACTACAACCTCCATTTTCTAGTATGAGGTGGAGAATAATACAAATGGGTAGGAGATTGTTCCCTTCACCCCTTATGATTCTCCTGTGCTAGTATTAAATCACACTCCCTTCCCAGCAGGTAAAGAAAATATTCCAGAAGAAGAATCTGATCCCCAAGAAGATAAAACAGATCAAATCTGCAATGGCAACAAGGTGGCTCAGTTATTTAATGAAGAGGCAACGAATGATAATGGCCCCCTTGATAGTGAAGAAGCTTATGTTGAAAAAATATAGATGTTCCAGAGGCAGGGTAAAGGATATGATTTAAGAGACTTACCCCGTAGGCACCCATAGGCTAGGGGACCCTTCACCACCTCTATTCCTCCTAATAATTTCAATACCCCTCTAGATCCTAATGCTAGTAATAATCTGTCTTATCCACATGTTTCTAGGTAGTATCTCTCGAAGGAAAGACAAGCTTCAATTGACCTACAAAAGGAAAAAGGTTGTTCAAGCAAGCAAAGACAAGGTGGAGGAACCTTCCAGGGAAGCCTCCACAGATATGAGCGAGGAGCAAATGGTTTCTTATGTCACCGAGGAGTTGAAAAAATTAAAGGTAAATCTTTCAGCATTTGAGTTATTAAGGTTCCGTGCAATTAGGAAGACAGTTTTAGGTACTTATGATGCACATCCAGTGTCTTTGGATAAGCCTTCTAATGAGGATAACAACAAGATTTCTAGTTCTGAGCCTGTGAAGACACAAAATCAGGTCCATAGTCAGACTAACTTTCCCCCTAGAGATAAAGGAAAGGAAAAGGACAAGACTTCAGTGGCTCAAGTAGATACTCAACCAACTTTGTTTCAAGGGAAGACAGAAACCCCACCATTTCTAATCTTTATGGGCATATTCGGTAAGAATCTACATAATTGCTTACTAGATTCTAGTGCTTCCACCAATGTGATGCCATTTGGGGTATGTAGAGCTTTAGGAATTACACCTGCTAATTCCCAGAAGAAAGTAACTCAGTTGGATAGAACTAAAGTAAATGTGGTGGGAGAATTAAACATAATTCACATGCAGATAGCTTCGGACCCAAGGATTCAACAGGTTATCAATATTCAAGTAGCTGATATCCCGAATGCATATGGTTTGATTCTAGGAAGATATTTTACTAAGGCTTTGAATGGATATGTGTCTACTGATCACTCTCACATGTGGATTCCCTAGAAAGGAGTGCCCAATCAAATCAGAATTGAGAGAGAACCAAGAATGAAATACATGATTACGGAATACCAAAATACTTCAACAAAAGTTCTGATATCAGAAGTTGGCATGAGAAATTATATGTTGTCGACCCAGTATGAGGAGTCAGACTCAAAGGAGGTATTGATGCTACACATGATGCCTACTAATGCAGAGACAGGATCCAACTTTGTTACTATTTTGACAGAATCAACATAGGAAGAAGAGGAAACCGAAGATAATCAAATTATCCTATTAGACAATTTCCAGGAATTCATCAAGCAGTTTGTTGAAAATCAAATTCACCTAGGTAGGAGGACAAGCTTTGAAGAGTTACTCTTACTAATTGGTGTAGAGTTCATAATGCTTCCCATTCTGAGTTGGAGTGTTGTTTATGCTTGACAGCAGTAGAACGAGTACAAAAATGCCTAAATTCAACCTAGGCTGCTAAGACAGATGTGCAAAACCCTAAGGAAGGATATCAAGGAAAAAAACCTATACTGTCTAAGGAACCATCCAACAATCAAGGGTCAAAAGACGTAATGAAGAAGACTGCAACTGCTGAATGTTGGACTCTTAGGTTTGATGGATCAAAATCCAAGCATGGAGCCGGGGCTGGGTTCGAACTAATCAGTCCAAGAGGTAAAAATTTCTTTGCAGCCCATAGACTTCAGTTTCACTATACAAATAATGTAGCAGAATATGAGGTGTTAATTCATGGACTTCTCATGGCACTCAAGAAAAAGGTTAAGATTCTGCAAGTTTTTGGTGATTCTGAGTTAGTAGTTAAGCAAGTAAGGAGACAATATTCATGCCATGATAGGAGAATGACTAATTATAGGCATAGAGTATGGGACCTTATTGAGGGATTTGATGCCTTCAATATTCAACTAATACCATGGCAGAAGAATCAAACTGTGGATTCTTTGGCTCAGGCGGCAAGCACCCTGCTGCCTTTATCTTTGTCGGGATTGAAGAAGTTCACTGTAGAATTGACTCCTGTGCCATTGGTTCCAGATAATGTTACTAACTTCTAGGTATTTGAAGATGACAAGCATATTCTAGATTTTATCACAAATATAGACATTTTTGCCTCCCAAATCATTGACGAAGTAGAACCCCAGGAAGCAGAATTGGATTTAGGAGTGATGAATATGAAGTCTAATACTATTCCAAGAGGGATGGTGCAATTGGAGCGAATATTTGATATGGATAAGATCAGAGATCAGGAACAAGAGTTAAAGAAAGAGTCTATCAATGGATAGTGTGACACTTACAACTTGGGAACTGAGGACAATGCTAAGAACATTTTCATTGGCAAAGTATGCACTCCAGAAGAAAGATAATGAATAATTGAAGCACTGCATAACTTTCCAGATATTGTAGCCTGGATTTATGAGGATCTGAAAACTTATGATACATCAATCATAACTCATACTATACCTCTGAAACTAGGTGCCAAACCTTTTAGGCAGAGACAGAGACCTATCAATGCGTTACTAGAACCACTAATACAGAAAGAAGTTTAGAAATTACTGTTTGCCAGAATTATATTTCCTGTTAGACACTCAACATGGGTGGCAAACCTGGTCCTAGTAAGGAAAAAGAATGGAGAAATTAGACTCTGTGTTGATTTCAGAAACTTAAATAGATCATCAGAAAATGACAACTATCCAGTCCCTTCATTGGATGAAGTACTTCAAGTGGTTAATGGATCTCAAATGATGTCCTTTTTGGATGGTTATTCAGGGTACAATCTAGTAATGGTTCAATATGAGGACAGGCACAATACTGCTTTCACAACTAAGTGGGGTACCTTTGCCTACAGAAGGATGCCTTTTGGCCTCATTAATGTTGGGGCTACATTTCAAAGGGCTATGGATATTTCCTTCAAGGATATCATAGGCAAATGCATCATTATTTATATGAATGACTTGACTTTTTTTTCAAAAAATAGAGGGGATCACATCTCTGATTTGCGCAAAGTGTTTCAAAGGTGCAGGGAATTTGGCATATCCCTGAATCCTAAAAATTGTATTTTTAGAGTAATAGAGGGAAAGTTGCTCGGACATGTCATATCTGAAAAGGGAATTGCTATTGATCCAGAAAGAGTGGAGGCCATACTAAAGATTCAGCCACCTGCTAGCAAAAAAGAGATGAAATCTTTCTTTGGCAAGATCAACTTCGTCAAAAAATTCATTACTGGATTTGCTGAAATTGTCAAGCCACTGAATACAATGTTGAAGCAGGATGCTAAGATTGAATGGACTACAGAAGCAAAGGAGGCATTTGCAAAAATCAAAAGAGCCATTGTTGATGCTCCAGTATTGGTAAGTCCTAACTACAGTAAGCCTTTTCACATCTATTCATTTGCTTCAGACCATTCATGTGTAGGAATGCTAACTCAAAAGTCTGATGAGGGAAGTGAGCATCCTATTGCCTTTATGAGTGCCCCATTAAAAGATGTTGAGTTGAGATAACCAAGTGTAGAAAAATAGGCATACGCTCTAGTTAGAACAGTGAAGAAATTCAAACATTATATCCTCAGGAATAAGGTTTATGCAATTGTCCCAGACTTCATAGTCAAGTTACTTTTGATGTAGAACAAGTTCAGAGAGCATAGAGCTAAGTGGGTGACAGTGCTACAGGAGTATGATATTGAGATCCAGCCCATGAAGTTGGTAAGAGGATAGGGACTTACTCAAACTATGACTAAAATAGGCCCTGAACTAACCATTCAGAATTATAACATTGAGGAGGTTTCCCCAGATGGCTGGTATGATGACATAGTTTATTATTTGTTGAACCAACGATCTCCAGGTCATCTTAATGTTGTTTAGAGGAGAGCCCTATGATTGAAGAGTGACAGTTTCATGCTAAAGGGAGTTGTTCTGTACAAGAAAAATCACAAAGGCATTTATTTGAGGTGTCTTGGGAAACAGGAAGCTAAAAAGGTGATAAATGAATTTCACGAAAGGTATGGCACTAGCCATGGTTCTGCAATTGCCACAATAAATCAGATCTTAAGGGCTGGGTATTACTAGCCCATGTTGTTCAAAGACATCCACCATCATGTTAGGACCTGTCACACCTGCCAAACTGCAGCAACAAGGGAAAGGTATGTAGCACTTCCACTCCAATCGGTCACTGAGGTAAGACCTTTTGCCCAATGGGTTATGGATTTCATAGGCCCTATCAACCCACCATCTTCTGTGGGACATAGGTACATCCTAACTATTACCGATTATTTCACAAGATGGACTGAGGCATTTGTTTGCAGGAAATGTACATCTGAGGTAGTGATTGATTTCTTGGAATCTGCTATTCTTAATTGATTTGGATGCCCCATTGTTGTTGTCTGTGATAATGGTCCTGCTTTCGCATCTTTAAAATTTTCAAATTGGACTTTCGAGCATGGTATTATTGTGAAGTTTGCATCTAATTATTATCCTCAGGGTAATGGCTTAGCAGAGTCCTCTAATAAGAACTTATTGGCTGTCATTCGTAAGTTGTTAGAAAGGAACCCAAAAGACTGGCATACCCAGCTTCGGTTTGCCCTTTGGGCCGATCGTACAAGACTTAAGTCATCCATCGAAACATCTCCCTATCACTTAGTATATGGTTTAGAGCCAGTATTCCCTATTCAACTCAAGATCCCAACCTTACAATTTATTAATGATTTCTATGATGAAGGGAATAAAAGGGAGGTTAGGTTAATAGAACTACTGGACCTTGAGGAGAAACAAGATAATGCTTTTGAGAATTTTTCCAAACATCAAGGGATAGTTAAGAGGTGGTTTGACAGAAAGGCCAAGGTCAAAGCCTTTAGGATTTATGACCTTGTCCTATACTAGGATAAACCTCATGATCAAAAAGGGGACCATGGGAAATTTGACAAATTATGGCTTGGTCCATATCAGATTGCTGAAAGACTTGGAGATAATGCCTTCCGTCTGAAGACTCTCACGGGAGAAGATATTCCACTATCTGTCAATGGGCAGTATTTGAAACATTATTTCCAATCCTAAGCTATTTTCAGCTCCCTGCTTTGTATATAGTTACTTTAGGTTGCTTTCTATTGTTTTTTTTTTGTTAGAATAGGTTTCCTTTCAGTTTATTTTTTCTACTTCAATTAGAGTAGGTTTGCTTTGGTTTGTTTTCTTTTGGGTTTGTGTTGCTCCTGCTCTTGGTTCCTTCTCTTTTTGGAGGTCTCTTGTTGCATTTGTATAATGATGGTGACAAAGTAGGTGTGGTGTTCTTAGTATTTCCCTTACAAACTTCAATCACCTTTCCAAAATGTTTTGGTATTCATTCTTCACCCAATGTCACTTATCCTTATGCTAAGACAAAGGGTCTTCTAGTCAGATTGAACAGGAATACATTAGGGTCTCATACTTTGAATATTTAAGATACCTGAAGTTGCAGAGGGTCTTTATGAGGTTTGAATAGGTGAAAAAACTTTTTCTTCTCTAGTGCCACTGTGGTTCTCATCCCTGAGTGTCAACTTCATTGTTCACAGGTTGAAGCAAAAGCAGTGGAAAGACAAGCAGTATAAAAAAAGAAAGAAAAAGCTTGGATTCAACTCATCAGGGGGAACTGAATATCTCTACCGAGGCTATAGACACCTGGCTGGAAGTAGAGCTATGTTCCACAGAATCACAATGATAACCTCGTTGGGGCTATGGACACCTGGCTGGCAGCGAGGCTCTATCCAGGATATTTTTAGAGTATGAATCTTTATGTAGCTTGTCCATACTGAGTTTGGTTCCTGTTGCAACTAAAGGAGGGTAATGAATACATATGCACACACTTCGACCCTGGTGTAGGAAAGTTTGGATGACTGGGGGGGTTCTTTTGGTTAAGCCATAGATAGTGGCCGGATGGATGAGTTGAAACCATAAGTTATGGGTTTTTTATTCTGGTTTGTCATCAAAATGCTATAGAGCATTTTCCCAGTAGAGTCGCCATTTGTTGTGCAGTTTGCACACACGCCCCACTTGGAGTAGGGACCCTCTTTTCATGATGTCTTTTGACCTTTGGTTTTTATGGGATTTTCTTTTTAAGGTCTTGGGATGTTGGTCTTACTAGCTTTGGTCTTGCCTTGAGGTTTAAATTGGTTGAACTTAGGTTTTAGTTGAAGTTCGGGTTTTGACCTAGATCTGGGATTTTCCAGCTCTGGCAGATTCTCCCGAGCCCTGGTTTGTTGTCTGTTTACCACTGAATTTTCTGAAATCTGGGTTTCTGCTTGAATCTGGGATTTTTTGAGCTGGGCAGATTTTCCCAAACTTTTTTTAAATCCCGGTTTCTGCCATTTCCATGGAATTTGTGTCCTTCCAGATTTTTCGTTTGGCTTGGTTTTTTCTGAAGTCCATTCTGGGCTCAGGTTCCCAGATTTCCTTGATACGTCTTGTCGCTCATTAATGCTCGAAGTACCTTTGCTTAGACACGAGTGTGGATGGATTTAAGGCCTTTTGGGCATCATTCTGATTTCATTTTTTTTCACTTGCTATTTGCTCTAGTATTGTTGATTCTTCATTTGAGCTTTGATTGTTGGATGCTGGTTGCTGTGCGTGGATTGCTTGAGCATTGGTTGTATTTTTTTGTTGCTAGGGCACATCGTTTCACAGTCACCTCCTCAATCTTGAGCCTTATTCGGATTCCATGGTAAGTTGTTGCTAGCCCCTCTTTTTGTTTGCATCATGATTGAATCTTTTGAAGTCGACTGGTGACCATTTTAGGTCGGCCTTTGCTTAAGTTTGATTATATATTTATGGAGCTAGGGTTTGACCTCACTCTTCACAAGATTTAATCATTCACATTGTGCATTCCCTTGTTTACCAAATGAATGTTGAATAGATCGATGTAGATGGACATTCTAGGTAGGATTTTTCCCCTAGGTTCGTAATTTGTTGTATTTTGCGAGATTGGGGTTTTGGGTGTTTTGTTCGGATTTGCTAGGAACAGTTGATCCGTCATGATTTTCATATCTAGTGTTTAGATTAAATCTGCTCGTGCCTTGAGAAGTATCAATGTGCTTTGGCCTGATCATTTAAGGATAGTATTTCAAACATCGAACTTACCCTAGTTTTCATGGCAGAGGGTCTAGTCATCAAAGTTAGGGCATCATTGTTTTGCCATGAGGATTAGTCATCTGAAGGCTTTGGAAATTTGAATTCCTGTGCATTTGAAGTCTTTCTTTTTAGGATCGATTTTGAGACCATTAGAATCTAAAAGAGGGTTTTGCATGATCACCTGATCAATATTGGTCGCGCGATAACAACCGTCAGGTTTCCGAGGTGTCCGCGGAATTTCGGTGCGCCTGGATTTTCCCAGTTTCTACCATATCTGCGGAATGTGATAAGTTCTGAAATTCTTAGCAGTCCACGAAAATCCGGCCTGTTTGGATTTTTTCTGATTCCTTGCTTGGTTTCGTTCCTTTCTGATTTTCGATGTTAAGGGTAATGGAGTAAATGTTAAATGATGATTTCTTGCTGCTAGATGGATAAGTTTCATGATGATCACATAAATTTTGTTCATACTAATGACTTATCTGGTGAATGACGTCTTGGCAGTAGGAATCCATCTGGGTCAGATTTCTCCGAAATTCCACCCCGACTGGATTTTCCCAACTTACCTCAATTCCCGGATTGCTTCTTTTTTCTGGATTTTCAAGGATTGATGATTAGTGATGGATCTTAATTGCTTTATGTGGTTTTATGCTAACCCTTTGATTGGAATATGCATGATAATTGGATGCTCATGATGTTTCTTTATGAATGCAGGCTGAATCAAGCAAAGCTGCTGCAAGAAAGTCTAAAGGTGATATGGAGGGATCCTCCATTTTGGAGGCAAAAAAATTGAGATTGGATACCAAAAGTCAACGGCCTGAGGTCTCTGACACCAATGTTGGAGTATGGAGGTATGAGTAATTCAAGGCAAGAATGGCTCAGAAGGATCTTTCAGTCCTGAGACAAGGAATGATGAGGTCCAGATTAGTCCATGTGGCAGGGTTCCCTCCTGCAATCCAGTGCTATGAGTTGATACTAGAATGTGCTCGGCAGTATGATTTTGACACACAGAGGGTTGTAAGCACCAAAGGGAGAGTCCTGGAAAATTTCAATCCCATTTCTATTGCCCAAGATTTTGACATGCCAGATTTGCCATCTGTGTGTACCTTAAACATGGATTTGGCCAAAACCTACTATGAGAATGAGCCCACCAAAGCCCAACAAATGATTAATTCTTGGTTGGAGAAACAAAAATCTCACTTTTCCAAACTACCCAAGCAATTACACAGGGTTAAATTCAGATCAGACATATATGATACGATCACATTTTTTAGCAGAGTGGCGAGTTTGAAGAGTGCTAGAGTGTTGGAAAATTGGATGGTCCATGTGATCAATAAAATTGAACAGGGTACTAATTACCATTGGGTAGGACTCATTAGTGCTATGATTGATAAACAACTGAGGGATGTCTTAGAAACAAAGAGGTTCACCATGTCCTCCTATGTGATGTATGTGTTGGCTAGATTCTACCCATACAGGGGTTTGAATCCAAAGGGGACATTTGGACAAGATATAATTTATGACATATACTCGAAATTGCACTTAGGACACCGAGATTATAGAAGAGCCAACGATGCATTCACAATGCATATCACTAGGTTGCTTCAAAATGCGGAGCATGTGAGATTGTCTGATGGAGCAAAGGAGTTGATAAATAAGTATGGAGCTTGGTTCATCCAGTTTCCCACCTTCTCCTACATCAGAATTGACAGATGTCAGGCTGCTCCATACAGGTTGCCTAGGTATCCTGCTGATCATATTGTGTGGTGCAGGATTCTAGTTGATGTGATTAGGCAATACAATGTCAAGTTGATCCCCGAATAGTTAGAGGATGACCGGAATGTGGTGCAGGACCATGCATATGAGTCTATTAAGGACAGATCAATTGGGGAGATAAACTGGAAGGATGATGAGGTAACTGAATTAGAAGACCTAATGGCCCCTGTCATGAGATCTACTACTTCATGGTTGAAGCATAAGGTTTGGGAGTTGGAGAGTGAGAAGGTACCCTGTACCTTTAATTTAATGTGAAATCTCAATCATATGTCCACTTCAGAAGAATCCGGGGAAGATGACCCTTAAGGGAAAACTAAAGGGAGCTCACCCTTCAAAATTAAAATCAGAGGTCCTCAAGAAAATGAGCCAGAACCGAAAAGAAAACCAAAAGGAAAGAAAAGAAGTTGGGCCTTGAAAATAGGCAAGTCCTCTGAAGAGGAGGAAGTTGAAAAAGAAAAAGAAGATGCTCCTCCGTAGCCTAAGAAGACAAGGACAGCTAGGGTTTCGAAGAGAAAAGGTCAGGATACTTCCAAGGATGAGACTCTGGTTGTTGATGTGGAAAGTTCAGGAGAAAAACCCAAAGTTTATTCAAGGAGATCAAGGACTCCATCTCCTAAGGAGACTATGCAAAAGATGGACCCTTCTACGAAGGCACCAGTTGTGGAACAACCTAAGGCTACTTCTCTTTCACCAAGCGTACCTCAACAAGAGACTCTTGAGGAGCATGAGACTAGTGGATAGGCAGAACCTTTCAAGGAAGGAGAATTCTTCGGTGCGGTAGCTGAGCTTGAGGTTGAAGAGGTAGAAAGACACCCTTCTCCACTAGTTCAATATGAGGATTCTCTGGAGAGCAATAAGGGTATTGGATAACTTGAAAAGGAGGATATCCCTGTTAGAACCCCATCGCCCGTGCAATAGAAGGAACTTGAAGTAGGTGATCAAGGTGAGCAATCTCCTGAGAAAAGAAAAGATGGAACACCGAAACAACATGTAGATATCAAATGGATCCTACTATCCCGAATTTGTTGGAAAAGGAGATCACAAAGAAGAAACAAGTCGTCATTGAGGATACCCGTCTGGATTGGGATGAGATGTTGTCCAAGATCGGCAAAGGTAAGAAGAAGATTATGGAAAAAGTAGTCTCAAGGATAGAAAGGGATGAAGCAAATAATAGAGTTATCCATATTGCAACCTCTGCTACTGATAGGAGCAAAGAAGAGGTCACTAGGAAATATTACAATGTGGAGACCATTAATCTTGGGCCAGCTTCTATGGAACAGGACATTGAAGAATATGAAGGGTCCAGTGTAGTAATAATTGGGAGGATAAGGAAAGAAACTCAATCCAAGCATGAACTTAGAAAGGAAAATGAGAGGCTCAAAAAGTGTCTAGAAGATGTAATGAAGCCTCTGCAATCTCTCCAACCCTCTTCCTCTCCTACTCCTGGTTTCATGCCCAAGGAAACTATTTATGAGATTGAAAAGGTGAAGGCTTCTACCGAAACTGCAAGGGACTGGTTGAAAGATGTGCAGGCGAAAGGAGATAATGCAGTAAAGGATGTACTTTCAGTTGGAAATGATGCAGTTAGAGCCAAAGACTTGTTGGAGCATGTGCTATCTCAAGACAAGGAAGATATCGATCTTCTGTTGTAGAAATCCAAAGTGATCATGGAACATGGAAAAGATCAGTTGGTTGCAGATAGGATTCTTCCTTCCTCCAGACTTAATGAGCCTTGGGAATGGTTCAAAGCTTTACAAATTCGGCAAAAGGCCATGAGGAAGATTCATAAATGAAAGAAGCTGATAGATGGTGACTTGACTAGGGTTTATGAGGGATGCATTGTATTTTTTTAGATTATGACTGGCAGGCGGAAAATTACTCCTAAATACCTAAGCCTAGAATAGTTAAGATAATGGTGGCATGATGTCTATGCCCCTGACTCTGAAAATATCATAACAGGTCACCAGCTTGATGATGTAGCAACCTACTTGGCGGTGATGGATAAGTACCAGGCACATAGAGGTGACTGGGACAAAATTGTTAAACAGTCAAAAGAGGAGATTGGCGCCATTGAATGTCGGCTTAAGATTTTGCCTTTGCCACCTGTCACCGAGTTGGACAAACTATTTTTGAAAGTTCAGGATCAGAACAAGGACAAGGGAGGCGGTAGTTAATACCCATTTTGAATATTTGTGCTTTCCTATTATTATAGGGCATGTATTGATCCAGGCTACATTGGGGAATGTGTCTAGGCTGACCTTGATGATGTATCGGCATTTAATGTGTGTCTAATTTTGAAATTCCTGAGGCTGACTTGTTTTGGGCTAAATATATTTTGTAAAATGTTTGGCTAGGCTGACATGTCTTGAGAATTTGTTATAAAGGGCATTCTTGCCTCATTGTAAGGAGCTAGAAAGATAATAGAGACAAGTTAGATCAGAAAAGAGCTAGAGCATTTTGTGATAGAGGTAGTAGTCAATTTCTTGAATCAAATATTGTAACAGAACAGTGGAATTATTGCAACATTTTGGTGATCTAATACAATAGAAGGCATTGTGGTTTTCCTGGTGAAATCTCTTGTGTTAGTTTATCTTGCATGGTTCCTATTTTTTCATCTTTCAAATTGCTTAAATATTTATGATTTAGTGTTTTAGAGTTGGATTAGTTTGGTGAGTGATGTACATGATTTCATATTTGGAATGTTTGTAGCAATCTCTGGTCTATACTCCCAGTAACTATCTGATTGTAGTAGGCTAGTAAAGTCAACCTGGACCATACATTTATTTGTACTTAGTTCAATTGTGGATGAATAGCTATGATTTGAAAATCTACATACCTTAGAAGATTGCACCATTCTTCTGATATTGCATTGTGGGTTGATCAAGAATTGGTTATTTGAGATTGGTCCATTCCAAATATCTGTCATTTGCATCGTTCATTCTAGGAATAGTTTAGATCTTATCATATCTATGTATCCTTATCTTTTAATGTTTCTTTATCAGCTGGTTAGATTTAGGACATAAGATCATTATATTGCAAGATCTGATAAATTGGAATGATACAGTTTGCTTGTAGTAAGGTCCAATTGTGATTACCAGCATTTCACATATTATCTAAGTTGTTTATGCATTGTCATGACCTGACACCCAAGAGACCTTGGAGTGATTTTCAGCAATTTATTGTTAAAGATTACCTTTCAAGAGAGATAGGATATTGTATTTTGTCTGAGTTGTTGCTGTGCAGAAAACACCATTAACACCTCCAACATCCCAAACATCTCCAACACAATAAATACTACATCTATTGGAGGATCGCAATTGACTACAATGCCCACACCATCCACGACACTGTCACAATCAGCTAGCACCACCTTTGGTTCCTTGGAAATGTTGGAAAATTATTCAAATCCTCTCTCTACCATGACAATAAATACCAGGGGAGCATCATCAAGTCACAACAATTCCCCATTGACCACTACATCTACTACCATGAGCACACCTTTGATGTATCCGCTCAGTGGTATCTCACAAAATCCTTTGGGAGGAAGAAAATGACTTATCTTTATCCAAGGACAACAACAAAACATTAACACGACAACACAGTCACATGTCATTGCCTCCCAAGGTACAAATACAAATGTTCCCCTTGTGCAAACCCAACAATTTGTACAAGGTGGCCAAGTCACACAACCCATGGCATCATTAACACATCATAACATTCATGATCATCATATTCCCTAGATAACGACACACATGGTTGGGGGACACATCCCAACCTACTCATCTCACATTCATACTCACCAATATACACCCTATCCTAACTTTCAATACCAACAACACGCCAATCCGCACACATCATACATGTCACAACAATCCATACCGCCACAATACACCAATATTCACACACAACAAACAGGAACCTATGGTGTACCAAGCAATCCAACGTACGAAAATACAAATGACCCTGTTATGGATGCCCTCCAAACAAGACTAATGGGTTTAGAAAAAACTATCCAAAACATATACATTTTAGGCAAGATATTGGAAATATCATATGATTTAAATGTATACCCATTCAACATGAGCTTATACATGCCTCCATTTCCTCTGGGATATGTGTCACCCAATTTCACGAAATACAGAGGCAAGAAAAACCCCATTGAACATGTTCACGAATTTGCAACCAATTGTATGGACATCGCCTATGAACAAACATACTTAATGAGACTTTTTTCTAAAAGTCTGGCAGGTCCTTCCCTTGAATGGTTTTCCATGCAAAAGGATATCCAGACATGGGATGAGCTTAAACAAAAATTCATAAAAAACTATGTGTACAACATCGACATGGATACCTCCATCACTAGCTTGTGCACTCTCACACAAGAGGACGCTAGTGAGACATGTAGACACATAAAATTGTCCTAGACTTGTAACTCTTAGATTATTCAACATTGCCCCTTTCATTCTTAATAATTAAATAATTTTTAATTATTTAATTATTTTCTAAAGTCATAATTCTTCTATTAATTAAATAATTTTAATTATTTAATTAATTCATTTTTATCTTTATTCCTCCCCGATTAATTAAATAATTTTTATTTATTTAATTATGTCACTAATTAAGTCCCTTATTTCTAAAATTAAATAGATTAATTTATTTAATTTTTGTCCACTTTCCACTATAATTAAATAATTATTTTAATTATTTAATTATTCATTAGTATTTTTCTCTCATTAATTAAATAAATTTTATTTATTTAATTTAGTCCACTCTCTTGAATTTTGAATTAAATCATCATTTAATTCAAAATAATTCTTTTTGTCACATTCCTCCATAATTAAATAATATCTTTATTATTTAATTATTTACTGGTCACCTGGAGTAAATAAATTTTATTATTTAATTTCTCCAGCAACCTCTTTGTCCGTGCCACCTTATCTTCCAAATTAATTCTTATCTTTTGACATCTCATTTAATTTGACCTTTGATTGAATTATCTTATAATTCAATCTTGGCCCTTCATCCTTATCATTTTGCCCTAATTTTGACCTAACCCTAATTCTTACTACAACATTCAATCTTGACCATTGATTCTAGGGTATTTGTCATCTTCTCATCCTGGCCACACATTAAAAATTGCAGTTTTTATAAAATGGCAATTTTGTTCTCATTTTGTCCCTCTCTGGCTCTTTCTTTCTCTCAGCTCTCTCTCTCTCTCTCTATCTCTCTCATGCTCATTTCTGTCCATTTTAGGTTATGATCATTGTCATTTGTAGTCATTGTCATTTTAGTCTATTGTCAAGTCATTTCTTTCAATAAAATCCTTCAAAACTTGCTTTGGTCTTGTCATTTGTCATAGTTGCTCATACAAATCTGAGGGCATCTCTATTTACAGCAAGCTAGGAGGTGTAACAAAGGTGAAGCATGGAAGATGAAGACCTAGGGTAACATTGTTCCTTTTGTTTTCATATTATTTCCTTTGTGCTTTGTTATTTCATTGGAATTTTAATGTTATTGTGCTAACCCCTCTAACATAATTTAGATTTTCCCTTGATTACATTGGTGAACCTGACGTGTTTTAACACATTTTGAGAAATCTTGGAGTTGGATCTTTTTATTGCAGGTTTTGTTAGCTTTTTGTTGCAGGTTTGGCATCATTTTTGGACAAAACCCTAGTTTCCAAGGATTCGACCATATCTTTCACACGGCTTTTTATTTTCTCACAATTTTTTTTTTTGTAGGTCGAAGAGACTATCACGAGCTGTCATTCCAAAAATCATATTTTTTTGGATCTGTTTTTCATTTTTTATAATTATTTTTTTGTTTTTAATAAAAAATTAATTTCAGGAGTAAATAATCAAATTTTTCAGATATGTTTACATTTCTGGAAAGATCTTTTAATTTTAATAGGGGTCTACTCTTTAGTTTTTAAATTTTGATTTGCAATTATTAGTCAAAAAATAGATTTTTTGAAATTAGGGTTTAAAACAGATTTGCTTAGACCTCACTCACGGTTATAGATATACTCACAAATTTTTTTTTGCAGATTTGGAATGACATCAGACGCCTCCAGTAAAACAATTAGAATTTTTGGAGCTGTTTTGTATTTTGTATAATTTTTTTATGATTTTTAATAGAAAATTAATATTGGGCGCAAAATATGGAATTTTTCTGACTTCTTTACATTTTTGGAAAGCTCTCCAAAAAATAATATCAGTCTCTTCTTTTATTTTGTATATTTTAGATCAATACTATCTTCAAATAATTGAATCTAATTCGGCTATGTGAAAAATATGTATCTGAAATTGCAATTTTCTAATGAGTTTATTTTTTTTCATGGCTGCATTATGATATTATTTCTTTTGATTTTGTAGGTGATCATAAGGGGTTTTAGTGGCAGAAATCTCATTCATACACAACAAATTGGAAAGCGAATAATCAGGTGCACATATTCCATCTTCCATTTCTTAATCTTGTTTGTCACACATTTCAATTTGGGGCATAAAATTAATCCTTGTTTGCAAACACATTTGGATTTGGGCTCTTAAAAAAGAATTTTTTCTTCAATCACATATCAAAATTGGGTCTAAAATTAACCATTGTATTCCTACACATTTGAATTGGGGTTAAAAAGAACACGTGCTTCTATTGTTTGCATACAAACATTTCATTTCTAAGGGAAATTAATCGTTGTGAGTGTGAATCAAGTGTGTGTGTGATCACAAACACCTCACCTGATTTGCTTTAGTCAAACCCTTCATAGGAGGCCTGCTAGGGGATTTCATCACCCCTAGGGATGACCTCAATCGAAGTGTGAATCGAAAGACACACTTGTTTGGAAGTTAAAATCTTGTCACTCTTGGCTAAGCCCCAAAGAACTTTATACCTTTGGGAAGTGAAGGTGAAGGGTGGGTTACCCCTTTCTCCCAGCTGTGTGGTAGGATTTTTCTTTCAAATCATTCCTTAGTCAACCTTGTGTAGACTAGCTTGAGACCTAATTGGCCATACCCACTTGCCTAGTTCTAGGACTTGTTGATGTGTCTTCTTCAAGTGTGTGCTTAATAATCACATTCATAAATTCCAAAATTCAAACTTGCTTATGTGTCTTGCGTGTGTGATTCATGTGTGTGTATTGTGTGAACATTCATTTAAACATTGTCCAATCAAGCTAAACACCAAACACATAAAGACGATTCACTCTACATGTTCTTCCAACACATTTATATCCAATGACTTTCATCCTAATCACTCTTCTTAGTCACATCTTATCCATTTCATCCTAATCCAGCCAAGTCATCCAATCTAATCATTCCACATCATCACCATCACCAACCTAGTCTTGGTCACCACTTGTCAAAATGGTCATAATCATAAACAAGCCAAATCCTAATCATAAGCCCAAAATCATAATCCAAGGGGGCTATCCATCTAAGACAAATCATGAGACAAAACCTAAGCCTGAAGTCATAATTCAAGGAGTCTCTTTCTCTAGTTCAAATCATGAAACAAAACCAAAACATAAAATCAGACTTCGAGGGGCTTCTCCTACCACTTCTAATAATGACATGAACGATGTTGCATACTTTGAGGAACAAATTGATGCCCAAGAGCTTACACACATGTGTGACACCATGCCCACATTCGAACACAAAGCCCTAGCATCCCAACTCCAAAACCTCCTTCAAACACTTCACCAAATACCCAAACCCCTAGACCATCAAACTATACAAAGCCTTCAAACCCTATTCCAAGATTGTCAACAAATTAAATCACCTCAAATCCAACACCTCCTAGCTCAAGCCAATCATTTCATTGCCACTTGTCAAATCCAACAATCACCACATCAACACATTTCACATCAACCCTATGTGTCACTTACATCATCATATCAACCTCATCCATCCACATATCATGTTACCCCTTCGTCAACCTATCACAACTCTTCTAATTTCAACTCTTATCCACATCAGTCAACCTTTCAACAGTCATTGTCCTATTCAACCCCTTCATCATCATCACAACAACAAATCATATCACAAGTCCAAACGCCATTCCAACCACAAGACATTCAACCCCAATCCTATGTGTCACTTTCATCATCATGCCAACCTAACACATCTATCTATTATGACAATGCCACATCAACATGTCCACCCATATCACAACAAGAATATAGGATCCCAAGTCCACCTTGGCAACAACATCAAGAGCCTTTAAGTCTTAATGCCACCTTTGACAAGGGGAACACCAATCTAGTCCATGCTCCCTTACCACCATCCAATCAAATGCTTATCCATAATCCACCATGTCCTAGTCCTAATCCATTGGCCTCTCCACCTTCTAACCCATCAAACTATTCATTACCCCCACCATCATCTAATCCTTCATCAAATCAATGGCTTACATTTAGATATTTAAAACATAAATTGATGGCATTACATAAATCCACCAATCCACCTACAAAGGATGTGACCCAAGGGCTACAAGTAAGGAATCCATTGTTGCCATGTCATTCAACTCATATACTTGAACATACAAAAGAGTCCTCAAACATCATGCCAAGTCCTTCAAGTCAACCATGTCATCCACAACCCCTTGAGCCAAGTCAAGAGTCCCCCCTCATAAGTCCAAGTCACCCTCTTTCATGCTCCTATGTTGTTGACCATCTAGCACATGTCGATCCCATCCAAGATTCATCCCCTTCTACTTCCATTCAAGCAACCCAAGAGGTATGTCAAGAGCCTAATCCTAAGCATGTGGAAACATCAAGCCCTAGTCCTAATCAAGATCAAATCATTGTCATCCAACCTGTCCATAATCTATATCTTTTTTATGATCAAGATGATATCCATAATGATGAAGAGCCTATCCATGAGCAACTTGATCCTACACCTGTCCATGAGCAAGATATTCAAATTGCTCCTATACATCCTCCATCTAGCACCATCCATGACCTTCAAATATCCACTTTCCTTGATGAGACACTTGCCTCCCAAGCTAATATAGAAGATCAAACAAATACCTTGAATCTAAGTGAACACAATGCTAATCAAGATCCTTTAAATCCTCCATCATCCACTATTGACCCCATTGCAAGTCCTCCATCATATCTACTTGGTCTTTCCAATAAGGAACTCGTGTCTAGTGTTCCACCTACACCTAGTCCCATTGTCCATTGCATACCCCAAGGAAACCAGTCTCAAGATGTTGGTATTTCCTCCATGCATTCTAAGTCCACTTTCCATCATAAAACCTATCATATGCCTAAAGTATATGTTGCCATTCCACCACCGTCATCCTACAAGTGTCAAAATCATGTGACCATACACCTTCCTCCATCCAATTTACCACCATTACTTCCAACTCCTAATCTCCCTCCATCTGCTTTGCCACCATTACTTCCAACACCTAATATTCCAATCATTCATAAATACCCTAAATATCCTAGTCATGACCAACAAATGCACACATTGTGTAAACATAAAGCTTCCACTCATTCCATCCACCCCATGGGATTCAAAAATAAAAAATTTGGATGCCTCTACACATAAAGTCAAAAATTCTAAAGGTCTTAATGCCTTAGAATACAATTTCAAAAAGTCAAAGCCAAATAGATATCTATATAAGCCCATACCTCCAAAAGAAAAGTCTAAAAACAAAATGGTTTGGGTACCTAAGCAAAACAAAATCAAGTCGAATGAGAAATCCATGTCACAAAAATCCCAACTGTCCCCCCATCCAAAATGCACATTCCATTCAAAAATATCAAAGTCCTAAAACCCACAAGCCAAATAAAAGTCATAAAAATACTAAGTCTATGTGGGTGCCTAAAGCCCTTCATCAACCATCTCCTAAGCAAACATCTCCATTGCTTCCTACACCCCATCCACATCAAAAGCTTCAATGTTTATCAAAATGTGTGCAACCATTGGTCATGATTCCATTCCCACATACCTCTATCTTTCCATCCCCCATCCACTATCCTACATATCTCCCCCACATTCCTATGGTCCATGCTTTTGGCTAAACCTCCTCATTCATCTTTTCCATAAGTCCCATATAATCCTTATCATCTTCCCTATATAATCCGCGTCATAATCCATTATTTTCCTCCATAATACACATCATAATCCATCATATACCTACTCTATCTCAATTTCATGTCATCCCTTACCAACATCTATGGGCATAATGGAATTTGACATGGTCCATGCAATGACATCCATCCCTCGTGGGACTATCACCTTTTATGGAACTAGACACTTGAGTCCCTCTTATCCATATTCCCCTATCCGAAAAGTCAAAAAAAAATAAAATAAAGTAAAGAGAAATTCCTTCATCCAACAGTGAAAACTTGGTAAACAGGCACCCTGGATAAGTACCATGATGAAAACCTGGCAAACAGGCGTCATGTGTAGGTTGATCTTCTATGTCACTTACACTTGGGGGCACAATGTCTTATCTATCCAACCTATCATTTTTATGTCATATCATTTCCATCCTACCTACCATCTTAGCCATCATATATACTTATCATATTGGGTCCACTTATCCACCCTTCTCCTTTCGATCTTGATGAAGATATAGGGGAAAACTGTCGACACATGTCTTTTTGGGTATCTCTTGACATACCTCATCCTATCTAAACCAATCATATCATTATCCTATTGTCATCAGCTTTGTCATGAAAAATCCTAAATCTTGTACCTAGAATGGGGCATGTCATTCCTATGCGACATAGTCTTTGGAGATCACATCCTTGCTCTCTTATGCATACATCCAATTCATCCATTAATCCCATTTATCTCCTTGCACCTAGACTTGGTTTTCCCTTTGTCATTGGTATCTAGCAGAAAGGCTACCCAAATTTTCATCCATTGACACCTCAAAATATTCTCAAAAAAGCCAAAAAAATCAAAACATGTCAAAAAATCCAAAAAAATCATAAATGTCAAAAGCCAAAAAAATCATAAAATGTCAAAAATCCAAAACCATAAAATGTCAAAAAGCCAAAAAAAAATCATAAAATTTCAAAATCCAAAAAAATCATAAAACGGAAAAAAGACCAAAAACATCACAAAATGTCAAAAAGCCAAAAAAAAATCATAAAATTTCAAAATCCAAAAAACACAAAAACATCCAAATCAATGTCAAAGTTAGTCACATGGAGTCAAATTCAGTGATGTCAATTAGTCCATGTCATTGTCGAACTACGTTGTCTCTGCGCATTTGCTACGTAGGCAAGGCCATCAGTCGATGAGTCCCCGAGACATTAGGTCAGTCCTTTTAGGTTCGTCCAAATAAAATCATGGCATTTGTCACAATCATCACAAGTCAAACTTAGTCAAAACAAGTCAAATTATCACAACCAGTCAAACTATCTACTTTTGGTTACCTTTCAGATGGGTCCTTCTGAAGAATAACCTCTGTCATTTATGCCTTAGGATGTGTCCTCCCTAGGAATCGGCATTGTCATCTGACATTTTTGAGGGGTCCTTTCTGACACTTAAGGATCATTCCTCTCGACAACAACGTTCTTTCAGATGTGTCCTTCTGAAGAACAAACTCTAACATTGGTGCCTTAGGATGTGTCCTTCCTAGGCATCGTCCCTATCATTTGACATTTTCAAGGGATCCTTTCTGACACTTAAGGATCATTCCTCTCGATAATAATGTTCTTTCAGATGTGTCCTTCTGAAGAACAAAACTCTGACATTGGTGTTTTAGGATGTGTCCTTCCTAGACATCGACATTATTCAGGATGTGTCCTTCCTGAATATGGCAACCTTCGGCATTTGTCATCTGGCATCATTTAAATTTACATTGACACATCAATGCACTCGGCATCCAGACGCACTTGGCAAACACTTGGCATTTGTTTTTAGCTTTTATCATGATATTAGTTTTTCAGCGAGATCCCACTAAGCAGGATTTAGAGAAGCAGCGACGTATCATGTCAATTGACACGCATGACTACTAGTTTCTCAGTGAGGTCCTGATTTTGGGATTTAGAAAAACAACGACATATCATGGTAAGGACTCTTTCTTTTTGTATTTTGACAATCATGCTACTAGTTTCTCAAGGATGTCCTAGAAACAGGATTTAGAGAAGCAGCGACGTTTCATGATTTGTCCTTGTCTTTTTTTTTTTGCATGTGGTTGATTATGGCAAAAAGACTGGGGCAAGCATGCTCCTAGTATGAGGCATGATCATCCTTGTCTGTGACTGCTTGTCTTATGTGATGGTACGAACTTGCACACCTTGATCTATGTCATATCATGGTGTTTATTGGCCATTACAACAGTTCGCCCAATGATGATTAAGAGCAATAAATATTAGACCTATGGCAATGTTTTGAAGGATTTGGTCTAGGAACTAACATGCATCTTCTTTAGTCGTGTCATCTTCTCTCTCCCATCTCATATAGGCATTGCATCCATATCATCATCCATATCTTTTGCACTAACATTTCTTTGTCTCTTCATATTCTAGTCTTCTCATTAATTTCGAGAGCACACTCATGTTCTTGGAACCTGTCTGTCCTCTCGAGGGGGCATACCGTAACCCTCCTCGTCATTCTTCCTCATCTTATTTTGCACTGGGCATATTTTTGACTTATTTTCTTTGTCACAATGGGCATGCTACATTATGACAAAGAGGGCAAAATGTAGACACATAAAATTGTCCTAGGCTTGTAACTCTTAGATTATTCAACATTGCCTTTCATTCTTAATAATTAAATAATTTTAATTATTTAATTATTTTCTAAAGTCATAATTCTTCTATTAATTAAATAATTTTAATTATTTAATTAATTCATTTTATCTTTATTCCTCCCTGATTAATTAAATAATTTTTATTTATTTAATTATGTCACTAATTAAGTCCCCTTATTTCTAAAATTAAATAGATTCTAATTTATTTAATTTTTGTCCACTTTCCACTATAATTAAATAATTATTTTAATTATTTAATTATTCATTAGTATTTTCTCTCATTAATTAAATAAATTTTATTTATTTAATTTAGTCCACTCTCTTGAATTTTGAATTAAATCATCATTTAATTCAAAAATTCTTTTTGTCACATTCCTCCATAATTAAATAATATCTTTATTATTTAATTATTTACTGGTCACCTGGAGTAAATAAATTTTATTATTTAATTTCTCCAGCAACCTCTTTGTCCGTGCCAGTCTTATCTTCCAAATTAATTCTTATCTTTTGACATCTCATTTAATTTTGACCCTTGATTGAATTATCTTATAATTCAATCTTGGCCCTTCATCCTTATCATTTGCCCTAATTTTGACCTAACCCTAATTCTTACTACAACATTCAATCTTGACCATTGATTCTAGGGTATTTGTCATCTTCTCATCCTGGCCACACATTCAAAATTGCAATTTTTATAAAATGGCAATTTTGTTCTCATTTTGTCCCTCTCTGGCTCTTTCTCTCTGGCTCTTTCTTTCTCTCAGCTCTCTCTCTCTCTCTCTCTATCTCTCTCATGCTCATTTCTGTCCATTTTAGGTTATGATCATTGTCATTTGTAGTCATTTTCATTTTAGTCTATTGTCAAGTCATTTCTTTCAATAAAATCCTTCAAAACTTGCTTTGGTCTTGTCATTTGTCATAGTTGCTCATACAAATCTGAGGGCATCTCTATTTACAGCAAGCTGGGAGGTGTAACAAAGGTGAAGCATGGAAGATGAAGACGGGTAACATTGTTCCTTCTGTTTTCATATCACTTCCTTTGTGCTTTGTTATTTCATAGGAATTTTATTGTTATTGTGCTAACCACTTAATAATAATTTTAGAATTTTCCCTTGATCACAAGACATTTATCTCATTTTTTCAAAAATGGAGAAACCTTGCTAGTCGGTGTCACATTGACATCCCGAAAGGGAGAAAGTCGACATGTTTTTTCAAACGCTTTTGGGGCCCCTAAAATATGCATTGCAAGTACATTGTTGCATGAACTTCATAGACTTAGTCGAAAAAGGGGTCCAGATTGAGAAAGCCCTTATCACAAAGGGAGAACTAAGATATGTTCCCAAAAACACAAATGCCAATCCAACCACCGACAAGAATAAATACTGGGTAAAAAATAAACACGTTACAAATGGCAGTGTTGTTGATGCCAAGACTGCAAACATTTTGGGTCTTGTACTGGCCCTAAAAGGGGTTCAGCAACAAAACAAACTAGCAATGACATCGACACCCCCTACTAATGTTCCTTCAAACAATCAGAACAAAAAGGGGGTCCAGATTGAGAAATCCCATATCACAAAGGAAGAACTAAGATATGGTCCCAAAAACACAAATGCCAATCCAACCACCGACAAGAATAAATACTGGGTAAAAAATAAACACATTACAAATGATGGTGTTGTTGATGCTAAGACTGCAAACATTTTGGGTCCTATACTAGCCCTAAAAGGGGTTCAACAACAAAACAAACTAGCAATGACATCGACACCCCCTACTAATGTTCCTTCAAACAATCAGAACGGTCAAACTAATCAGGGATAGTACCGTCAGATGTGACAATTTCCTAAAGGTTGCACATACACTTCTTTGGGCGAACCCATTGAAGAAGTCCTTAAGAAATGTCTCCAGAATGGGGTCATCATACTTCAAGAACCAAAACCATATGACCCAGGACAAATCAAACCAGCATGGTGGAATGATAATGCATTATGTGACTACCATCAAGCAAAAGGACATACTACCTCTAACTGTCGACAGTTGAAAAATCTAATATAGGATCTTATTGAAAGTCACATCATCAAAGTAGGTGGATCACAATTTGCCTCCAATTCAGATCATACTATCCATAAGAATCCACTACAGGACCATGGTTCTCATGAATCCTCCACTTCAGGTCCACAACATCAAGCTAACTTCGCCCGAGCCAAGTACAATTATTCTAGTGGACCTATTATAAATAATGTTCAAACTGACAATGAATACATCAATACCATAACGGTCAAGAGAGCACTCCAATGTAATGCTACTACTCACACCGGCAAGGTCACTATAGCTGGTTCACCTCCCACTAGACAAGCCAAATCACCATACTGGGCCCATCTGTTAAACAATCAAAACCTATCCTAACCACAAAGCAGTGGAAACCCAAAAGTCAGTTCAACCTCATCAACCAGCTAGGAAAGACTCCTGTGCAAATCTCTATACTTGAGCTTCTTCGTATCTCTCCTGTGCACAAAGATATCCTAGATAAAACTTTGCTAGATTCGTCAGTCCCCAAGGACATTGATTTCAATCAATTTGAGACCATGGTGGGATACCTCACTATGCCTCACCACGTCACCTTCTCAAATCAGGACTACTCATCACCTAAAACCAACCATAATGATGCATTGCACATAGAAACTTTTGTCCACAAACACAAAGTCATATGGGTTTTAGTAGATGGTGGAGCAGGATTGAACATATGCTCCCTCAAATTGGTTAAGGCTCTAGGGTTCTCTAATGCATTTGTAGACCTGACAAATAGTATAGTGATCAAAGCATATGACGATGAAGAACGCTCTTCACGTGGCATTATCTCTCTCCCTATCAGAGTGGGACCGGTCATTGTGGACACAACTTTCCAGGTCTTGGATTTGGAACTACCATATAACATCTTGCTCAACCATCCATGGATTCATGCCTTAAAAGTTTTTCCATCCACATATCACCAATGCCTAAAGTTTCCATTTGATAGCATGGAAGTAACCATATACGAAGACCCCAACCCTTTCCAATATTGTACCAACCTGAGGGGTATTTCTAAAAACTGAGTGCCTATTAACCAATAAGCACCAGGCTCCTTGTCTTCCAAGTACATTGACCCATCCACCCTTGCATCATCTTCCATGTCCGCTCCATACACATCTTCTGCCACACCACCATCTACCACAAACCCTAAATCAAAATCCAGGACCTCGGCTGCAGAGAATTCAAACTGAACACAACATATAACATAACAACAATGCCCAAGTCTCCAAAGGTCTATGGTCAGCCATGTTTCAAAATGGAACCTCAGGAAACTTTCAAAGTTCCACCGAAAAAAGTTTTTATCAAGTGGGGAGACATGAGTAATGAAGACCTTGTTGATATCACAAGATGGATATATAAGGATACCATCACACTACCCCCATTACTAGTTCAAAAATATGGCAAAGGTTATGACATCATGAAGGCTAAAGGCTACGATGGTAATAGTGGCCTAGGAAGAAATAAAACTAGCCGAAGGTAACCCATAGAACCTTTCCAAATTCCAAAGTATCTCAGATTAGGGTTTGGATCGCTCGACAATGACGATCAATGTACCATTGGACTTTCGAGTGAGCAAGTACATGCTTCAAAAAGTGTCGAGACCACTAAGGATTTTCCATTGATTTATACTACACGACATACTTTGGCAAGGCTGCTTTGTCCTCTAGTCGTAAAAGTAAAAATAAAAATAAAATAAAAAATGAAACATCTCTAGGTGAAAACCGAAAGGCACCTTTTGATGATAAAATAGTAAAAACAAAGGACATATCTATGGGTGAAAACCTCTCTAAGGTGCCCAAAGATGGAGGACTAGACTTTCTCCCTGTGCAATAGGAGAAATCAACTATGATTATCGAAGACACAATAGAGGATAACATATCAACTGTAGAAGATCCCAAGATGGTCCTCTTTGTTGCATCATTGACTGAAGACAAGAGATCAGAATTTCATAAATTCTTTACAGAGCGAAAATTCAACTTCACATGGTCCTATGCTAACATGCCAAGATTGGACCTACAATTGGTTCTACACCATCTGCCACTACTACCTAATGCCAAACCAGTCAAGCAGAAGTTACACAAAATGCACCCTCAAGTTGCTATATTGGTCAAGGCCAAGTTAAATAAATTACTAGACGTCGAATTCATACGGTCTATTGACTACAATGAATGAATTTCTAACCTGGTGTTGGTAACAAATCCAAATGGGTTGATTCGCGTCTATACAAATTTTTGAGACCTAAATAAAGCATGCCCAAAGGATGACTTTCCTTTTCCAAACATTGACATCATAGTTGACCTCACAGGAGGATATGAGATGCTATCCCTCATGGATGGTTTCTCTAGCTATAATCAAATTTGTATTGCTCCTGAAGACCAACACAAAATGACATTTACTTACCCATGGGGTACATATTGTTGGAATGTTATGCCATTCAGTCTAAAAAATGTGCCACATACCAAAGGGCTATGACCATGATCTTCCATGACATGATGCACAAAATAATCAAAGATTATGTAGATGGCCTATCAGTAACCAAGAAATATCATTTGAAGGTACTCGACACAATTTTCAAGAGACTTGAAGAGTACAAAGTCTAACTAAATCCTAAGAAGTGTGTTTTTGGGGTCACATCAGGTAAACTCTTGGGATACATAGTTTCCCAAAGAGGCATAGAGGTTGATCTGACAAAATTTAAAGCCATTATAGACATGCCTTCGCCCAGGGGAATCAGTGAACTCATAACTCTACAAGGTAGGGTACAATCTATTCGACGTTTCATAGCCCAATGGGCAGACAAGTGTCACCCATTTCAATATCTGTTGTGCAAAGGTATCCCCTTTATGTGGATAGATAAATGTCAGGATGCCTTTCAGCAAATCAAAGATTACCTACTATCAACACCAGTCCTCATGCCTCCCATTCATGGAAAGCTATTGATCCTATACATCTCGACAACTAGTTCAGCACTGGGGGCATTACTAGCACAAAATGACCAAGAAGAAAAAGAAAGAGCTATATATTACATCAGTCAGACATTGGTCAGGTATGAACTGAACTACACACCAATTGACTAAGCTTACCTAGCCATGGTCTTTGCAACACAAAAGTTAAGACATTACATGTTGAGTCATCAAACACAACTAGTAGCAAAGATCGACCCACTCAAGTATTTGTTAAGTAGAGTAGCATAAATAGGATGTCTAGCAAAATGGGTCATGATTCTAAGTGAATATGACATTCAATATATAGAAAAAAAGGCCATAAAAGGGCAAGCCATAGCGGACCAGCTAGCAGATGCACCTTTGCAGAGTGATCACCCGTTAGTGGTAGATTTTCTAGATGAGTCGATATTCCATACGGAACTTAAGGCACTTTGGCGACTCTACTTTGACGGATCACACACAAACCATGGCTCAGGGGCAGGAATCCTATTCATCACCCCACAAGGAGACTCCATTCCTAAGTCTTTCTGCATCGCCTTCCCATGCATAAACAATGTGGTAGAATATGAGGCATTAGTTACAGGACTAAGAATGGCAATAAATTGGAAGATTAGAGCACTACATGTCTACGGGGATTCTCAGCTTGTCATCAACTAGGTTAATGATGACTATGACACAAAGGATGAGAAGTTGATGCCTTACAAATGGATGGTTGACAGTTTCCACACATACTTTCATATGATAACTTTTGAACAAGTTCTGAGAGCCTAGAACAAAGCGGCAGATGTTATGGCTAGAATAGGCTCCTTCCTTGACATACCAAGCAATTTGCCTCAATTGGAATTCCTAATAGAGCAATTATTGGTCCCTACCTATGACATTCTAGAGTCAGAGATGGTTTGTGAACTTGTTGGTCCTGACTCTCCCTGGTATCAGGATATTTATGACTACCTAAAATCCCAAGCCCTTCCACCGAACTTGTCCAATAACCAAAGGAAGTCCATCAGAAAATCTGCAAGGTATGCCATCGTCAATGATACCCTTTACCGTCGTAGCTTTGATGACACCCTCGTTAGATGTCTCGACACCAACAAAGCACATATTACCTTACATGAAGTACATGATGGTATATGCAGATCTCATTTGAGTGGTCCTACTCTAGCTAAGAAAGTAACGAGACTTGGGTATTACTGGCCGACCATTGAAAAGGATGCAATAGAATATGTCAGGACTTGTTGCAAATATTAGATTCACAGTGATTTGATCCATGCTCTAGCATAGGAACTTTGGCCTATCACTTCTCCTTGGCCCTTCGCTCAATAGGGACTCGACCTCGTGGGTAAGATTCATCCAACCTCATCCAATGGCCACAAATTTATCATCACCACCACTGAGTATTTTACGAAGTGGATCGAAGCCATCCCTTTGACATACATAACCGGCAAGCAAATATCCAAGTTCATTCTTAACTACATCATCTTTAGGTATGGCCTTCCTTAATCCATCATCACTGACAATGGACGTCCATTCAAAAACCAAGATGTTCGTGAGTTATGTGAGCGATTTCATATCCAACACCATTTTTCCTCTCCATACTACCCACAAGGAAATGGTCAAGCTGAGGCGTCAAATAAAACCATTGTCAAAATCCTCAAAAAGACTGTCAATGATGCTAGCCATGACTGGCACATACAACTCAACCCTGCTCTGTGGGCCTACCGAACTAGCATTCGTACGCCTACTGGAGCCACTCCATTTTCCCTAGTCTTTGGATCTGAGGCCATCTTTCCCATTAAGGTTGAAATTCATTCGTTACGAGTCTCCCTGAAGGGTTTAACTAATGAAGAAGAGTATAGACAATCACGCTTGCACAAGCTGGAAATGTTAGAAGAAAGAAGGAAAAATTCACTAAACCATCTACAAGCATATCAAAATCATCTTTGTCACAGCTACAATAAGAAGGTTATGGTCAGGAAGTTTGACATTGGTGACCTAGTTCTCATACAGAACCCCAAGAACCAAGCTAACAAAGAAAAGCCAGGAAAGTTTGAACCAAATTGGTTGGGTCCCTACATTATAATATCTTCTTTTGATTTTGGAGCTTATCAGCTAGCCACGTTAGAAGGAGAACAGTTGACAGATCTCATCAACAGTTTACACATCCAAAGGTTCTACACATAGCATAAGAGGATTGAGCTGAAAACCGTAAAATACAAAAAAAATTGAAAAATGATAAAAAAATCATTACCTTGATGAAAACCTGGCAAACAGACATCTTGGTGACACCAAAAAAATAAAAAAGTCAAGAAAATAGTAAAGAGAAAAATTTTGTCCAATAGTGAAAACCTAGCAAATAGGCGCTTTGGACAAGTACCATGGTGAAAACCTGGCAAATAGGTGCCATGCATAATCAATCATTGCTCTGCCATATACTATCACTTTGTTTACCTTGGCCTAGGATGAAAGATATTTTTGCCATTATCATGCATATCGCCACCATACCACCCTACCTGTCATGGTTTATAAACGATTGACATCAAGTCCTGATGATTGTCCATCTAGTACACCAGAAGCACCCCTTTCATATCCCTTAAAAATGGCTAAGTCTTGGACCTGATTGGGGGAAAAATGTTTATCATGCAACTGCAGTGGATGTCACACATGATCTCGACAATTAGAAAAAAGTCCTGAAAAAAAACAAACATTGGAAAAAATTCCTAAAAAAAGACAAAAACATTGGCAAAAAGTCCTAAAAAAAGACAAAAACATTGGCAAAAGTCCTGAAAAAAGACAAAAACACGGAAAAAAGTCCTAAAAAAAGACAAAAACATGGCAAAAAGTCCTAAAAAAAGACCAAAAACATTGGCAAAAAGTCCTAAAGAAAGACCTAAAAATCATAAACGTCTTGAAGAAAACCACAACAAAACATCAGATTGTTTGAAAAATGCAAACACAGGGTCATCTCTTGTCAAATTCAGTCATCTCAATCAGTCTTTTTCATTTGTCTGAACTACGTTGTCTCTGTGCATTTGCTACGTAGGCAAGACTCACATTTGAGTCCGCGAGACATTAGGTCAGTCCTTTTAGGTTTGTCACAATAAAATCATGATCCAATCTTTGGTCATCTGTACAATGTCATTGGTCGTGTCAAACTACAAGGTCTCTGAGTGTATGACATAGGCAAGGCCATTTGTCTATGAGCCCCTGAGGCCGCACTAGGTCAGTCCATTAGGGTTCATGGTACTGCATTGGTACACACATCAAAATATCTTCAAGACAAAGCCAGTCATTCCTAAACTCATAAAACTCATAAAGTAAATTATGGCAATCAGTTACTGCAGCATGACAATCTCATCAATAGGCGAATCATATCATCATGACAATGCTGACATATAGTCAAACACAAAGTCAAACTCAGTCAAAGCAAGTCAAATCATCATAACCTATCAAACTATCAACTTTAGGTTAATCTTCAGATGTGTCCTTCTGAAGGATAGCCTCAGTCATCCATGTCTTAGGATGTGTCCTTCCTAAGCATCATCACTGTCATTCGACATTTTGAGGGATCCTCTCGACATATAAGAGTCACTCCTCTTGACATCAGTATCTTTCAGATGTGTCCTTCTAAAGAACCAACTGTGTCATTTATGCCTCAGGATGCATCCTTCCTAGGCATCGTCATCATCACCATAACATGACATTTAGAGATCAATCCTCTTGGCATTAACATTATTCAAGATATGTCCTTCCTGAATTTGGAAATTTTTGACATTTGTCATTTGAGCTTTATCAAACCTTTAACGCTCGGGCATCTCATCATCATCGAACCTAACATCTTGACATAGGAACAATGGATATCCAGATGCACTTGGAAAACACTTGACAATTGTCTTTTGGTTTTTTATCATGTTATTAGTTTTTTAGGGAGATCCCACTAAATAGGATTTAGAGAAGCAGGGACGTATCATAACGATTGACACACATGACTACTAGTTTCTCAGTGAGGTCCTGATTCTGGGATTTAGAAAAACAATGACATATCATGGTAAGGGCTCTATTTTTGTATTTCGACAATCATGCCACTAGTTTCTCAAGGATGTCCTAGAAATAGGATTTAGAGAAGCAACAATGTTTCATGAATTGTCCTTGTCTTTTTCCTATTTATGGTTGATTATGACAAAAAGACCGGGGAAATCACGCTCTTAGTATGAGTCATAATCATCCTTGTCTGCGACTACTTGTCTTACATAATGGTATGACCCTGCACACCTTGATCTATGCCATGTCATGGTGTTTTTTGGCTATTACAATAGTCTACCCAATGATGATTAAGAGCAATAAATATTAAAGTCCTACCGTAAAGCTTTGAAGGATTTGGTCTAGGAATTAACATGCATCTTATTTTCTTTAGTTTGGTCCTCTTCTCTTCTTTAGTTTGGTCCTCTTCTCTCCTTCAGTTTGGTCATCTTCTCTTGTCCATCTCACGATGATATCCTATGACATCCAAAAACACAAGTGCATACATGATCATATAAATATTGCATTAGGTCCATGAATACATCATACATAGCATTAAATCATATTCATAATCACAAACATTTCATTAACATTATCATCAACATCGCATCCATTTACTAAATACATTATGCACATCATTATCATCATCATCTCATATAAGTAATCATTGCATCATCATGGCATCAAAATTATAAATAATCATCATAGGAAATACACGATACATCATAAATCAACATCATACATCACATATATCATAATGCATTAAATCAAGGAACATCACATAACACACATGTAGGCCGCATCAAAACTGCATCATTATATAATAATGTCATAGGATAAAGTTAGGAGATATCCCAAAAATGGAGCTCGAAGGCTCAATGATATATACATAGTGTGTCATAATAACAAAAATCCCCCTAGGGTAGACTCTCATCATCCTCTCACAAAGAAGAGTGTGGTGGCTGCAACTCTAAAACCGGCACTGAAAAGATAGGAAGACCTATGGCAACCTCTACCTAGGCCACTAATGGAATTGAGATTGAAGGTGTCATCTCCATAGTAATGGACACCTATGATGTCATTGTTGCCTGACTCTGAGAAGTAGATGGATCGATCACTGGTGGCTATCCCTATACCAACCTTTGCACTAAACTAGTCGACCCATGACTGTGACACAAATGGTGACTCAGGGTGTGCCAACATGAGTGATGTGACCTATTCCCTAATGTGTGCCTTGTCGAGGTAGACCTTTTGGCACTCGTATGACTCCTGCTGCCACTGCCACTACCTATCCTCAACTGTGACTGTGACAAGGTAGGATCCCATCGCTTAGGTGGAACTATCTGCTCATATAATGTCCTATATTGTCCCAATCCCATGCTCACCCTAGCCAACTCACGAGCTATATCCCCTGTTGGTCCTACACATAATGCTACAAACTATGTACACCACTGAGCCGAATCCTGCTAGTGGATCACTGCCTAATCCTGCTCTACCCAGGCTACCTCTAACTCAGACTGCAATGATTTGACCTAGGCCATGCTCTTGTCTAGTCTTCGTTGTAGGTCAGCCACCCTCTGATCTGTCATGGCATCCTGGGGCAATCCTGAGGAGGAAAATATCTCCTCCTCTCCCTCCACCATCTCCCATCTAAGGAGTCTCTTGACCTCATCCATGGCATCATCCTTGTCATCATCATCATCCACCACATCCTCTGCCACTGCCACATCCTCTGCCACCTCCTCCTCCTGTCCCCCCACCTCCACCTCCTCCTCCCATATCTCCTCACCCTCTCCCTCCTATTTGGGCTGGTCCTCTCTCTCCCCCTCCTCGCCCACCTCGAGGATAGCATCTAATGCTACCCTCACCATGCGCTGTTGCACCCTGCGACCATGTCTCTGACCATCTCTCCTCCTCTAGCAGCCATCTCCCCCATCATCCCCATCATCTCCATCATCTCCCCTCAGCCTCCATCCCTGCCTCCACCCCTACCTCTGTCTAGGCCTCCATCTCTCTCCTTGCCTCTGCCCCTGCCTCCATCTCTCCCCTTGCCTCTACCTCTACCCCTATCACTATCCCTACCACCTCGCCTAGCCCTCAACACATGAGGTATCACTGACCATCTGTGCATTGGTGCTAGCCCATCCAGATCAGTCAATGGCACTAGTTTGTGGCCCTGCCACCATAGGTCATAATCTACTATAGTCCTGAGATCGGCTGCTCCACCCCTTCATTCCCATGCCTAGGCTCCTAACCCATCAATTTGTTGCTTCATGAAGGCCACTAGGATGGTTGGTCCCCTAGCATACTCTCTAGATGACCAGGCATACTCGGCTGTCCCTACAGGTACACCCTGCCGCTCTTTGAACTACCTAAGGAAACGCTACAGAAAATACATCTCAATGATTAGTGAGGTCTGCACGGTCCTCCCAATCAAATATCTGTACTGTCTACAAAGGCTCAGGTGGTCATCCTCATCATCCCACTGCTCGCAATCTCTGTAAGGTCTCCAGATAAAGGACACCATCATGTCAGTCCTATGCCGCCACCAACCTGTCTCGCCCATTTGAGTCTGTTGTAAAGCACCTGCGTAGTAATAGGTATAGGGCATCCCCTCGACCAACTGTGGTCTATGAATGGAAGGATGAAATATGGAAATGTGCTCCCAAGCCTAAATCGTCATCAAAGTAGTCCCACAGGAGATACTCTCTGCCCTTCTATAGGCAACATCGTGCAACTGATGGTAAAGTGTCACTAGTAAACAGGGACCCCAAGCATAAACAATCCTGTCTCATCTCATACCAACTAGGACATCTCCCTAGCCAATAGGGAATCCATTTCCCCGATGGTTAGGAATCAAGATACCTCCAATCAAGGTCACAAGGAATGCATCAAAGTGACCATAATGCTCTGGCATGAACTCCCATCTAATCTCATATCCCTGGATGCCCAGTCCTGCACCCTGATCTTGGTAGTATGCTCGAAAGGTCTGCTCGCCATGATGAGGGTCATAAATGATCCGCTCCCCTTGAATCAACACTCACAAAATCTGATAGAAATCCTCTAAAGTAATAGTGGCCTCACCTGTCGACAGGTGGAAGGAACGGGTCTCTGAATGCCACCGCTCACATAGCACAGTCAGTAATCCCCTGTTTTCCCAAATGGAGGGCATGTAAGCAACATAGAATAATCCCAGTCGCATCAACCAACGTCGCTCTCATGGGCTCAACTAGTCAGCAAACTGAAATGTCGTCAGTATACTATCGCGTGTGTAAATCGGGGCAAACTGCCTATGCAAAAAGCCAAACAAGTCGTCAGTACCTTTTGAGAAAATTGTTAGTATTATCACAAGCATCTAAAGTTACACAAATATCAAAAATAGCTCTGGTCAAAGTCAAAGGAAAATGTGTTGCACTAAGGCAATTGTGTCTCAAAATGTCAATTGCATCGTTTCGTGCATCAAATGCTGTGAAAAATGACAAATGCATTATTTTTTATGTCAAATGTGCCGTATATTCACGCTTATGTCACAAAATTTGACACTTGCGTCTTAGAATATCGAATGTGTTGCATAATCACAGATGTGTCGATCAAACAGGCAAATGCGTTGCAAATCTACAATTGTTGCATTGAAACATTCAAATGCGACTAGAAAAGGTGAATGCATCGAAAGTTTTGGCATATGCGGTGGAAACCACCACTCTACCCTAATACATTGTTGCACTTGCATTGCAACGCATCATATGCATCGAACGCAAGGGTGAATACATCAAACACGAATGCATATGCGTCGTGGCACATTTGTTACTCACCCTAGAAACCTAGTTATGACACACAAAATGAAAAAAATTATAAAGTGGAAAAGGGATACATATTGCTGGCTCTGAGCCCTCTGGCCACCTGAATGTCTGCACAATCTCGCCGCAATGCTCCATCACTAGAATCACCATTGTCGCTGCGCTCCTTTTCACTCTGAACTCTCAAAATTTGCAAAGTAAATAGTAAAAGTGAATTGAATTTTACCCCTCTATCAACCTATTTATAAAGTCAAAATGACATTTGTCAACTGGGTTATTACTGGAGGGTCATTTGACCAAGTTTGACCACCTCATTGGCTGCTTTAAACATGTCAAAATTCAAAACCGATTGCGCCTTTTTTTTTTCTAGTCATGGAATTGATTTATCAGGACCCTTTACAAATATTTATGCCGTCGACCCAAAATTTGAAAAATTTTCCAAAGGGGCAATGATACTCCATACCTTTACTGGGGCATGGCTTTGACTTGTTTTCTTTGTTACAATGCGACACGCAACGTTATGACAAAGAGGGGAAAAATGTAGACACCTAAAAATGACCTAGGCCTGCAAGCTTCATTTTTACCACTTTCTTCCTAGCATAATTAAGACATTTAATTATGTCCTTGGTCCATATTCGACTATTGTTTAAATAATTCATAATTATTTAATTAATTCATGTTCTTTATTCTTCATGATTATTAAATAAATAAATCTTATTTATTTATTAAATACATCTAATTGTTTAAATCTTCCCTTAATTAAATAAATTTCTTAATTTATTTAATTACCTTCTATTCACTTTATTTGTTCTTGATTATTAAATAAATAAGTTTCTATTATTTATTTAATATGTCACTAATTGTCATAATTAAATGAATGAATGAATTAATTTAATTATTTAATTGCCAAATTTGAAGTTCTTCTTATTTTAAATAAATTAAAATATTTAAAATGTCATCTCACTCTTAACGGTCAGCTCATTATGGTAAATAATTCGAAAACTGATTATTTACTATTTCTCAAAATTCACATTTGGAATTAATTTAATTCCAAATCGGTAACTTTCCACCAAGAATCAAGTAATCGGGCAGGTTCTTGACCCTTCCAAAATTGATCTTTAGTCTGGTCTTTATCTTATTCATTTTCAAAAATATTTATTTTCGAAAATATTTCTTCATTTATTCTTCACCGTCGATCTGATTCTCTGAGATATTATCTTGACCGTTCAATTAATGAATTTTCCCTAACCCTAATTAGGGATTCTCAGATTTAATCTGGACCTTTCATTTTAGGTTTTGGTGAGAATGCAATCTCACCCGTCCATTCAAAATGTCATTTTCCTCTAACTTTTTTATTACACACACACGGGTAGACATATTATAGGCACATTGCATACTTACTCACTTGCACACTTAGATTTCCATAGCAATTGTTGCACTTATTATCTTTATTTGATCAAGTCTTAGCATGTTTAGGCATTTTCAATCATAGTCATTTAGGCATTAGACATTTATGCAAATCCTTCAAAGCTTTTTGTAGGACATAGAAATTTATTTGTAGATTGGTCGTGCAACAAATCTGAGGGAAAACTATCATCTAGCAAGTAAGAAGGTACTATGGAGGTAATCATGGAAGTTTTGAGAAATAGGTATAACTATTTTATTATTTAATTTCCTTTGTACTCGATAGGTCTTTGGGTTTCTATTGTATTCATTGATTTATTGCTTATCATATGACCTAATCTAATCCTAAAAGAAATCCTCAATTACAAACTACACCATGTTGTGTACGGTCGAGGCCAGAGTTTAGTTGTTGGTTGTTCGCTTTTATAGATATGGGCATGGGAGAATTTTTACGTTATGCAACCATTGACTCATGGACGATGGCCTGTCGGTCGACCGTATAGATTTAGATATACCGATGTCATTGCTCAAGCGAGGCTGGGAAAACTGGATGATTCGCAGCTTCTTCTGGATGATCTCAGTATAGTATGTTGGTGGCCCTATGTAGATTTTGAGGCATGGCTCTTGAATGCTAGGGAGATGCCCTATGTCTTTACCACCAGATATTTGATTGGTTGTACTCCTACGATTATTGTGAGGTTTCTTCTTGGTCAGGTGTGGTGAGAGTATGGTCAGCCTCAGGGTATGCCACAGGGTTCTTATATTTATGCGTGCCAGTAGCAGGTTACAGTATGGGGTCTATGGATTACATATGATGCAGCAGTGGTAGAGTTCACCAGTTTGGGAGTACATATGTGGGACTACAGAGCTGATATTCTTGATGGGGGGATGACTCTAGAGTATGGTCAGTATGTGTTGGAACATCCTACACCACGATTATTTGATCCTGATGAGCCTGTCACTCCAGTTGCAGAGTAGAGACCACATATAGGGGGACATAGGCAACAATGAGAGGCAGCTTTAAAGGGTGATGACTCCAAGGATGATGATGATGATGAGTTAGATCAGGATGGAGATAGTAGTGATGAAGAGAGTGGAGGTTATGGTGGTGGTAGAGGTGGATTGCGAATGAGACATTCATGTCCATCATCTTTAGTAGATCCAGTGGTGCTGATTCAGATAGCTACCATGCAGAGTAGAGTGCAGAGCTTACAAGGTCAGTTAGCACAAGCACAGGCCTTGGTTACATAGCTACAGGGATAGTTGATGACAGTGACAACCAAGAGAGATACAGCTAGAGGGTAGGGTGAGTAGGCCATGGCCCTAGCTGACAGTCTGCAGAGAGGAGAAGTAGGTACCTCGATTGGTGACATGATGAGAGAGGTGACTAGGGCCACCCAAGAGGCAGAGTTCTATAGGACCAGGTATCATGATGCAGTGCCATCTGAGCAGAGAATGAGTTATACATAATCTTAGTCAACACATAGTCACTCTCAGGCTACCAGTAGGAGTGTATCTTAGCCATTACCTCCAGGAGGGTCATCAGGAGTAGGTGGAGTAGGTCCATTAGGTATAGGTGGGGCAGGTCCCAGATCAGCAAGATCAGAGGATAGCATTCCGTAGTGCTTTTTACATGATTTCTTATATGTCTTATTGATACACACTGATATGATCCCATTTTTTATGATGTTATGTCATGCATAGTTGACATCTTTTGTACATTTGACATTCATTTGTGAGATATATGATATGCAGCAATTGATTCCTTATGTGATGAATGTATCTATTTTCTATATGCATGATGTTTTATGTGATGGTTTTACAATATTATGCTCATGATGTATATGTATGCATGATTCTTAGATATGAAAGTGCAATGTTATGATATGATTGCAATCTATTGATGAATTATTTTATTAATAAGAATGTGAAATGATGGATGATAAAATTTATGAATGCCCATGAATTTTTTTGATTATGATGTATGCTTTGTTTTTTTTTTTTTATGATTTTCTGATGCAAATATGTATGAAAAATGTATGTGATGATTTTTTTGTGAATGTCAAAATGTACTTAGCCATTTATTGGAAAGATATGAAAATTTTATACTTTGCCAGCTTTTGGAAAAATCTATAAATGCAAAATGCAAAATCTAGAATGAATGTAATCTATATTAACTATGCAAGGTATCTGTACAATATTTCCATTCTGAGAGCTTATTTGTTCTTTTTGTGTCATCATAGAGCATTGAAATGTTGAAAGTTAATACAAGCATCAAAGGGTATATTAGCACCAGTGATGACCTGAGTATTTCTTTCATAAATTTTGATATAGCAAGATAATACAAGCATCTAGGTATAATTGAACTGAGATGACCTGAGTATCGCTTGCATAAACAAACAAGACTTAACCTGTTTCCTATAAAAATTCTGAAATGTCATTAATGATACTTAGTAGAGCATGTGTCATGACCAATTTGCATAATACTAATGATTCACTCACAAACAGTAGATAAAGAAAAATCATACTCCTTCCTTTCTTTTCTAGTTCAGTACATCATTGAATTGCTCTAGAGATATGATAAAAAATCAATCAACAATTCAAATTTTGCCTAAAGTATTCCAAACATTATTCAGATTAAGATCATCCAACTTGGTTATCAACATTTATGTTTGTGTATGTTGTTTTGACCATGTTGTTTTGATTTCATTTGCATTGAGTGATCGTTTTGGTGTTGTGGTTGATTTGATGCATCAATGTATGTTGTGTTTTTTCAAACCGTCATTTGTCCATTTGTGATGTTCTAAAAGCTCGTTTCCCCTCTCTTGTTTAGTCTATGTTCCAAACCCCAATGTAAACACAACCTAAATATTATGGATATGTACAAATTTCATCAAGCCATGATGAGAGACAAGGATTCTCATTGCATGATATGGATATGATAGATATGTACAAATGATAGAAATGGATAGATGATGTCGTAAAGCGAATGGATGACATAAGCTAATAGATAGAGAAGCCCACTTTGATCATAAGTAGTGCATGTTTGCCAGGTTTTCACCACTTGTTTTTATTGCACTTTTTTAGATCATGTGAATTTTTTTTTTTTATTTTTTGCTTTTCTTATTTTTATGTATTTTTTAAAGACTTTTTTTGATTTTTATGTATTTTTTTAGGACTTTTTCTGATTTTTATGATTTAAACATATAAATTCTTCAAATGAATGTTGTTGATCAGCTCTTCAAATAGGTCCCCTTTTGATGTAGATAACTGATATGCTCCAGAACCGTATGCTGCAATGATGACAAATGGACTGAGCCAATTTGGTTCAAATTTTTCTTTCTTTTCTCTGTCTTGTTCATTGCATGGATTTTCTTTCAAGACTAAATCACCTACTTGAAATGTCCATGGTTTAACTTTGTGATTGTAGCTACAGGACATAACTTGTTGATAACCCTTCAAATGATCAGTTGCATGTTGACGTCTTTCATTTAACAATTCTAGCTCTTGCAGATGAGATACTCGATAGTCTTCATCATTTATCAATCCTTTTAATGAGACCCTAGGTGAAGGTATTTCAACCTCTAATGGTAAGATCGCTTTTTCTCCATATACCAAAGCATATGGGGTAGCTCCTGTTGGTGTGCAAATGTTGGTTCTGTATGCCCACAAAGCTGGATTTAACTAGACATGCCAATCATGAGCGGCATCATTTACCGTCTTCTTTAAGATCTTCAAGATTGTTTTGTTTGAAGCTTCTACTTGACCATTTCCGTGTGGATAGTATGGTGTAGAGAACTTGTGTTGAATGTGAAATCTTTCACAAAGTTCATCAACATCTTGATTCTTGAAAGGCCTCCCATTATCAGTGATGATAGAATTAGGAATTCCATATCGGCAAATGATGTAATTCAGGATAAATGAAGAGATTTTTTTACCGGTCACTGTCATCAAAGGAACAGCTTCGATCCATTTTGTAAAAAAAATTGTAGCTGTGGTGATGAATTTATGCCCATTTGATGATGAAGGATGAATTTTACCAACAAGATCTAGTCCCCACTGAGAAAAAGGCCATGTCAGAGTGAGAGGTTGTAGTTCCTGTGTAGGTGCATGAATAATATTCCCATGAATCTAGCATTTAGAACACTTCTTAACAAAAGTAAAAGATTCTCTCTCCATGGTAGGCCAATAATATCCCATTCTAACAAGTTTCTTGGCTATAGTTAAACCACTTGAATGAGTTCCACAAATACCACCATGAACCTCTTGTAAGGCTTGTTCATATTCATCACGTTCAAGACATCGAAGGAGCGTACCATCAAGACCACATCGGTAAAGGATATCGGCGATCATGGTATAACGGGATGATTGGCATATGAAATTCCTTTTTTGGTTTCAGGTTAAGTCCAGAGGTAAAATTTTATTTTTTAGGTAGGTATAAATATTGCCATATAAAGGTGAATCAGAACTGGTTAAATGGCATATGACTTGGGTCTCACGATTATCATAAGTGAGAAAATAATTGTTCCACCAAGAATTTGTACTGTTTTTTATTTTTTGATAATTTTAACAAGGAAGCAATTGTAGCCATTGCATCTACAACTTTATTATCAATCCTTGGGATTTGTGAAAACTTGATTTCCACAAAATACTTTTTAAAATCATCCACCATGTTCTTGTAAGGTAGCAGCTTATCATCTTTACTCTGATAATCATCATTGATTTGATTAATGACAAGTTGTGAATCACTATAGACTTGCAGCTCTGTAATCCATCATTCCAATGCTATCTTCATTCCTATGAGAAATGCTTCATATTCAGTTGTTATTTGTGTAGTGAAACATCAACTGATATGATTTTGGGATGGTATGTCCTTCAGGTGTGACAAAAAGAATCCCTACCGTCGAGCCATGTTGCGTGTAAGATCCGTCAAAGTAAAATGTCCATGATTTCTTAATTATTTATCTAAAAAGGTCTGGATCAGGAAATTCAATGTGCATTGGGTTTTCTTCTTGTAAAGGTGCTTTGACCAACTGATCTATGATGACCTATCCTTTTATAGCTCTTTGATCTACATAGTGAATGTCAAACTCACTTAAGATCATTACCCATTTTCCAAGTCTTCATGTTAAGCCTATAGCTTAATTCTTGATTTAGGCTATTGATGAAGATATCCATCTTTTCTTTTTCAGGAACAGGATGGGAATATTATGCAAACAATCTTCTCCATCTTTGAAAAAACATAGTGAAGGATTCCCCTACTTTTTGTTTCACTTTACAAAGATCAAGCATGGTTATCTAGTGTTGGATGTTGTAGGTGTATTGTGATATAAACTGATTTATTAACTCCTCAAAGGTTTTTATGGGGGGAGTGATCTTGGAAAGCCACTCCATGGATTTTCCACCTAGACTTCATGGAAACAATCGCATTAAGTAGGTATTTTCATAAGTGAATTCTAGACTCATATTTCAGAAATCCCTCACATGTTCAATGGGGTCAGTTTTCACATTGTACCTATCAAATTTAGGGATTTCACAATGTTTTGGAAAAGGGATCATTTGAAGTCTCCTATCAAATGGATAAGGAGATATGTCATCCAAAACACACTTCTTTGTTGCACCCCCTTGCATTTCCTTTATTTTCCCTTGTAATTTTTTTATCTGTTGAGTAAGGGCACTAAAATCATTAGGAGGAGTTTCAAGATTCTCTTTAATCCCTTCTATATCAAAATCGACAAGTAACTTAGCTCCTTGATTAGCTAATGAAAGGAAATATCTTTCTTTATTTCATTCTAAAATCCTTTCCATAAAAGTATGGAATTGTGGATCCTGCTCTGCTTCTTGAAGCTTTTCTTTTGTTATCTCTTCAGTATGAAATGAATTCTCTTCTTTCTCACTATTATCACCCATTTTTTTTGTGGTACTTTCTCTTTCATAATTTTCTATGTGCTTTCAAGAACTTGTGACAACAGGCATAAGGGTTGCCCCAAATTCTACTAGCTTTTGATCAAAAGAAAGTAGTGCAATTTTTTATGGATATGAAAGTCGGGATAGAATGAAGATTCTATGACTTAAAATATTTCTAGTCTTTAGCTCCTGTTTTCCCTGATTGAAAGGATGAAAATCCTGTTGGCAGGAATTTAAGAAAAATATCAAGAAAAAAATGCTTTTTCACTTTATGAAGTTTGATCATAGCTTCGTAAAAAGATGGATTTGTGAGAAATGCCTAATCTGATTGAGTTCTCTATTGCAGAAATTGATTTGGACAAGTAGAATATTCAATTGTAGGTTGGGGAATATAAGAAAAATGAATACGCTGACTATGGTTGTGCCTTTGAGAAAGGGCTCTTATTTGAAAGAAAGCTCATGAGTATAATGGTTCTAAAGCATAATCATTAGTGAAACCTCTAACACAGTCATGATATTGATGGATAAAGATTCTATGTTTAAGTAAAACCTTTCGAATTTGGTACAAGAATCGTCTTTTCTTCAATAGTTTCTTGTAGCTAAGTGGTTTCTTTGGCTTTTTGATTCATTTGAGAATGGATTTCTTAACAAAGGTTATGGATTCTCAATCTCTTAACATGAGATTAATCAATGTAATTGTTAGTTTTGGATGATCTTTACTGAATTAATGTTTTGAAAACACATCAAGCAAGTTGTAGAATAGTTGTTTTTAAGTCCTATACTAAACATTAAGTGTATGATCAAAATGTTTTTCAAAAATTGTTTTCATAGGTTTTACACATGACAGATAGTTCAAGCAGACTCACTCTTAGTACTCAGGTAGGTCACCATAATAATCAACAACCCACATCTTAGAACTGTGTCGACTCACACAGTCGTGTCACCCCCGAAGGGGCACCCATGTTTTTGTCTTTTCTAGGCGCATACTTAGAGTGATGGAAGTGGATATCGGATCCCCTAAGCAAACGGTCCTTGGTAGTTATATGATGAGTATCTTGGGGGTAGATTCTTCCTCCCCTGCACTGTGATTATTATGATATTCAGAAACTGACTTCGACTAGATACTACACTAAGTTTGTAGTAAGGGTTTCCATTCGGTGTGGCAAATGATATACTCCCTCAAGAGACCTCCCAACCTTTAGAACAAAGGCTTTGGGGATGGTTATCAATGCACACTACCATCGAATGGGATTTTCATCAACCATCTATATTTGATTAAAGTGGGTTGGAAAACTTGGCTTTAGTTGTTCCCACTTAGGTCATTCCCATAGGGTGAGTACTTTTTCCCACTACGGAAGGCCTTCTAAAAGGTTTTAACAAAGCTTAAAATTGCATGAAATAGAATAGATGAGTCTGGCATTTTGATCATCCAATTAAGGGGAGAGCATAGGCCTATCACCATTTAATCATAGCAAGAAAGAGTTCAATTTTAAGCCCAAATAAACAATTTTCTATGCTAGGTGAAGATATTGCTTCACAAAGACATGGAGTTCCTTTTAGTCCAAAATAGAAAATGAGGTGACTATCCTAGGATTGCTTCATTTTTGAATTAAGTGACTATCCTAGGATTGATTTATTTTTGAATCAAAGCTCGTACTGGTCGTGGTCACATAGGATCCATTCAAATTTCTACTTAAGTTACAAATTATAGTTGCAGACTTACAAATTCTATGCTAAAATAAAAAAAATGTGCTAAAATAGAAATGCTCTAAGGAAACTACAAATAGCACGATAAAATCATTAAAGAGAACTACATAATCATTAAAGGGTGCTACAGAATAATTAAAAGGCACTACAAAATTATTAAATAGCATTGTAGAATCATTAAATAGCACTGCAAAATAATTAAAATGTGTTGTGGAATCTACAAAGAGTGCTAGAGAATCCTCTGTGGGCACTGAAGAACCTAGAATGAGCACTAAAATAGAGTTAAAGAGTGCTAAACTGGGTGTGATATGCGCTGAAATGTATTTGATGAGCTAATATGCTCTTCTAGCCGTAACCTGTCAGAAAAATCTAAAAAAAACACACCAATGCAACATTAAACTAAAGAAAGCTAAATAAAATGAAATCAAATAAATCAAACAAAGCTTCTTCAAAATTGTTCCATTGTCCTCTATCTCTAGTGATTTGCTTGAAGCTCCTGCTCTCAGATTGTGTAAGCAAAGCTTCTCAGAATGGCAACTTGCAAAACGAGTATGCAAAGAGAGAGAATACTTCTCTATCCTATATGCTAGTGGAGTGAAATGTTGGTTTGTGAATATGCACAGGGGTTGTAGATTATGCACAGGGGTTGTACATTATGGATGTTATTGAAGCTATGATATGAGGATGATATGCCATGATATGGATTGCTAATATGCTAAGCTATGCTATGCTATGATTCTAAAGGCTATGGATGCTAGAAGGTTGATTGACTATAGTTTTCCTATATGCAAGCTTCTCTTCTTTTTTTTTAAAGACCCAACAGTCCTTTTTATAGATTTTTACAGGTAAGAACCTAGCTGGAAAAGATCAATGGCTATGAGATTATCTGGTAAATTTGAATGGTGAGAGATTGAGAGGTTGAGAGGAATATGGAAGATGTTGGGAGGTTGGAGAAAATAAAAGAGGTTTTTCTTCAACCCACAAGAACAACTTTGCCCAGCAACAGAGAAATTTGTTAATTTTCTATTTTGAAGTTATTTCATGGTTGTTGTTGATAATCCAAATTAAATAAATAAAATTATTTAATTTTATGTGAGTTTGAGGATTTAAAACATTTTTGAAATATTTGATGTGAATAGACATTAGAAGATTTAATTAAATATTTAGAATATTTAATTATGAATAGACTTTAGAAGATTTAATTAAATATTTGGAATATTTAATTGTGAATGGAATTTAGAAGAATTTTAAAAGAGAAGAATATTTAATCTTTATTTGAATAAAAATATTCAAGCCATGATTATATGATAATTAATATAAATAAACCATAATTTTTATTTAATTAATTAAGAAATGGATAAGAAAAGTGATTAAATAAACTTATTTATTTAATCAAAATGAAAGAATGAATAATATAAATAAATTATTTAGATTTATTTATACACAGATTGAATTCAGAGATTTAATTAATTATTAAAAATATTTAATTAATTACCAGACTATTGTGATGTGACCATTTTTAGGTGTATACAGTCACGAAGTTGTTCTGAGATCCTAAAATCATTCAAATACCATTTGAATTTAAATGACATTAAATATTAAATAAACCATTAGAAGATTTAATTAAATATTTAGAATATTTAATTGTGAATAGACTTTAGAAGATTTAATTAAATATTTGGAATATTTAATTGTGAATGGAATTTAGAAGAATTTTAGAAGAGAAGAATATTTAATCTTTATTTGAATAAAATATTCAAGCCATGATTATATGATAATTAATATAAATAAACCATAATGTTTATTTAATTAATTAAGAAATGGATAAGAAAAGTGATTAAATAAACTTATTTATTTAATCAAAATGAAAGAATGAATAATATAAATAAATTATTTAGATTTATTTATACACAGATTGAATTCAGAGATTTAATTAATTATTAAAAATATTTAATTAATTACCAGACTATTGTGATGTGACCATTTTTAGGTGTATACAGTCACGAATTCCCATGAATTCTGAGATCGCTTCATTTTTTTTGAATAAATTTAGAATCGATGGTCCTTGTTGGTCCACGTCAATAAGTTGTGGGTATACTAGGCATATTTTAGTTGGTTGATCGCTTGGAGTGAAGGATGCTATGGATATCATGAAGAGGGATTTATTCTCAAATAGGTCAACAACATCAAGGGGGAAGTCATCTAATTTCATGTCACATGATGTAGGTAACCAAGAGGAAGCCTCACCCCATTTAGCGGAAGTACCTTTTGGGTATGTGTGGGATCATGATGGGGAAAAAAGTGGCAATATGATGGGTATGTGGTTGATGACTATTATTTTACGCAAAATTGATGAAACAAAAAGGGTTTTTAAAGGAGATTTTCAGCTTTCCACCAATATAAATTATGCTTTACTTTGAATTTAATAAGTAATTATTATTCATTTTCTATTCAAATTACAAGTAAAGTCTTGATGGATAGGCTAATTGAAAAACTTCTATAGCTTTCAAACGGTATCACACTTTTTTAATCCAAAATATGTGTCACATTCTATGCTTCGCATACTATGGGATTAAAAAAAGAAAAATTGAATTTCCTATGTTGGTATGGAGCCTGATCAGTCTCCAAGTGGGAGATTGTTGGTATGTGGCGATTGATCATGATATACTGTACACCCCAGCCCCCTGTCCTTGCCGGGGTCTAGGGCCGGGCCGAGCCCCGAGCGGGGGTTCGGGGTGGCAGCCCCTAAGAAAAAATTTCTTCCTACTTTTTCATGTGATCACCGAAAAAAGGAAAAATCAATGAAAAAAGAAAAATCCAATTTTGTAGAACCAAAAATCTGGAAGCTTCTAAGCTTGTTAAAAAGGGGTTCGGATGGGTATTACTATATGATGAAAAACACGATTATTTGCAAGATTGTAATAGGCTTTTCACTAGATAATAAAAGTATTGGATGGCTGCGGTTTGGTGGATGTAGCCCAAATTGGGTGAACCACATTAAATTATGTGTTATGATTTATTCTGTGCATGTTTTAGTTTCTCTATTTTGTTTATTAAATCTGCATTTAATTATTAGATCTACCATCTCTAACCCTAACAAGTGGTATCAAAGTGGGTTGTGTTTCGATTATCGTCTGTAGGAAAGATCTCACGGTTGAGTGGGAGTCTCATGGTTGAGTGGGAGCAATGGCAGACGAGGGTAAGAAGGTTGAGAAGTTTAATGGGCAGAACTATCAGTTATGGAAGATGCAGATGGAGGACTATCTCTATCAGAAGGATTTATGGCGGCCATTGGAAGGGAAAACCAAGAAACCTGCAGCAATGTCAGATGAGGACTGGGAGATCTTGGATAGAAATGCTCTTGGCAGTATTTGTTTGTGCCTAGCACAAACAGTGGCTTTAATATTACAAAAGCAAAGACAACTTGAGTTGATGGAAACCCTGGAAATGTTATATGAAAAGCCTTCTACTTCGAATAAGGTATTTCTTATGAAGTGTTTATTTAATATGAAAATGGTAGAAGGTGGGTCAGTTACTGATCATTTAAATGAGTTTAATACGGTCACCAGTCAATTAACTTCTGTAAAAGTAAACTTTGATGAAGAAGTTAGGGCTCTTTTGATTCTATTTCTTTCAAAGTGGAATAGTTTAATAGCAATTCAGGAATACTTGAAAATGTGTTAATATTGGAACATTTCTTATGAAAATTGTGGGAAAGTCTGTTGCTGTATGGAAAACTAAAAAGAGAGTAAAGTGTTTAATAAATCTGATGAGGATGCTTTGATTCTTTCCCTTGATAATGCTGATGGGTGTTAGATTCGGGGCTTCATTTCATGCTACCCCCCATAGAAGTTATTTTCTTGATTATGTCCAAGGGGATTTTGGGCTGGTTTATTTAGGAGATAACGAACCTTGTTGAAAGGGAAGAATCAAGATTAAGTTGCAGAATGGGAATCATTGGCTACTACGTGAGGTAAGGCATGTTCCAAAGTTAAGCAGAAATTTAATTTTAGCAGGGCAACTAGATGATGAAGGTCACTTTTAGTGATAAAAACTTCTGCCTTAGTAGTATCAAAAGCTCTCTGTACTATATTACATTCATTGATGATGCAACTAGAAAGGTATGGATTTATTCCTTAGGCAGAAATCTAAAGTATTTGAAACTTTTAAAAAATGGAGAAGCTTGGTTGAGAATGAGACAAGAAAAAGGTTAAAATGTCTCAGATCTGATAATGGTGGTGAGTATTGCAGTAAAGAGTTTGAAGATTATTGTTCCTCTAATGGTATTCGTAGGCAGAAAACGGTTACAAGGACTCCACAGGAAAATGGAGTGGTTGAGTGCATGAATAGAACAATAATGGAGCATGCACGGACTATGAGATTACATGTTGGGTTGCCTTTAAAATTGTGGGCAGAGACTGTAAACACCACTATTTATTTAATTAATAGAGGTCCCTCTAATCCTTTGGGTTGTGGTATTCCAGAGGAAGCATGGAAAGGTAAAAGGTGAGTTATTCTTTTCTCAAAACCTTCGGTTGTGAAGCATTTGCACATGTAGATTCTGAAAATAGAACCAAGCTTGATGCAAAATCAAAGAAATGTGTATTTGTTGGATACTGTATTGATGAATTTGGTAATAGGCTTTGGGATTTTGAAAATTAGAAAATTGTGAGAAGCCGGGATGTCATATTCAATGAGAAAATATTGTACAAAGATTTGTTGCTGCAGCATGAGAAGAAAGAAAATGATTATGCAGTGTTGGATGATATTCCAAACAATGATTTTTCAATGGTTCCTCATGTTGGGCAACAACAACAGCAACAAATACCACAAACTCTTGTTAGACAATCTTTAAGGATAAGTAGACCTCCTAAAAGATTTTCTCCCTCTTTGTATACTATTTTGTTAATTGATGCTGGTGAACTAGAATATTATGATGAAGCTATGCAAGTGGATACCAAGGTTCAGTGGGAGCATGGAATGGAAGAAGAAATGGACTCCTTGCTAAAAAACAAGACTTGGGAATTATGCAAGTTGTCTGTAGGTAAAAAGGCTTTACCAAACAAATGGATTTATAGGCTGAAAGAGGAGGATGGAGGTAAGAAAAGATTTAAAGCCAGATTAGTTGTAAAGGGATTTAGAACAGCTTGATATTAAAATAGCTTTTCTCCATGGTGATTTGGAAGAGGAAATATATATGAACCACAAGGATTTGAGGTCAAAGGTAAGGAGAAACTAGTGTGCAAATTGAAGAAAAGTTTATATGGCTTGAAGCAAGCACCTCGGCAATGGTATTTGAAATTTGACAGTTTTATGGCTGAGCAAGGCTACAGTAGGTGTAATTCTGTGTTTATTTTAAGAGGTTGGATAATGATAGCTACATTATTTTGTGTTTATATGTTGATGACATGCTTGTAGCTAGGTCTAACATGGATCACATAAGAGTTGAAACAACAGTTAGCAAAGTATTTTGCTATGAAGGATTTAGGGGCAGCAAAACCAATCCTTGGTATGAAAATTTGTAGAGATAGGAAAAATAGAAAATTGTTTTTATCTCAAGCTAATTATGTTGAAAAGGTGTTGCAGAGATTTCATATGGAGAATGCAAAAGCTGTCAGCACACCTTTGCCCAGTCATGTCAAATTGACTAAGGATATGTGTCCAAAGACATAAAAGAGGAGGAAGAAAAAATCCAAAGGTACCATATGCTTCAGCTATAGGTAGTTTGATGTATGCCATGGTATGCACGAGACTGGATATTGCACATGTTGTAGGAGTTGTTGGTAGGTATTTGAGTCATCCTGGTTGAGCATTGGAATGCAGTAAAATGGATTCTCAGGTATTTGAGAGGTACATCCAATAATTGTTTATGTTTTGGGGGCTCTAATACTGATTTAAAAAGCTATGTTGACTCAGATTTAGCAGGGGATATAGATACCAGGCTGAGTACCAAAGGTTACGTATTTACAGTTGGTGGGATAGCAGTGAGTTGGATTTCTCACTTGCAGAAAGTGGTTGCTTTATCCACCACAGAGGCAGAGTATGTTGTTGCAATAGAGGCGGAAAAGGAGATGATATGGCTGCAACTTTTCATAGAGGAGTTGGGAAAACAACAGGCTAGAAATTAGTTGTTTATAGATAGTCAGAGTGCTATACATCTTGCAAAGAATTCTACCTTGCATTCTAAAACAAAACACATATAGTTGAGATATCATTTCATTCGATCAGTGTTGGAGGATGGACAGGTTAAGATGGACAAGATACATACATATGTCAATCCAACGGATATGTTTACGAAGGCGGTGACAAGGGAGAAGCTGAGCTCCTCTTCAGATTCAGTTGGTCTTCAAGGTTGAATTCAAGTATAACAGAGTAGCAGGGTCCAAGGTACTTATTTCTAGTGGGAGCTATAATTGTAGCAGTGTCGTCCAGGATCAGTCTCCAAGTGGGAGATTATGTTGGTATGGAGCCTGATCAGTCTCCAAGTAGGAGATTGTTGGTATGTGGTGACTGATCATGCTATACTGTATAGCCCATGGTATACTGTACACCCCAGCCCCTTGTCCTTGCTGGGCCTGGCCCCGGGCGGGGGTTCGAGGGTAGCAGGCCCTGAGAAAAAAATTCTTCCTACTTTTTTGCGTGATCACCGAAAAAGGGAAAAATCAATGAAAAAAGAAAAATCCAATTTTGTAGAACCAAAAATTTGGAAGCTTCTAAGCTTGTTAAAAAGGGGTTCGGATGGGTATTACTATATGATGAAAAATGCGATTATTCGCAAGATTGTAATAGGTTTTTCACTGGATAATAAAAGTATTAGATGGTTGCGGTTTGGTGGATGTAGCCCAGATTGGGTGAACCACGTTAAATTTTGTGTTATGATTTATTTTGTGCATGTTTTAGTTTCTCTATTTTGTTTATTAAATCTGCATTTAATTGTTAGATCTGTCATCTCTAACCCTAACATTTCCTTAAGTTTTGACCAAAGTAAGGTGGTCAAACATACGAGTTTTTATATTTTTTAAAAATTTGTAATAAAAAATTCATAATTAATTATTTACTTGGAAAAAAATTACAAAAAAAAATGTATCACATCAGGGCATTAGTCCTCTACTTATATCTAAAATATTAGTAAAAAATACTATCATTTTATTGTGGTGAGGGTGGTCAGACAGACACCTACTTCTTCTTTTTTTCCTGAAATTTAAGTACGACTGCATTGAAATTTCAAATTTTCACCGAATAGAGTTTTTTTTAAAACAAACTAGTAGTTTAGAAACTATATTCAATTTGCTACATATTCTATTCTTACATATTTTTGAAAAAATATAGATAACTTATTCAAATTTTTATGTCAAGTTGCCTAACTCTAATTTTTTAGAATTTTTTGCCACTTAAGGGCCTATTTTTTCCATGATGATCCTGCACATACCCTTTTCCAATAAGGGTGAACTTGCTAGTAGTACAACCTAGGCCAAGATTCTTTAGGCATTTCTTAGGAATGATGGGTTCTAGAAAACCATTATAATTTTTTCCTAACTTCTCATTCTTGTTATAGCCCCATCCCTTCATTAGTTGCAAGCCTTTATCATCATCTTCCATGGGAAGAATAGGAACAAGTAGTTAATCCTAATAGACAAGTTTAGAGACATCTTCTTGGTTCAAATCTCCCCACTTGGTGAAGGTGGTAGCTGCCATCTTGATTATTTCAGCCTCTTTATATCTAGATGTGGGTTTCCCATAGGATTGAGGGGAAAGAGGTAGCTCTCCTAACACAAATGTATTCTTCATTAGCTTATATTTTCCACAACCATCATCCTGGATTATTGCTTTGATGTCAAGTATACTCTACACAATGGATGTTTTTGTTTCAGAGGTAGATGCAAGGGATGATGGGTCAATAAATGAGGTAGAAGGTGTAGGCCCTTCATCATTCTTGGGTATTTGGGGGATTTTATAGAACTTACCTCAAGGTTATTGTAGTATTAAAAAGGCTCAAGATCTCCATGGATGGTAATTTCTTTGCCCTTGAAGGGAAACTTTACACAGTGATGATAAGTTGAGGCTATAGCTTTTAGGGCATGGATCCATGGTCGGCCAAGTAGGATGTTGTAGGGAAGATCAAGGTCGAGCATTTGGCATGTAGTTTCTGCAATGATGGGTCCCACTTGGATGGCTAATGCAATGATGCCTTGTGATACTCGCTCTTGGTTGTTGGATGCTTTGATGGTGGTACTCTTTTCTTTCTCAATATCCTTTGAATAGCTAGGTTTTCTTTCTCATACTAGCACCTCCATCTAATAGGAATCTTTTGAACTTGTTCTTATGAATGAAAACCTCAAGGTGTAAAGCACGGTTATGAGATGGTTGTGACGATAGGTCTTGTTCTGAGAAGGTGAGAAGATGATGAGTGATATTCCCTACCATAGCTTGAAACTTATTTGTATCAATATCCTTGGGGATGGATTATTTTGACAAAGCTTTCTTTAAGATTTCCTTAAACATGTGTTATAGCCTTAATAGTTCCAAGATTGATATTTGTGTGGGAGTCTTCTTAACCTAATCTAGGATATTGTACTTACTGAGATGGGATGTTGGAAAAGTAAGTTGTTCCCTAGATTGAGATGGGACTCCTTGGATGGTAATTTTTCCATGTCCTATGGTGACTCCACACTCCATACTAGGCCCTTTGATGGTGATGACAATATTGACGCTATCACAAGTGACCACATTGGAATAGGTATGCTACACATTTATGTAATCCTTAGCTTTTCCATTGTTGTTCCCTTTGCTATGGTCTAGCATAGGGTTCTTGCATATTTTAAGATCCTAATTCTTGCCTAGTACTTCAATAGATATGGTGCCATTTTCTATGAGGTCCTCGATAATATTTTTAAGCCACATATAGTTTACCATTTTGTGTCTTTTGATTTTGTGAAAGTCACAAAGATTGTTCTCATTGTACCAAGATGGTTTCTCTTGTGGTTCTTAGTAGTTTCCAAAGTTGGTAAGTGTTATCAAGTTTGACTCTGCCAACTTCTTCATGATTGTTTTGATAGATTCTAACAATTGCATGTACTTGAATTTAGGATAAGTTTTCTTGTTATGGGTTCGTCATTGTTGAGTATTAGTGTTGTTGATCAGATTGTTCTTAGGGGGTGTTGTTTTCTACACAATTGGTTGAATGTTAGCAACTTGATTATTGTTTGTCCTAGAAGCACTTATTACTACCTTAGCATCTACCACAAGATCACTTGTTACATTCTTGTTCTTAGCCCAAACACAAGGCTTTTCATTTGAACAAGCTGATGGGTGATTGTCTTTGTAAGCTTGATTATTTCTCTATGAGATTAGAGCTCTCTTGATGTTAAGGGATCTATCCTAGACAAGCTCATCATAAGAGGTAATGCACTACATTTTCAAGTGGAAGGATAGATCCGGATCTAGATTTTCTATGATGATCCCCACTTGCTCATTGGGAAGAGGCCTCTTACTTTTACTATCTCTTTATCTCTGTTGTTGCAAGAAATGAGCAAAATATTTTCCTTTGTTTTGTTGAGAGTATACAACTCTTCTAGGCTTGTTTCCATATCAAGGTTAAAGGATAAGTGATCACAAAACTTAACGATGATTTCTTGAAAATCTTTAATACTAGGAGGCAGTTGAGAAAACCAATCCATTACAAGACCTCTTAAACTTCAAGGGAAGAAGCACATTAAATAAGAATCATTGTAGCACACCTCCATACACATGACTTTGAATTCTTTGACATGGTCGACAGGACTCCCTCTCCCTTTGTATTTATTGAATTTGGGTATTTCAAAGGCAGGAGGGAATGGAACCATTGCGATGTTTCAATCAAATGGATAGGGACATAGGTATTGTGTATGGGGCTTCTTTGTCTTTTCCATTCATAAATCCTACATTTATTGTGACTACGCTTTGAGTTGTAATGATAGATCATCTTACAGATTTGGTGGAGGAACATATGATGGGATTATGGATGATTTGTATGTGATATTATTATATGATAAGGTGTTGTATGGGGTGTATGGTGGTGCATGATTCTATGAAGGTGATTGAGGTGTTGATGTATATGTTCCTAATGTGTTTGTATTCATGATTTTTTGTTGAGGATTATGGTAGGAACTTGGTTGTTGTTGTTGGGCATATTGTTGAGCTAGTAAGGCTTGTTGTTGAGCTTGTTGTTGTTGTTGTTGTTTTTCTACTAAGGATGCTTGATGGGATTTTTTTTGTTGTTGTTATGATACTTGTTGTGTTGCTAAATTTTCTTTTTGTTGTTGCTATTGTTGTTGTGATGCTAGGGTTGCTTTTCGTTGTTGTTGTTGTTGTTGTGCTGCTAGGGCTTCTTGTTGTTGTTGATATTATTGTTTTGCTACTAGGGCTACTTGTTGTTGTTACTATTTTTGTTGTCCTACTAGTGTTGCTTGTTGTTGTTGTTGTTGTGTCACTTCATGTGTTTTTAAGGCTGCTTCTTGTTGTTACTACTATTTTTGTGCTTCTAGAGATGCTTGTTGTTGTTACTATTGTTGTATGGCTTGTTGATATGCTTGTTGTGATTGTTGTAAATCATGGCATGCACTTGTAATGTGGGATCATGTGTTTTTTGGGACATCTATGATGGATTGTGACTATTGATGTTTTGAGTGGGTAGCATATTGATGATGAGAGGTTGGGGTTTCCCTTGGTTTAACATTCCTTGTAAGATAGTGGATTGAGGTGGAGGAATGTAAGTTTGAGGTTCCATTTGATTTCGCATGGTGAAGGGGACCATGGGGAAAGATGAGGATGATTCCATTAGATTTTGCGATGATAATGACACACTAGGACCTTGAGTCCATTGATTAAAAAGGTTCCCTTGTCCCATGTCTTGAAGATTTCCTTGTGTCAGGGATGTGGAAAATGTATTACTAGGGTTGATGGGATTTGTTACCAAGGGATTGTTTTGAGATGGGTTGATAATGGATAGGATGGGTGAAGCCAATGGTATGGATGAACTATTTGGAGGATTGGGTAGAGATGTCCCAATTTTCATTAAGGGTTGACTTTGTGTTATGGTGTAGGCATTCCCTTGAGTGTTGTTTTGAGACACTTGGTCCATATTGCTTTGTGTAATGGTGGGCACACTTGGGGTACTCATGGGTATGCATGAAGAGGGGTGTCCTCGATATGTGGAGGTTTTTGTGTAGTAATGAATTTCAAGGGGTTTATATGGATGTTGTGGTTCTTTAGTAACGAGAGGAGCACCAAAGGTAGGTTTCCAAGTAGTGGTTTGGGATGGAGGATTGGTTTCGAGGGTACCCACAATTGTGTTGATTTTGAATGAAGAGTTAGACCAAAGTATTTGGCAAGAATAGTTGCAAGAATAGGAGTGGATGTTTGAATTATCCCTAGTGATGGAGTTGTGAAGCCTTGTGTCAAATTTTATGCAACAAATGATGGGGAAATTGGAGCTACATTTTCAAATGCTTGATGTTCCATGATTCCTTCCCTAGTAAGTCCAAACGAGTTATGTGTAACATCTTCAATCTCATATGGCCCTGATGGAGATGAGGGTTGCTCTGATGGGCTAACTTGACTTCTTGGATAAAATTCTAGAGGATTTGGATCACTTGAGGCAAATTTGACTTTGGTTTTCTTCATGATTCTCTTGTGTTGTGATCTTGTCTTTACCATAAATTTTGGGTTAGCTCTAGGAGAGTTGTGTTGTGATATGTAATGTTTGAACTCTCTATTTGACTCAAATTTAAGTAAAAGGGATGCTCTAAGTATTGTTAGAGCAATGGTGAAAGTGGGGGATGAAAAGGTGGATGATGTGGAAAGTGATCTTTGCAAATTTTTTGGGACAACACTTTTGACTTAAGAGTTTGATGTTTTGATGTTTGATAAAAGATGTTTATGAACTTGGAAATATTTAGGGTAGACTCTGAACTTTAAGATAAACTACCTCAAAGATGATAACTAACTCAACCAAGTGCATGGAATAGGATACATTTCACATAAAAAGTAGCTAAGTTAGGGGTTGGTTTGATAAATGTTTAAGTCAACAAGTGTTAGTGTATTCAGAATTTTTGCAAAGTTTGGCGAGGTGAAGTTTGGAATTTGATGAAGAGGTGAGTGAAACGTTTGACCCAATGTTGATTTAGAATGAACCTTTGTTTGATAAGACCAATGTATTGAGAAACATGTTATACATCTAAAGCTTTCAAATCCTAAAGACCCAATGTTTTAGATAGGTTCATTATCATGAAAAAGACTAGGGTTTTTGGATTGTTCCTTGAAACACATTTGTAAAAGTAGTATAACAACTTGGTTCTATTTTGGTGAAGTGTTGCAAGGTATTTTTTAAGAGCTTTTGGAGTAATATTCCTAAGCTTGAAATGATGACCTGTAGACCTTCTCCTAGGGATTTTGATTTTGTGTGAGATCATTTAGAGAAGTATAAGTCTATGGAAGAAAAGAGGATATTTATTGCCACATAGGTGGTGGTAATAGGGGCCTTCTAGCCTCAATATCAGTTGGTTCCTCTTCTTCATCTAAGATTTTTGTAGTGTTTCTCCACTAGGCTAGTGTTTCCTTGGTTTCAAAAGTGAAGCTTCTTAAACTACTAATTATATAGGTTTTTTCTCTATTAATGAGTTCAAAGTTTGGTTGAATAATAGCATGTGTAAGGTTGGGTTGTTCAATGGGAGTGATCAATCTCCAAATGGTCATGTGGGGTTCAATTGTGTCAATTTTTCTTGCTTAAGTGGGTATTTTTTTCGACAAACACTTGTCTTGATTATGTTTTCAAACTAAATGTCTATGTCAAAAACATCATAAATTTCAAAATGTCCATTTCATGAAAAGGATGAAGTTCAAGCCATAGTTTCCTATGTTAACTTTGGGAAAATATGGATTGAGATATAAGTCAAGATATTTAGAAATCTCTAAGGATAGAAATTCTTATGAAAAGCATTAATAGCAAGGCTATTTCAAGAGTTATCCATACTTTAGAGAAAAGTGTTTGAAATTTTGAAAAGATTGTGAACATTTGTTTGTAATGTTTTGGAACCAAGCAAAGTATTAAACTGACTCACAATAATTTACCATCCTAGGCTCAAAAGAAACTACTTATTGAATCCCCACTCTGATTTCTCCAAACACTAAGACAATGAAAACAATAGAGATTTGGTGACATTGGCTCCCCTCCACGATATACACTTCTTGGAACCACCAAATCTCAAAATCTTGAAGATCCAAATATCCTAAGGATTTTTTTGTTTCAAAAATGAATAATACAAATGTGGGGTGGCTTCGGAACGACCGTTCTTGCACCAACAAGCATAAAGGTTTTTGGCTCCTAAAAATTTAGTTCATAATAAGGGCTTTCATTCAAGGTGGTCATACATGGGGTAAGATTAGCTCAAGATTATGAAGGATCGAGAGGCCTCCCAATCTCTTCCTAAGAAGATATTTTGACATATCACATGGATACTAAGGGTGAAACTTGTCAGTATCACGCATCTGCGCCTATTGTTTAAAAGTTTTGCCACAAACACATTATTTATATAGTGGCTTGAAAGAGCTTGGCTTTAGCTTGTTTCTACTTGGGTCATTCCCTCCTTTCAAAGCGAGGAGGAAAGCCCTCTAAAGATAAACAATAACAAGAAAGTATGTCTATAGTTTGATCATCCTAGTTTGCATGAAACAAGGAGAGAACACACACCATGCCTTTTCCACACACTAGCAATGGGTTCATTTTTAATCCAAATTGAAAGATGTAGGTGATTATACAAAGTGTTAAGGAATGTTTCTATTTCTCAAGATCACTAAGTGGCATGAGAGAATTGCATACACATTCAATAACAAAGATGTAAATTAGAACACAACAAACACTCAATAATTTTAACCCCTAAAACTAGGATGAATTCATTTTATGCACCAAACAAAATGTTAAGTTTTCTTGTTCTATTTTAAACCCAAAATACAATGATGAAATGAGGGCTCAATTTTAGTTCGGTTTGAGTGTTCTTTTTAAAACCCAAATGAAAATTAGTGAGGCCCTAAAGCATAAAATTAAAAGCATAATAGATGGGTTATAATTTCCCAAAAAGTGTCAAACACTTGTTACAATTATAAGATTCAAAGATGAGAATGCTTCTTCACTTAAACTTTTACCATCCAATCCTGGAAAACCTATTAGTCTAAAACCTAAAACAATGTTATAGGCATGTTAGTAATCTGATGAAGCATAAAAATTAAAACACATGTTGAAAAATGATCATAAAATTTCTAACTAGAGTTGGGCGTCACTATTCATGATAGCATTTCTATGGTGAACTTAGGCATTGCTTTGCAGAGAAAATAATGATGATGATAGTGTCACCATTTGAAAAGCGTTTCCATTTATAAATTTTTGATACCTCTAAAAATTATTAGCATCGTTGTTTGTTTAATTAGTGTTGGGATAATAAATAGGTGTCATTGTTTCAAATGACAATAGCATCGCAATATGGCGATGACCAACAAAAGACATCACTAAAATTCGTTTGGGTGTTGCTTTATCCTATAAAAGTTAGGAAAAAAATAGAATTCAAGATATAAATTGATTAAATTCGATCATTTTTTTCCCTACTTCTAGCACCAAAATGTGATAAGATGGATTAGTATGGGCTTATTATGCTTGATTCATGAATAATTGAAGCATAACGTAGCCACTAACATCAAATCTCAACAAGATCACTCAAATAAAATTAAACTGGTGTAGGGGCACCTAGCTTTCATCATGTAAAAGAGGACCTTAGATGCTAGTTTTTTGTGAAGTTGAGTTACTTTTGATGGAATAAGTTCTATTTAGACCATGTGTGATGTTTTTTGTCATGTGGGGTCAATTGTGTTAAAAGTTGTCATGTTTTGTTAAATGTTAAAAAAGTTGCAATGCAACTTTGCATTTTTGGTTTGTATTGGAAGTTGAATAGTTAGTTCTTTTGAAAAGTAGTTTGAACCATTGGTTTTTGGTTGTAAGAGTTTAAATATGCCTGGGGATGTTTGAGGAATTCTTTTGGAGACATTTTTGGTGATCAAGCAATATGAACAACTCTGTTTTATGTGTTTTAGATTGTGTTTTGCTACTACAGCAGGTTGTATGGCCCTGTACTATTTAATAATGATATAATTTGCATTGGAATTGTTTAAGGGATGAATTAGCTACCTTTTGGTTTTGGTTTCATCATTTTTCATTGATCTAGGAGTGAGTTTGAAGCAATTTACTGAAAGCAACTAGAAAACCCTAGTTTTGAGGGTTTGAGAGAAAAACATGAAGTAGGGAACCATTCCATCGGTGGAAAATTTTGAAAATCGGTGGAATGGGAGTAGTTAGGATTCTTTAAATGTTGGTAGGGTTTGTATGGGAAAGGTATAGAGTTAGGTCCAAATTTGATCAAGCCCTAGCCTAATATCTCTATGTATTAAGCTTAGGACAATAGGTTAGACATAGGGTTTTGTAAAAATGTGATTGGATAATTGTGCCAGTAAATAAAATTTGTGTTTTCAGATCCCATGTGACTTGAGGATATCCCTAGAGTGAATATTGGTAGTTTGGAGGAATAATTTCACTTTTTTCTTTAGAAAACAAGCCTAATTAGGCCTCTTTCCAACATTGCAGTCAAAATTAGAGGGTGTTGTTACAAAAAAAACATATCCACAAATTTGATATGTTTCAAAAGGGAATAAAGGGTGTCTACAATGGTGATTCAATGGTGTGTTTTAAGTCTTCTTTGAAAGATATTATGAATGTGAACCCCAATCCTAGACCTACACAAACATAGCAAACAAGCAAAATATTAGATCCATATTCAAGTTAGAACTAAGATTCCCCATGAAATTTATCTACAATGCTTAAAATGGGAAGGAAAATGAAGAAAAAAACAATGAAATACTATTTTAACATGCAAACTCTCAATCCCATGGGGGAATTGGTGCCAATTTGATGTGGAAATTGGTCCTTTCCCAACTCCTTTACAATCTTGATGATCTTGATTAAGATTGATCCACTTGGTGATGAAGAACAATGTGATTCCTTAATAAAAATCTGCAATAACCTAGCTATGATAATGGAAAATGCTATGGAAATGGATGAAATTTCTCTAAATGTGAAGATAGTAACTTTTCTCTAAGTTGTGTATCCAAAATGAGAAGAAAAACCTTCGATTTATAAAAAGACAAGATGGAGGAATGAGAAAAATGAAGCAATGTGGGATAATTCAACATCCAATGGCCAAGTGCCACTTGTCAAGATGTGAATGGAAGAAGCTTGAGCACATTTTGATGAATGTGCACAATAAATGATATTAGGTGGAATTTGAAAATCATGAAATGACTTGTTGGAGGCAGAAAGGAATGAATTAAATGCCACTTGGCTCAATGCATAGGGACATGTAAGAGAAAATGAATGCCTTGTTGGAAGGACAAATCCATTTGGAGGGATTTTCAAACTTGGAGGAATAGTCCCTTTTTTATGCCATTTTGAAAGTAATTAGGGAATTATTAAATCAAAGAAATAATTTATTGGTGCAAGTTGCAAAATCTAGAGGATTTAGGTGATTAGGATTAAATTAATTTAATAGGAGATTAGTTGATGTGACAATTTGATTTATATTTTTGGATTGATTTAAATCAAATTTGAGAGGAATATGATTTAGATTTAATTAAATAAAATATTTTGATTTATTTAATTAAAGAGGGGTGATGTTAGATTAAATCAAATAAGGTTTAATTTATTTAATTTAATAATATGACTTTAGAGATTTAATTAAATAAAATGGATTATTTAATTAAACAGGGACTGATAAGGTTAATTAAATCATTGATTTATTTAATTAACAAGAAGTGATGACTTAATTAAATAAATTTGATTTATTTAATTAAGGGATGAAAGGTGATGATATGCTAAGGATATGATTTAGGACAAAATGATGTTAGTAAATCAAGATCAAGTGTGTTGGTATATTTTCCATGTCTACAATGAAAAATCACTGTTTGGAGTGCTACAAGGAAGTTTGAAGGATTTGTGAGAAAAAGGACCAAGTTAGGGTTTCATAGCTGAAAATTTTGTTCAATTGTGATTGAATTGAAAGCATCCACCCTACTCTACATCAAATTGTTATCAGAGAATAGGTTTTGATCAAAAGGGGGAAAAGGTTGAAGTTTGAAGGAAACAAAGATGCCTCCTAAATGGAATCCAATGGCTAGAGAAGTGAGAGAGTTGAAATAAAAGCATGCCAAGGAGTTGAGACAAGTGAAGGAGTCTCAAGAATCTTTCCTAGATATACTTGCAACATTGGAGTCAAATCAAAAGAGAGGTGTGGTCACTAGAGACTAGAGTGATGAAGAGGAAGAGGAAGAGGGTGAGAATGAAAACCCTCAAAGAGGAGTCCAAGGAGATGAAAAGTTGGACCCTAATGAGTTGATAATGGCTAAGTTGTTGAAGGCTATCAATGGAGATATTCCTAAGGTGAAGATGGATAGTGAAAAGGTGCTAGATTGGGTTGATGCACTAGATAACTATTTTGAGTATATCGAGGTAGCATATGAGCAAAAGGTGAAATTTTCTAAAACAAAGTTGAAAGGCCCTTCCCTAACTTGGTGGAATTATGTGTGGGAAGAGAGAGTGAAGAAGGTAAAATAAAAAATAAATTCTTGGAATATAATGGTGTCTAAAAGCAAGGGTCAATTTCTTCCTAGTGACTATGCAATTCAGACATTTAGAAAGCTTCAAAATCACAAACAAAAGGAGATGGATGTCATGGATTAAATAGAGGAGTTTCATAAGTTAAGTATTAGAGAAAGTCATGTTGAGGATGAGGTTGAAAAATTATCAAGGTACACAAATGTATTGAGGTTCCAAATACAAGATGAGATGAGTCTTACCACCCCTAGAATGGTGGAAGAATGTTTTCAATTGGATGTTAAGGTAGAAGAAAAATTGAAGAGAACGAAAGAGAAGAAAGGTAGAGGCAGAGGAAAGAACTTCAGGGGTGGAGGAACCCTTGGAGGAAGAGGATAATTTCAAAAATAACAAGGTGAGACAAATGGTAATCAAGATTGATGCAAAGTGGTGGGGGAAGCAACACCTTTTTCCAATAACTTCATTATTCCTTCCAGCAAGCAACTTGATCACCCAACTCAACTCACACACCCAGACATGTTTGAACAACTTGGGGATGCTATGTACACTCTCAATATGTCAAAACAAGACCAAATAACCTGACTTTACACTCAAAAACTCCCATTCTCTCATCACTCTTATACAATCCCATGCAACTTTGCAACATTGCCAACTAGGACAGTCAAAATAAAAACTTATTAAAGGATTTAAGTAGAAAATGAAGTCAATTTTTATACTTCTAACAAGATCCCCTATAGGTGCACAAATGCATAGGATCAAACTCCACAAACAAATGATTCAAAATATTGATTTTGCAAGCCACAAGAAGGCTTGATTTAAGCCTATGTGCAAAAGGATTGACTACACCCCTACATCATTTAATAAGTTCAAAAATTATTCCCAAGACCCAATTCACACCTTACATCCATTCTATTTACTTAAAATACTCAAAAATCAAAAGAAATGCTTACAAATGATCATTTTTTGGACTATTTCAAGGTAAAACTAGACCTAGGGCATCACATAAATTTTGCAAACCTCCATATTTCCTCTTGAAACCAACTGAATCATTTAAAGGACCCTTAAATCCACCATTCCACCAAAAATTATAATTTTCCTATGGTGGAATGGTGAATTATGAACATATTTGTGAACAAACCCTTGTTTTGTAGGATTTCATACCCTTTGGCAATAAAATGGATGTAGCTTTCTCAATTCTTAATGAAATTAACTAAAATCACCACCAAAAGAAAGAAGAATCTCCCTTCTATCGAACCATATGCATTAGATGGCCGTATGATGCTGCTACAATTGGTACCAATCAAAAGAAAAATAAAAAATGCTATAAAAACTAGAAAAATAGAGTTTTCTTCTTTTTAAAATGCTTTAAAACTTCAATATCCTCCCTACCTCGACCAAAAGGAGGATATTTAAACATTTTGTACACCTTCCCCAATTCCCTAAACTTATTTTTGAAGTAGGGAATTGTTGGTTTTTGTGTTTACATCATTAATGGTGAAATTACATCAAATTAACATGACAACTTTGCATTCTCTTTTTTTGAAGAAACTTTCAATCCTATCACCATAGACCTCTAAAATCATTCAAGTGGCTTCAAAACAGCATTATTAAAATATTGAAACTTCAATCTTTCCCAAGCATACACAAATTCAAGTTTTTTTCCTTCAAAGGCTACATGTCAACATTTAGTGCAAGATTGCATTTTGTTACATTTTGACTCAAAACTCAAAAGCATAAAATAAATCTTACTCAATGGTCTTGATTGACCTTACTAATGACAAAAAGACTAAAAAAATACCAACACTAACTAACTAATCATCATTCACCATCAAATGATCAAAAAGGGAGGATGAGGTGTAGGTGCTCTTGCACCAAAGATCAAGGCTCATAATCAAGAGGTGGATTTAGAGGTAGGACATCAAATAGTAGAGGTATATTTGGAGGAAAAAGTAGAGGATGAAATACATTCTTATGAAGATGCTATCAATGTAATTATTTTTTCCATCAAGTATGGAAATGTCTAAATAAACAACCTTTTACTTCACATGGTGGTGAAAGGAGAACATAATTGGTGCAAGAAGAAGATTGTGAGAGTGTCAACTCTCCATCTCAACATGCTACTCCAAAAACTAGAGAATCTCTGATGATGAGAAGAGCATTCCTCAAATTCCCTATGGTGAAGGAGCCTCCATAAAGAAAATCTTTGTTTAGAACCACCTACAAATCTCAAGGTAAAGTGTGTAAAGTTGTTGATTCTGGTTCCACAGATAGTTTGGTTTCTTTAGAGATGGTTGAAAAGTTAAAGATGAAAATAATCCCACACCCCACTCCTTACAAGGTCTCCTAGTTGAATAAGGGTCAACAAGTCCTATTTTATGAGAAAACATGGGTGAAATTCAACATAGGAGGGTACAAAGATAAAATATTGTGTGACATCATCCCAATGGATGTTTTTCATTTGTTGTTAGGAAGACCCTAGTAGTATGATAGAAATGATAAGCATGATGGGTGGAAGAATACCTATGTGACTGAAAAGGATGGGGTTTCATTCACCCTTACTCCATTGCAAGATGAGAATATAGATACACAAGTTGGGTCTAGTGTAATGTTGGTTGGGGAAAAAGAGTTCTTGAAAACCATGAAAGAGGGTGGACAAGGTTATGCCATTGTAATCATACCTAAATTTGTCATGATAGCAACAAAGGTGGAAAATGTGCCTATAGACATCCAAATTTTACCACTTCCATATGGTCAAAGTCATCTCCTTATTCATCCCTTTACTCCTCTACTTCATCCTCTTTGTCGGTATTAATTAAATAATTCATTTAATTAATATTTCATGTCCTATATAAGGTTCCTAAAGTATTTAATTTAATAATTAAATACTTTTACCTTCTTTCCTCTCTAAATTAAATAAATATGTCACTTTATTTAATTTAGTCATGTGACCTCTTGGAATTTAAATTAATTTTTAATTCACCACTTTCTCTCTCCTTGTCATATTCTCCATAACCCTCTTCTAATCCAGATTAATTTAATTAATCCATGATTAAAGATGTGCACCACTTAATCAAGGTTAATGTCACATCCTACTAAATTTTTCACTTGCCTCTAATCCTTCATTAATTATACTAATCATGTGTTTGCACAACCTTAATCAAGTTCATTAGCCATATTTAGCATTCCTTTTTGGTCAACCTTTTCATTTGTCTTTCTTGGAATTGACCCTCTTTCCCATGTAAATTTAAAATTCATATTTATTCCTCCTAGAATCTTCTTTTCCCATGCATCTTCTAGAATCTTTTGACTTTTCACATCAAGTCACATGTGGACAAAGGCTTCCCTTTTTGGAACCTTGTCTTGTCCATGAGATTCTTGCAAGCATGTGAATTTTTAATTCACATTTATTTTTCCAACTATTTTCTCAATCCTAGATATTTTTGAGGAATTTTAAAATTCCTCAAAAGTCACTTTCATACCCACTTGGGGACAAGAAGTTCCTTTTTGAGGAAATCTTCTCATTCCCCAAGGTACTTGCAAAGTACTTGTCCTTCTTCCACCTCATATACCCTCCTTCCACCTCATTTTCACATCATCATTTTCAAGCCACTTCACATTCCACATGTCAAGATGTGAGGGCTTGTGAGTCCTCAACTCACCATAGCCCTACATCTTGGCCTTGTTGGTTTAATCTCAACCATTCATTTCTCTAGAGAATTCAAAATTCTCTAAAAATATCCCCTCTTTTCTTTCATTTGGGGACTTTTGCATGCCATAGCCAAACTCTTGCAGTTTTTTTATTTGATTCCACACTTAGCATTTGCATCCATTGTCATACAATTTCAACCATCTTCCATCCTCATCCATTTTCCATCAAAGGAGCATACAATGTCACAAACCAAGGGCCAACCAAAGAACAGCTCAACAAGGTGAAATTTTCCATTTTATTTTTGTTAAGCTAATCATTTTCCCAATCTTGAGGTGTAGGGTGTTAATATTTGCTTTCTTGCACTCTTTTGTTTGTTGCTCATTTTCTAACATATATTTTCACCCGTTCACAGTGCCTAAAGACTTCCAAGCCTTATTGAACAAGTACCAAGACATTGTTGTAGATGAGCTCCCTAGTTCTTTTCCACCAATAAGAGATGTGAGCCACCATATAGATTTTATACCAGGGGAAAACCTACCCAATAAAGTTGCATATAAGATGAATCCTCAATAGAATGAAGAGATTAGTAAACAAATTCAAAAGCTACTTGAAAAAGGCCTAATAAGGGAGATTCTTAGCCCATGTGTTGTTCCTACTATAGATTGGAGAATGTGCACCAATTCAAGGGAAATTAACAAGATCACCATAATGTATAGGTTTCCCATACCAAGAATGGAAGATTTGATGGACTGTTTAGGAGGGGCTTGTCATTTTTCAAAGATTGACCTCAAAAGTGGCTACCACCAAATTAGGATTAGAGAGGGGGATGAGTGGAAAATTTCTTTCAAAACTAATGAGGGGTTGTATGAATGGATTGTCATGCCATTTGGGCTTTCAAATGCACCAAGTAATTTTATGATATTAATGAATAAAGTTTTGAAACCCTCCATAGGTAAGTTTTTGGTTGTCTACTTGGATGATATTCTTGTGTTTAGTAAGACTAAAGGGGAACACTTGCAGCATTTAGACATGGTTTTGAAAAGGTTGAATGAAGAAAAGTTGATGATCAATTTGAAGAAGTATGAATTCATGAAGGAGGAGTTGGTCTATCTAGGCTTTGTTATCTCAAAAGGTACTTTGAAGATGGATCCAAGCAAGGTGGCAGAAATTCTCAATTGGCCTACTCCAACTTTAGTGAGGTAAGAATTTTTCATGGCCTAGCTAGCTTTTATAGAAAATTTATAAAAAATTCAATCATATTTTCTCTCCAATCATTGATACAATCAAAGGGGACAAAAGGAGAAATTTTCTATGGGCTGATGAGGCAGGAAAAAGCTTTCAATATCTAAAACAAAGGGTAGCACAACAACCTATCTTACCATTTCCTGACTTTAAGAAGGTGTTCACAATTGAATGTGATGCAAGTGGGTATGCAATTGGAGTAGTATTGAGCCAAGAGGGCAGGCCTATTGCATTTTTCACTAAGAAACTCAATGAAGCAAAGAAGAAGTATTCTTCTTATGATTTGGAATTATATGCCATGGTGCAATCATTGAAGTGGATACACTATCTCCTTCCCAAAGAGTTCATTTTTTTTTACTAACAATCATGCTTTGCAGTTCCTTAACAACCAAGACAAACTCAACCACAAACATGTGAAGTGGGTGGAGTACCTCCAAAGCTTCACCTTTACCATCAAACACAAAAAGGGGCAATCAAACAAGGTGGTAGATTCTTTGAGTAGAAGGGCATTGTTGGTTTAATAAATTCAACTCCAAAGTGTATGTATTGATGCTTTCAAAGGTATATATAAAGGAGATGATGATTTCAAAGATATTTATTCTTATTGCAATCAATTTAGAGGCACTTTTCATGAAGACAATTTTCATTTCTTGATTCAAGAAGGGTTATTGTTTAAGGGTGCTCAGTTATGTATTCCAAAATGCTCTATGAGGACTAATCTAATTAAAGAGAAGCATTGTGGAAAATTAGGGGTCATTTTGGTGTGGAAAAGACTTTGGAATAGGTAAGAAGGTATTATTATTAGCCAAAGATGCAAAGTGATATCAGAAAATTTGTTGAAAAGTGTATTGTTTGCTAAAAAGAAAAGGGTTGTAGTACAAATGCAGGTATTTATCAGCCATTTACAATCCCAAATAGGCCATGGGAATCCATCAACATGGATTTTGTGTTGGTGTTACCCAAAACTCAAAGAAGATTTGATAGTTTATTTTTTGTTGTAAACCAATTTAGCAAAATGGCACATTTTATACCATGTAAATGTATAAATGATGCCTCATACATTGCAGGGTTGTTTTTCAAGGAGGTGGTTAGAATTCATGGATTTCCATTAACATTTTTTCTGATAGGGATAGTAAGTTTGTGGGTCACTTTTGGAGAACCCTTTGGAAGAAGTTGGGAACCAACTTGACCTTTAGCTTTGCTTATCATCCCCAAACATATGGGCAGACTGAATTTGTCAATAGAAGTCTTGTAAATCTCATGAGATTATTGACAAAGGAACATTCAACCCAATGGGATATGATCATACCCAAACTTGAGTTTTCATATAATGACTTTGTGAATAGAAGTGTTGGAAAACACCCATTTGAGATTGTATATGGATTGTAGCCAAGGGGAGTGTTTGAGCTCGAATATTTCAGTGGTATGGAAAGGAGTGTTGAAGGAGAAGATTTTGTAGTGGCCATGAAAGATATACATCAACAAGTTAAAGAGAATCTTAAAAAGAGTGTTGAAAAATAAAAAAACATGTAGACTTGAAAAGGAGAGAGGTTCATTTCAAAGTGGGGGACTTGGTCTTAGCTCATTTGAGAAAGAAAGGCTACCTAAAGGAAATTATTCAAAGCTACAAATGAAGAATATTGGGCCATGTAGGGTGGTCCACAAATTTGGAGAAAATGCCTATGAGATAGAAATCCATCCTAGTGTGGTTATCCCTCCAATTTTTAATGTTTCTGACCTATATCCTTTTAAAGGATCTATGATTTCAAGTGTAGATGTAGGTACATTAGGAGTTTCAGATGAAGATTGGGTTAGATACTTACCACCAAGTTAGCCATTGAAGCCTGAATGCATATTGAACACAAAGGAAGATAAAAGAAAAAGGCACAAGGTGTACAATGAGTACCTAGTGAAGTTGCAAGGCCTCCCAATGGAGGATACCACTTGGATGATAGAGGAAGACATCAATAAGCATGGAACCACAATTTGAGATCTCATCTCAAGTAGAACTTGAGATTTTGTTCTCCCTGGGTGTATGGTGCAAGGGCACCTAGCTTTCATCATGTAAAATGGGTTAGATGTTAGGTTTTTGTAAATTTGAGTTACTTTTGATGGAATAAGGTCTATTTAGACCATGTGTGATTTTTTTGGTCATGTGGGATCGGTTGTGTTAAAAGTTGTCATGTTTTGTTAAATGTTGCAAAAGTTGCAATGCAACTTTGCATTTTTAGTTTTATTGGAAGTTGAATAGTTAGTTGTTTTGAAAAGTAGTTTGAATGTTGTTTTTTGGTTGTAAGATTTTATATGTGCCTTGGGATGTTCAAGGCATTCTTCTGGCGACATTTTTGGTGATCAATCAATAAGAACAACTCTGTTTTATGTGTTTTACATTGTGTTTTACTGCTACAATAGGTTGTATAGCCCCGTACTATTTACTAATAATATAATTTGTATTGTAATTGTTGAAGGGATGAATTAGCTACCTTTTGGTTTTGGTTTCATTTTTTTCATTGAAATAGGAGTGATTTTGAAGCAATTTATTGAAAGTAGCCAAAAAACCCTAGTTTTGAGGGTTTGAGAGCAAAAACATGAAGTACAGAACCATTCCACTAGTGGAAAATTCTGAAAATTAGTGGAATGGGATTAGCTAGAGTGCTTTTAATGTTGGTAGGATTTGTAGGATTAGGGGATGGAGTTAGGGACAAATTTGATCAAGCCCAAGCCTAATATCTCTATGTATTAGGCTTAGGAGAATAGGTTAGACATAGGGTTTTGTAAAAAGGTGATTGGATAATTGTGCCAGTGGATGAAATTTGTGTTTTTAGACCCCATGCAACTTTAGGAGAGCCCTAGAGTGAAGATTGGTAGTTTGGAGGAAGGATTTCACAAAGTTGTTTTGGAAACCAAACCTAATTAGGCCTCTTTCCAGCGTAGCAATCAAAATTAGAGGGTGTTGTTGCAAAACAAACATATTCACAAATTTGATATGTTTCAAAAGGGAATAAAGGGTGTCTGAAATGGTGATTCAATGGTAGGTGTGAGGTATTATTTGAAATATATGATGAAAAATCATTGTTTGGAGTGCTACAAGGAAGCTTGACAGATTTGTGAGAAAAAGGACCAAGTTAGGGTTTGATAGTTGAAAATTTTGTTCAATTGTGATTGAATTGAAAACCTCCACCCTAATCTGAATCATAAACTAAAAATTTATCAAAACTAAGCATTATAAACTATGAAGGAATTAAAATTTCTATTCTAATCCATCTAAAACTTATCTCGTTATGGGAGTGGTGTCGCATTGATGTGGAATGACAACCCTTTCCCAATCTTGTAGGTAAATGAGCTTGTTCTGGTCATTTTTATTGAAGAAAATTGATGGAATGGTTGTGAGATGTGAATGAAAACATGATTTTAATCCAAATGATCATGATGCAACCTAATTTAACATGATTTTATGCTAAAAATGATCTAATTATGTAAAAGCTAAGCTAATCTAGATGGAATTTATACTAAAAGATTCAAACCCTAATTAAATGTAATTAAAATGAACTAAAAGATGCTAAATGTGAGTGTGAGTATGATGGATTTCAACAACATAAGTTTTCTTTTGAAAGGTGGATCCCTATTCAATAGAGGGAAGCTCTATTTATAGAATAGGTAATAAGAGATCAATGGATGAGATAAAAAAGATCAATTAACGGTACAAGATGAAAGAAATAAGAGGCATGGATCATAGATTCTCATCAATGGGTGAGAATGCAAGATGAGATTTAATCAAGTGTTCACATTCCTTCAAACAAGCATGCTTTCAACTTGTTCAAAAGGTCACAAGTTAACTTGCACAAGAGGTCACAAGTTAACTTGCTCAAGAAGCTAAGTAGGTTTGTTGAGAAAAAGGAATATTTCCCTTTTCCAAATGAATGAGGAGAGAGAATATTCTTTGGAATATTCTCATGGGTGAGGGAAAAGGAAAATTTAGTTAATTAAAACTAAATTAAATTGTACAAAAGGGGAAGGAATATTCTGTGGGAATATTCCTTTTGAAGGAATGTGCAAAGGAGGAATATTCCCTTGCAAGTGGGGGTGAATTAGATTTAATTGATAATTATACAATAGTAATTATACAATTAGGGGAATTAGAAGAATTAGATGATATTCATTAAATAAATGATTTAATGAATGGGGGAAAGGTGGAATGATATTTAATTAAATAAGAGGATATAGAGATTTAAATTAAATAGTTTGATTAGTTTAATTTAATGAGATGAAGTGTTAGCATGATCAGGGGTGAATTAACCCGATTAGATTAATTAGGTTAATAGATGAAAATGACATAATTAATTAAATAGCTAGGATAATTTAATCAATTAAGTGAAAAGGGGATGGGTTTAAGATGAAATGATGTTAGTATACCGGATTCAAGTGTATGATATCTTTCAAGACATTTTTTAGTGTCTATAAGAACAACAAACATACAATCAAGGTTCCAAATTTAAATGCATATTTCTTCTCCCTAGTTTGCTTTAGATTCTCCAAAAGTTGTTGCTAGAGAAACTCACATAAATAATAGTCCTTCCCATTCACCACCATGTCATAAGCAACATAAATTGTAGTTGCAAATAGTAAATTGTCCTTGTTGCTGAAATAAATCTTGTGACCTATCATGATTGCAACATACTTCATAGTAGGATTAGTGATAGGTTTAGTTGTTAATGCTCTTCTATCAAATTTAGCACTAGCTAACTCCATAACCACTTCATTTTTTCATAGATTTTAGTACCAGTATAGGTTCGGTATCACACAAACCAGTCATGGCCTTGATCACTACTTTCAAAATTAGTTTGGGCATATCTATCCACATGAAATTGTTATGCATTTTTCTTAATACCATCCTCACATATTTTGCATACAACTTACTACTGTAGTTGGGGAACCAATTCCAAATATCCAATTTCTTCTATACTAAGTTAGTATATTATGGTTTTATCAATAAATCATCTTCAGTCAACTCCTTAGTCCATAAATCCTTGATTTTTTGGTGATCATATTCATCCAATTTTCCATGAATGTAAATTCTTGTGTCCTCAATGGGTAAAACCATAGAGGGAATCTTTGAAAAGGAACCTTCGAGGTCATTTTCAAAGAACTTCCACAAATATCTATAAAAATTAGGTCTAGGTCTCTCCATGATGTTAACTATGGTTGGTGTAGCCATTATATCTTCAATTTGATCTCAAATGCTTATAAAAACACTTTTATTTCAAACCCACAAAGCATAGATAGTTGTAAATACTTTTTACATGTGTAAGGTAGGAGGACCAACCACACCAAGGCTCCAGATCATAGAGAGTCGAGAGTAGAGGGCTACCCTATCTTACCTCAAGTTAAGCGAGTGTTTAGTTCAAGGATAGAGAATGAAGAGAAATCTCAAGTGCTTCTAACACTCTACTAATCCAAATACTTGAATTGGACTAGAAGAGCCAATTTTTGGAATTTGAATTGTGCCTTAGATAGCTCTGTTCCCGAGGATGGTAGCATGGAACTGGGACAAGAGTGCAGTGTGCTAGCATCTCTTTGGTGTGTTGGCATCCATATAGCTAGAAATTGAAAGGTACAGTATGGAAAGCCAAAAAACCTACTAACAGCCTAGTAAACAAGGTTTAATGAACTAAGAAGAATAATAAATTACAATAAATGACTATAAAAATGATAAAGGAGATAGAGTAAAACAAGGGTGATGAAGTCCAACTCATCGAGAGTCTAGTTTTCTAGCAAGTTCCACGCACACGTACACCTACACACAACCAAGAGGGAAAAGTGTTGGGCTATATAGGGGTTTTCCTCAGTCAAACCCTCGCTTTGGTATTTCCTCCTCTACAAATAGCTAGGAAAGCCATGAGATAGAAAATGCGATAAAGGAAATGAAAATAAAGAGTAGAGAAAAATCACATAAGCACTATGCTATGCAAATCAACAAGCAATATCACCTTCTTAATCGAGGTGCCCTCAAGGAAATAGAGGAGGATGCAGGCTTGATAAGGTCCACGCTACCACAACAATGCAGTAGTCCCTTGATGAGTGCATGAAATGACACTTTAATTAATCCTTTTTATGTTTTTAAAGACTTTATTATATATTAATTAACTATGTTGGTGATAGACTATATGCTTGAATGTTTGCTTGATTTTTCCTTATATTTAACTAATTGGAGTATATATGAGAAATGATATTTTGCATTAAATGTCTTACTTTTGAATGATGATGAATGATGAAATGGTTATGAAAGTAGAAATTTTTTGTTGTCTTGATTGCATCCTATCTTTGAGGATTCTATCCAATTGATTAAGTGTTGATTTCATGAGGTGGATGTGTTAAACTCCTTGTTTAACAAACTTGAAATCTTTCTTGCTCCTGATTTCTCTAGTTGGATCCTAATGAATGTTTTTGAATTGACTTATTTAGTCAGTTTGAGAACTTCCTATTCAACTATTATCATGTGGTGGATTTCTTTATGGCACTTTTAGTTCTGTTTAGGTTTAGTTTTTTCCACTTTGCATCTTGGTGGGTTGTGCTAGTTTTTGTATTCAATTAAGTAGATATTCTTATAAATATCCATCCTTAGTTTTAGTTTGGGAGTTAGTTAATCTTTCACTTTAGCATTGTAATGTTGATTATCTGCACTTTTGTACTACTCACCTATTTTGGCCAATTAGAATGCAAATAAGGAGTTTATTAGAATCTCAGTGTTTAAGTCCCACCAGAGGAAGAGTAGGGCTCACTCAACCAAAAGAGGTGACTTGTGTTATGTTCTTTGATTCAGTTGATTTTTGCATTGTTCATCTCAATTGGAAAGTAGGAATATTGATCTTTGTTCAGTCATTGTTAGTAAATGAGATTTCTTAAATTCTTAGATTAAATTCATTTTGTTCTTAGAATAATTCATTATTCTTTATTGTAGATTTTTATTCACTCATTTGTTGTAGATTTAATTACTGTTCATTGAATTAGACTCATTGGTTATTTTAAAATGCATGTAGTTTTAGTGGGAGAGACAATGATGACTCATGGAAAGATGAAGATAAAGCTTATTTTTCCCCCACTTTAGCGAGCATGAGTTTTGGTGAATGTTTAGTAAAGTAGATCAAAGAGTCTAGAAACGTATACCTGGACTAATAAGGAAGCAGACTACAATCTAGTGAGATTGAAAGCATGGGGCATTAAAATAACTCCATAGGTACTCTCTCCTGAGGAGGTTTGAACAATGGACTCTACAGATCATTAGAACTATAGAGTTGATCAAAGTACACCGAAGGCCCGCAGACCAATGATGGAAAATCCCATAGGATGCAAGTACTTCATAGGCCCTCAAACCTACAAAGAAGGCACCCCCAAGTACTCTCTCCTGAAGGAAGCCCAGTGCAAGGGGACTCTGCAGAGTTGGACTAGAAAGTAGCTTCACAGGTGCACCTATAAAAAATGTTATTCCATAGATAAAACATATTAGAAAACAAAAAGTATCCACACAAGAAAATAGGTAGATAGTCATGAAAACTATTGAAAAAAATTGAAGGAAGAGATTTCAAAGAGGTCCCTCGAGAACCCTTCAAAAGAAGAGGGCTCCACTCAAGGGATGTGCTATTTGAAAGTGCAAGAATGATTTTCACAAATAGATCCAATATCAAGGAATCCTTTTGAAATATGTTCACTTTTATCAAGGAATTTGAAAGGAATAAAATTCCCCCTCATGAGGGGAAGGTCAAGGCTTCTCCCACAAGAAAATTTGCTCCCTCCTCAGAGGAAAATTCTTCAAGTTCTTTCTTTGTGAACCCATGATGTAGGAAACAGATCCCGCTAGGGTTCCAAGTTGAGAATGTGATTTTTTAAAAAGTTTTCAAAAGATTTTTGAGAAAATATTTGTTGGCTACTAAAGGCATTTCCCAAAAATTGAAGTTGGAAAGATAGCCCCCTAGGATGGTGTATGTTGAACATAAAGGCACGTGACAACCTAAGAAAATAAAAACAAGAATGAAAAATTAATGTTGTGGCTTGTGGAACATAGCGAGATGTCAGTGTGGTAATGATGTCATACATGCGAGGGACAACACATGAGCACCAAAACATCATGAATCAAGAAAAGAAGAGAGAAAGATAAAAGAGTGAAAGAAAAAAAACATCACGAACAAGGGACACATGGGTGATCTGTTATTTTAGAGTCAAAGCTACTCATAATTATATATAAGTATAATAATAATGTATTAATGAACTATCATCAACCCCCTACTATATCAGACATGCACAAGAAAATAAATAAATAAATAATTGGGTCAACATGGAAGGGAAGCCTAAATACCCATAACACTTTGCATCATCCCCAATTGTAAAAAATCAATACACATAATAGAGGAAGAATGATGCTACAAATAGAGGAAGTTTTACGACACATAATCACTCCTATATCCAAGCACCTATGAGGGTGACAAGGGTCATCCAGGAAAAAAAAATGCAAGCACATGGGAACAAAAACACACACACACACACACTCTACACTATAGATAAAGAAGAGGCACCCTCCTAACACTCATCAACCAAGAGGTCATTGGCCTCCCAATTTGGATCATTATACATGGAAGGCAGATGAGCCTGCAAGGGTAGAATTTCAAGGGGAGACCCTTTGAATCCCCCTTAACAAGATCCAAGGAAGAAGGCCCCGTGAGGTCTTCTCCGCTCAGTTCTTGTGGGGTAGAGGTCAGTGATTTCACGAAGATTACTGAAAGGGTCAAGACTGCATCTAAAGAGTTAAACAAGCACTTCATAAGAGTTTCATGTGTTACCTCAATGGACAAGGGTTGTGGCACCCGAGATTCACTAGTAGGCTCACCAAGTGACTCGAGAGTAGTGACAAACTCTAGGGATGTCGAAACTTCTTTTGTCACAAGGATGACACATGCTAATGCAAGACCACCTTCCAAAGAAGGTGGACTCATATTTCACACCCCTCTACTAGCAAGGTTATGATGTAGGAGCATCCTACAGTGTAGGGAAATCTTGCATCACCCAAAAAAAATGTTTTCTTTATTTTCTTTAGTTGTTTTGAGTCCCATGATGGCACTTAAGGGGTCTAAGGTAGTCAGGCATCAAAAATAGCAAAAATTAGGAACTTACTATTTTTAGTAAGTCAGCCTAAACGGGCTCATATGGACCTGAAAAATTTAGCCCAAGAAGCATAACTAGAAAAAAATTCCTAGTCATGAAAGAATCACCTCAATACCTTGCATAGTTTGGGAATAATTAAAGTTCTCATCTCGGGAAATTTCTCCAATGCAGCTTCAAATTTAGATATAAAACTTTAGAATCCCTTAAACAACTCAAAAATTGGTCGAACCAACCTACAATCTATTCATAAGATGTAGAGCTCGTCGAGATCTTTCCAATGATATGCAATAATAGAAAATTGGACACCCAAATCAAAAGTTATGGCCCCACGAAGTTGGTCCTCTAAAAAGTGAATTTCATAAAAAATTCTTCCTAGGCCAAAAATCAAATGGCAGGACTTTTGGCGCCAAAACAACAAGGGGAAATTTAAACTTTCTAGAACATTTGATGGCAATTATTGGGGAAAATAAAAAGGGTTAAGTGTGGGTTGTAGAAGGTGGCCCCAATAGTGCAGATTGTGGCTTTGAATAGTAGATTTTCTTTTCAGAGTTGATTTTGTTGTAATGAATCAAGCCCATGAGGCGGTAGCATGTAAGCTTTGAATATGTAACTTCATTTTTTGAAAATAATTGAAAGTGAGTCAATTTCCTATCTTACATCTTATGTGTTGGTATCTATTGTTGTGATTTTTGTGGGGTGTTCCCTCATCAAGTGGTATCAGAGTAGGAGTTCCTGAGCCTGTAATAGAGCATTAAACATGAGGCAATTGTAGTAGGACCTGTGAGTGTGGGTTGAGTTCAAGATGCCTCCAAGACTTTCCCAATATGGAAGAGGTAGAGGCCGAGGTGGTGGAGAAAGAGAACCACCTAGAGATGAAATTAGAGCCATTAGAAGGCAATTAGAAACCTTGCAACAAGAGGTTCAAAGAAGAGATGTACAATGAGACAGAGATGATAGTGAAGATGAAACAGAAGAGGAAATGAAAGAGGAAGAGTAGTATCTAATGGATCCTGGAGAAAGAAGATTGTTGCAAGCAATCTCAAGCATTGGGAAGAGACCTAAAATGGAGGTTTCAACTTTTAGTGGAAATCTGAATAATGAAGAATTGATTGATTTGATCGATCACATAAAGGAATTTTATGAGTTTGAGGAGATTGAAGATCCTCATAGAGTGAGGTTTGGAAAGAAAAAATTGAAAGGTTAGGCTAGTATATGGTGGAAAGACGTCCAGTTAGAAAGAGGAAGACAAGGGAAAGATAAAATTTCCAGATGGGATAGAATGGTGTCAAAATTAAAGAAACAATTTATTCCAGTCGATTACGAATTGGAGCTGCTCAAGAAGATGCAAAGCTTGAGGCAAGGGACAAGGATGGTGAAAGAATACATAGAAGAATTTCACAAGGTCCTGATTCAGACAAGACATTTTAAGGAAAATAAAGAGAAAGTTTTTCATTATATTAATGGGTTGAAGCTAAGCATATAGGAAGAATTGGCACTAGTAAGAATGACCACCATTAAGGATGCTTATTAGTTTTCTCTAAAGGTTGAAGAATGACTGAACAAGAGGTTTGAGAACAAATAAGGTGGATGCTATGGAGGAAAGATTGGTGGATATTCATATGGAGGTTGAAATGAAGATCAAAAGAAGGGTGAAGCCTCCAGTAGTAGCTAGAACTAGAAAGGAGATAACACCTACCATCCTCATGATCAAAATAATGGAGACCAAAAAGGAAGGGGAAGATCTAGACAAAGACCGAGGAGATGAGGCTTCTGTGGAACCTGTTTCTAGTGTGGAGAAGAAGGAAATAGAGCCTATGAGTGTCCTCAACATCAAGGAATGACAAATAGAAGACCTAAGGGTAATGCACGAGTTGCACATGATGAAGATGCTAAATCTTCTAATTCTAAGGATGCAGAAAGAGGAGAGGTTCTTGTTACTACAAGAGCCTTGCTAAATGAGGAGAAGGAGCCAACTCAAAGGAAGAATTTTTTTTGCACCTGATGTAAGTATGAATGTAAAGTTTTCAATGTTATTATTGATGGAGATAGTACTAGTAATCTTGTTTAAGAAGAAACGGTTAGTAAGTTGTGGTTGGAGAGAAGAAGGCATCTAAACCCATACTGGATTGCTTGGTTGAAAAAGGACCATAAAGCCTTGGAAAATGAACAATGTCTGGTAAAGTTCAATATTGGAAATTACTATGATGAGGTATTATGTGATAGTATGCCTATGGATGTTTGTCATATGTTGTTAGGTAGATAGTGGCAGTTTGATCAATGAGCAGTACATGATGGACATGCCAACACCTACTCTTTGACAAAGAATGGAGTTAGTCATAAGTTGGAGCCCTTGAAAGAGGTAGAGGAAAAGGTATGCAGTAATGCAAGAATTTGTTTGGTTGATGGAAGAAAGTTCCTAGAAGGTATGAAGCATGAGCATATGTGTTTTGCATTGATCCCTAGAGTTGATAAAGAAGATACTACTAAGGTACCTATAGAGGTTTCAAATTTGTTGAATGAGTTTCAAGCTATTATTTTTGATAATGTACCTAAAGGTTTTCCTCCCATAAGAAAGATAAGTCATCATATGACCTGATTCCTAGAGCCATTTTTTTGAATAAGGTAGTTGATCATATGACTCTAGTAGAGAGCGAAGAGTTGAACAGACAAGTGCAAGAGTTTTTTTGTGGAAGGGATTGATTCAAGAGAGTTTGAGTCCATGTGCAGTACCTATAGTACTAGCACAAAAATAAGGATGGGGAATGGTGGATGTGTACAAATTCTAGAGCCATCAACAAGATCACCATCAAGTACAGATTCCCCTTGCCAAGGATGGATGACATTATGGATTGTTTGAGTGGAGCTGAGTACTTCACAAAGATATATTTGAAGAGTGTATATCACCAGATTCATATTAGAGAAGGAAATGAATGGAAGACAACCTTTAAAACCAAGGAGGGCTTGTATGAGTAGTTAGTCATGACTTTTGGGCTAACAAATGCACTGAGCACATTTATGTAGATTATGAATGAGGTATTACAAGAATTTTTAGGAAAATTTGTTATTGTTTATTCATATGATATTTTTATTTTTTAGTAATACATTGGAGGAGCACCTAATGCATATCCAAAAAGTTTTTGAGAAGCTAAGGGAGGAGAAGTTGTTGATTAACTTGAATAAATGTAGTTTTGTGAAAAGGGAGTTGGTGTATCTAGGATTTTTTGTCTCAATAGATGGTCTTAAAATGGATCCAGAGAAGGTGAGAGCTATCATTGAATGGCCTACCCTAAGGAGTGTTATAGAGGTAAGATCATTTCATGGTCTAACAAGTTTTTATAGAAAGTTTATTAAGAGTTTTAGTAGTATTTTTGCACCTCTAACTGAAGCAATGAGAGGGGATAGAAAAGAGTTTAAGTGGACTATAGGAGCAGCCAAAAGTTTTGATATGTTGAAGAAGAAAGTTATAGAGCAACCTGTTTTGGCACTTCCATATTTCAATAAGGTCTTTCAGGTAGATTGTGATGCTAGTGACACTGCGATAGGAGCTATTTTGACTCAATAAGGTAACCTTGTTGCCTATTTTAGCAAGAAGTTAAATGATGGTAAGAAGAAATATTTTGTCTATGATCAAGATTTTTATGTTATAGTTAAAAATTTGAAGAAATGGAGACACTATTTTTTTCCAAAATAATTTGTTTTATATATTGATCACCAGGATTTGTAGTATCTCAATAGTCAAGGAAAGTTGAATCAAAGGCACTTAAAATGGGTTGGGTTTTTGCAGAGTTATACTTTTCTTTTGAATTATAGGAGTGGAAGGTCAAACAAAGTTGCAGATGCCTTAAGTAGAAGGAAAAATTTGTTGATAGAGATGAATATAGAGGTTGTTCGGTTCAATGAACTCAAGAGTTTGTATCTAGAAGATATAGACTTTGCAGAAGCTTGGAAGGCTTGTTTGGAACCTATTACATTGGATAGGATGAGATGGTTGTATTTATTAATCCAAGATGGGATGTTGTTTAGAGGAGTCCAATTGTGCATCCCAAGGAGTTCTATGAGAGAGAACCTAATCAAGGAGAAGCATAGTAGAGGATTGGTTGGACATTTTGGTTGAGATAAGACCATTGCTCTTGTCAATGAGAATTATTATTGGCCACAATTACAACAAGATGTGAAGAAGTTTGTACAAAGTTGCAAGGTATGTTAGATGGCTAAAGGAACAAGTTAGAATAATGGATTGTATCAGCCATTACCTATACCTGAGGTGTCATGGGAGGATATTAGTATGGATTTTGTTCTTGGCTTGCCAAGGACACATAGAGGGCATGATTCCATATTTTTGGTGGTGGATAGATTTTCAAAGATGGAACATTTCATTCCATGTCATAAGACCAGTGATGTTGTTCATGTTGCAGAGTTGTTTTGTAGAGAGGTGGTGAGACTACATGTTCTACCAAAGAGTATAGTCCCAAACAAAGATACCAATTTTTTTGGTTATTTCTGGAGGACATTATGGAAGAAGCTGAAGACATATTTGAATTTTAGTTCTACACACCATCCATAGACTGATGCACAAAAAGAGGTGGTGAATAAGAGTTTTGGAAACTTGATAAGATGCTTAGTTTGAGAAAAACCCAAGGAATGGGATTTGATTATACCACAAGCGGAGTTTGCTTTAAAAAAATTGTCAATAGGAGCATTGGTAAATCACCATTCGAAATTATATATGGGAGTAGTCCAAGAACTGCTTTTGAACTGAGAAAGATGGATAAGGGGGAGAAGAGTAGTGTTGAGGTCGAAGATTTTGCTAAGCACCTGAAGAATTTGCACGAAGAGGTGAAGAAACATATCAATAAGATGAACTCACAATATAAGGCTTGGGTAGATAAAAAAAAGGAGGTATAAGGAGTTCCAGGTAGGATATGGAGTCATGGTTCAATTGTGAAAGGAAAGGTTTCCAGTTGGTGCATACAACAATTTAAAGATGAAGAAGTTTGGACCATGCAAGATCCTAAAGAAGCATGATTCAAGAAATGCTTATGAGGTAGAGTTTCCTAGTGGAATAAGCATTTCTCCCATGTTCAACATTGTTGACTTGAAAAAGTATCAGGAAGGTGATATAGAGGAGGGGTTGATAAATGAATAGTTGAAAATTTCAGCACCTACTTTAGAGAAGGAAGAGATAGAAGAAATATTGGATAGCCATGTGGGTAGAAGCATGAGAAACAAGCAACATACAGAGTACTTGGTGAAATGAAGAGGAATTCCTATTGAAGATTCATCATGGTTGTATAAGGCTGAGGTTAACTATCTTGGTTTCCCTCTAACTCCTGAGAAGTGACAGGGTCACTTTTCAAATTACCTTTGGTGTCTGATGCAGGAGCATCCAGCTATGTAGGGCTTGCATCACCTAAAAAAAAAATTTATTTTCTTTAGTTGTTTTGAGTCCCATGATGGCACTTAAGGGGTGTAAGGCATTCGAGTGTCAAAAATAGTGAAAAATGGGTACTTACCATTTTTTTTAAGTCGGCCTAAATGGGCTCATATGGACCTGAAAATTTACCCCAAGGAGCATAACTGAAAAAATTCCTAGTTGCAAAAGAATCACCTCAATACCCTACATGTTTTGGGAGAAATTAAAGTTTCCATCTTGATAAATTTCTCCAATGTAGCTTCAAATTCAGATATAAAACTTTAGAGGCCCCAAAACAACTTAAAAAGTGGTCAAACCAACCTATGGTGGATTCATGCATTGTAGAGCTCGACAAGAGCTTTCCAATAATATGCAATAATAGAAAATCGGACACCTGGATCAAAAGTTATGGCCCTGGAAAGTTGGTCCTCTAAAAAGTGAATGTCATAAAAATTTCTTCTTAGGCTAGAAATCAAATGGCGGGACTTTTGGTGCCAAAACAACAAGGGGAAATTTGAACTTTCTAGAACATTCTAGGGCAGTTATTGGGGAAAATAAAAAAGGTCTAAGTGGGGGTTGTAGAAGGTGGACTTGATAGTGTAGATTGTGGTTCCAAAAAATATATTTTATTTTCAGAGTTGATTTTGTTGTAATGAATCAAGCTCATGAGGCGGTAGCATGTAAGCTTTGAATTTGTACTTTCATTTTTCTAAAAATAATTGAAAGTGAGTCAATTTTTTGTCTTGCATCTTCTATGTTGGTATCTGTTGTTGCGATTTATGTGGGTTTTGGGTGGTGTTCCCTCATCAAGCTACTCTCCATCTTCCACTTCATTAGAGGATACGATACCCCCACATGTGAGGCAGAAGGCACAAAAGTGGAGGAGAAGATTGTGATAGACACCATCAAGGTTTTCAACATATCCATGGGCTTTGAGAATGGCGGGATGTCTAGGATGGGAATCAAAATGGGTGGCTCAAGTGAAGGAGGAATAAACACCTATACCTTTTTAGGGTTAGGGGTGTTTATGCTCACAACAGGAGCCAAAAGTAGCACCAAGGCTGATTGAACTAAAGCAGAGGGGATGGGAGAGGAGGACACTACAATAAGCCCTGAAATAGGGGTAGTTGAATCCCCTTCTCTCCAAAGTGGCCTACTCAACGGCTAGAGCCTTTTTCCAATGCTTGCACTCACGTGCAAGGTAGTTCCTATGACTCTGAGAGCTAGAGGCCAGAAGCTGAGATAGAATAGAAGGATTCTACTCGGCCATCAAAGTGTCCATCACGATGGTTTCTGGTGGAGGGAGAGATGGAGAAGAGACTAGAGCAATAGTGAGGGGAGTTAGATCTAACACCTTGGTGGTGGGCCTCTTCCCATTCACTACCTTGGTGGCAAGAGCAATAGGAGGCCGGGAAGGCTGAGACATAGAGGACTCCCCATGGGAAGCCTTCCCCTTACCATACCGAATAGGCCTAGGCATCGTGGGTAGAATGGGAAGTTTAAACATAGGATGCTTGGACTTTCACCAAGCGAGCACCATAACATTCTCCAAAAATTTCCTAGGAGCAGAATCCAATGATTCCATAGTAGGGAAAGAGGAAGTGACAAGCAAGATAGCAGAAGAGGAGGAAGAAGAACCTCGAGCACACTTTTCGTCCTCCCTTCTCTAAGCTAGGGTGGCATCGCTATTAGCCTTCAGGCAAGCCCTATGCAAGACAGCATAGGGAGATGTAGGGTATCTCACTTTAGGCATTAAGCACCCACTCTTGTACTTTTTATAGGTTCAATATAAGAGGTTTGTCCTAGGAGGAAGCATACCAACAAGTGCAAGCCAAAAGTGATCCAACTAATAGCTACCACGACAACTAGTGATTTATAGCCGATTTCATGGACTACATGCATTGTACCCTCATGGATGAAATTCAAAAATTTATGCATGACCAAGAGAACTACATTCATAGCAACCAACCAAGGGATGCCTAGTTTCACCCTGAAGAGTCCACACCCCGGGATAATGTCAAAAAGTAAGTTCATTGATTTAGGTCCAACAAGGACCAACAAGGTGATGCAGCCAAGGGGAGCTATAGAAAGTTTGTTGTGTGTATAGATGGAACTCTTAGATGTGCCATACCTATCTTTGTGTAGGAAATTGATTAGAAAAATATCCTCAGTAATGATATTCACCTGACACGTTGGATCAACAAGAACACCTGTCACAGTGTTCCCATTGACTCACGCAGGGATGTATAAAGGAGATGGCTCTCTATTATAACCCATCGGCAGGTCCTACAAGGTGAAAGTTATACCAGGAGAACTACTCATAGGCTACGCGAATGGGATGGGAAAGTGCAAATAGGTCATTGCATATACTAGACGAGAATTTCACAGAGCCCCAAAAGGTTTCACAATCATATAGTGACCCAATTAAGGTTTCATTCTGCAATGCTTATGGAACCTTCCAACCACACCACTAGGGGTCATAGGTTGGGTTGTAAGGTATCTTAAACCTCAAAACTCTCACACCCACGATGCTCCTAGGATATGAGAAAAGGGCCTTTCAGCACTACTAAATAGAACCAAAATGGTTCACTTTGGGTTCACCAAAATGTAAGGTAGGGGGACCAACCACACCAAGGCTCCACGTCATGGAAAGCCGAGAGCGGAAGGCTGCCCTATCTTACCTCAAGCTAAGCGGGTGTTTAGGTCAAGGATAGAGAATGAAGAGCACTATCAAGTGGTTCTACCACTTTGCTAATCTGAATATTTGAACATGACTAGAGAGCCAATTTCTAGAATTCGAACAACACCTCAGATAGCTCTCTACCCAATGATGACAACATGGAACTAGGACAACAACGCAATGCGCTGACGTCTCTCTAGTGCGCTGGCATCTATATGACCATAAAGTGAAAGATACAGTATGGAAAGCCAAAAACCCTACTAACAGCCTATTAAACAAGGTTTAACAAACTAAGTAGAATAATAAAGTATGATAAATGAATATAAAGATGATAAAGGAGATAGAGGAAAAGAAGGGTCACGAAGTCCAACTCACCAAGAATCTAGTTTTCTAGCAAGTTCCACACACATGTACACCTACACATAGCCAAGAGGGAGAAAATTTGGGTTGTATAGAGGTTTGCCTCAATTAAACCCCCAGTTTGGCATTTCCACCTCCATGGAAAATTAGGAAATCCATGAGATATGATAAAGGAAATGGAAAGAAAGAGTATCGAACAATTACAAAAGAACTATGCTATGTAAATCAACAAGCAATATCACTTTCTCAATTGAGGTGCCCTAAAGCACGTAGAGGATGCAAGCTTGGTAAGGTCTACATTGTTGTAACAACACAAAAGTAGTCCCTTAGGACACCAAGTCGCAACTCCAATCGTGGCCAAAGAACAACAAGATGGATGGAATTTCTCAAGGAAAATTCTATGTATTGCTAAGAGAGATCAAGTGAAGGTCTAGAATTGTGAAGAAGATGAAGTGATAGTGAAAATTATGCATTTGAAGAGAGGTTAGGAGGGAAAGAGCCATTTTCAAGCCGGTTGGTCGACACAAAGGTGTTATGCTTCATGCCCAATGGAGAATGTAACATCTCTATGAACTCTATGGGTAAGAATCTATCAGGGATGGTAGTGTGTTGCATATACGTCTACCCACCACACTCACATCTTTGACAAAAATTCCCCCACCAACACAAAAGACAAGAACCAAGTGGATGTTAGGCAGATGGATGTTGTGGAATTTTGCATTCAGGTTTGATTTTCTAAGGTGGAGGGATGCAAAAGGGGAATTTACACAAGGGGCACAAATTCACTCCTATACAATGTGGTCAAAGGAATCTAGGGTTTGAATGTTTTGCACCAAATTGCATTGAATCACCTTCAACTCACTTTGAATTCACTTTTCTTTTCTCCAAATGCATAAATGTGATCAAAATTGATTTAGAAACTCGCTTTATTCCTTTTTTATTTTCCTTAAATTTTGCATTAATTGCTTCAACTTCTAAAATGATGGTAAACACTTCACTGATACACTATAAACCCTAAAATGGTCTACAATTCTTCAAATTTGCATATTTTCTACTGGTTTCTTTTGTAGAATCTTAATCATGTAATTTTACACCATATATCTTTGTGTCACTGCTGGAAACCTCATATTTCTAGGGAGTTGTTATATTTCTCTATTATTTCTCCCCCTAAGCCCATGCCTAGGTTTAGTTTCTAGGAGAGTTATTTGCATTAGAGGGAGGTATAGACACATTTGATTCATCATTCTGTGTATATGTTAATATGTTATCAAATTGAAACAATAAACACAATTAATAGAACTTTAAACTGAAGCAATTGAAATGAAATTAAAGTAAACAGGAATTCTTCAGAAGCATTCCATCTTTCTCTATCTCCAGAGATTTGTTTGAAGTCGCTGCTCTCAGATTCTGTAAGCTTGGATTCTCCAAATGGCAATCTATAGAATGAGTATGCAAAGGAAGTTCTCTATCCTATATGCTGGTGGAGGTGAGAATGTTGATGGATATGCACAGGGGCTATGAATTATGCATAGGGGCTGTGAATTGAAACTAAACTATGTGAATGATTAGCCATGATATGCTATGATATTAAAAAATATGGATGTTGTAAGACTATGCTATGAATGCTTGAGAGCTATTTGACTATAGTTTCTCTATTGAAAGCTTCTATCCATTTTCAAAGACCCGGGAGTCCTATATATAGTTTTTTTGTAGGAAAAATCCTGGCTGGCAAGGATCAACGGCTATGAAATTGTCTGGTAAGTTTGAATGGTGAGAGATGGAAAGGTTGAGAAGAAAATGGAAGAGGTTGGGAGGTTGGAGAGAAGAATGGATGCCTGTCTTCAACCCATGGGAACAAGCTTGCACAGGAACAGAGGAATTTAATTTTCTGTTTCGGCAGTTTTGTTTCACGGTTGTTGAAGATAATGCAAATATTAAATAAATAAATTTATTTAATTTCATTTATTGAGTTTGATTTTTGATTTTAGCACTATGGAAGATTTAATTAAATATTTTAGAATATTTAATTGTGATGTGACTTTAGAAGAATTAATTAAATATTTTGGAATATTTAATTATGAATGGATATTAGAAGAATTTAATTAAATATTTTGGAATATTTAATTGTGAATGGATATTAGAAGAATTTATTTAAAAGAAAGGAATATTTAATCTTTATTTGAATAAAATATTCAAAACAAGATTATTGATAATTAATATAAATAAATCGTAATGTTTATTTAATTAATTAAGAAACGAATAAGAAAAGTGGTTAAATAAAAAATTTATTTAATCGAAATAAAAGAATGAACAAATATAAATAAATTATTTAAATTTATTTATACGCAGATGGAATTCGAAGATTTAATTAAATATTAAAAATATTTAATTAATTACTAGGCTATTGTGATGTGACCATTTTCAGGTGTATACATTTTGCCCCTCTTTGAAGTGATGTGTTTTATGCATTACTTCAAAGAATTTTGAAATTTGCCCCAGATGTTGACTGTCGAATGTTGATAGGTATATGCCCCCTTGAACGATGAATCGATAATATTTTGATTTTTTGTGAATTTTTTTGAATTTTTAGATTTTTGTGGAATTTTTGATTTTTATGATTTTGAAGATGTCGATTCATCGTTTGAAAATAATGATGTGAAGAAATTGACCCGAAAAGATGTGAAATGAAAATTAATGACTAAAATTGCCCCCGCTGTGTTAAAATGTGCTAAAATCCACCAATTTTACCCTTAAATAGGTTTAAAATGTCATTTTCCATGTCATTTTCCTAGTAAAATTTGTAAATTTTGAGCTCTGGTTTGATAATTATGGCACTTCTGATTCACTAGCACTGTTTCAGTGCATCCAACGACATCAGTGGCCAATGCACTATGGACCCCCGGTATGTACCCCGTGAAACTCCTAATTTTTGAAAAAAAATTATTTGTGTCACGTTTTTCGATGTTTTGATTATGGAAAATTGTGTTTTAGCGCCCCTAAGAGCTTCCATAGCACCCATGACAATTTTTGTAGTGCATTTAATCCTGTAGTGCATTTGATAAATTTTGTAGCACCCTTGATCATTTTTGTAGCGTATTTGTTTTAGTAGCACCCTTAATGAAAAGCGTAGCGCCCATGAGATATTTTGTAGTGCCCTTGATACAGTAGCGCCCATGATGAAAATCATAGTGCACATGATGCTTTCTGTAGCACCTTTGATTATGTGGTGTTGTAAGTGAAATTTGTTCCCAAAGTTGTTGAAAAACAAATAATAACTGATAAATTTGCTTTTAAAGTTGTTAAAAACAAATAGGATTGATAAGTTTGCTTCTAAAGTTGTTAAAAACAAACGTGATTTTGATTATCTTCTTTCCATGATGATGAAAAACAAATAGTTTGATTGATTTGTTCGCTTCTAAGGTTGTTAAAAAAAAATGTAATTTTGATTATCTGCTTTCCATGATGATGAAAAACAAATAGTTTGATTGATTTATCGTGATGATGTGATATTGATTTTGCTTTGTCTTTTTAATTATCAATAGGAGAGATTGAGCATTTTGCAGTCACAGGAGACATTCCTGAGTACATGGACATTGATTCCACATCTGTTACAATTAGATCAAGATGTGATCAAGGCCTGTGGATTGAGGTCATTGCTTGACATGCCTGAGGTGCACCTCAATAGGGCTTTATTGACAGCACTCGCAGAGCGGTGGCATAGTGATACCAACACATTTCATTTACCGACCAGAGAGATTACAGTGACCCCTGAGGATGTATATCGCATCTTGAGGATCCTAGTGATGGGAGAGATAGTGGTGTTTGATAGCCAAGAGGCTAGAGGCACTGATGCTTTGGGGAGGATTTTCAAAGATGATCATATTGTTGGATATTTCATCCCATGGGCCGAGATGACAGATACATATCCACCCTTACCGTCCATACTCACAAGCTTCATTGGAGGTGTGTTGTGCCCTTACCATAGGTCAAAGGGGTTTGCAGTTAGATGGGGTCAGGTTCTGGAGAGTATGGTGATGCAGGGTACATGGTATGCGTGGGGGACATGCATGCTTGCTCACTTGTATGATGAGTTACATCATATTGTATATGGTAGAGGCTGGATTTTTGTAGTTGGGTGTTCTTTACTATAGATATGGGCATGGGAGCACTTTTTTGTCATGCGACCATTGACTCGAGGATAGCAGCCAGCTGGTTGATTGTACAGATGGAGATATGTAGATATTATTGCTCAACCGAGACTGGACAAACTATATCATTGGCAGCGTCTCTTAGATGGTCTTGATACAGTATGTTGGCGACCATATTTAGATTGTGAGGCATGGCTAGAGGATGTGAGGGAGATGCCCTATATTTGTACCTCTAGATATCTTATTGGCCATACTTCGTGGATTATTGAGAGATTTCTTGCAGTACGGGTATGTCGGCAGTTTGGTCAGATTCAGGGTATGCCTATGGGTTCAGCTATTTATGCACGACAACAGCCAGAGCTTGCAGTATGGGGCCCATAGATTTCCTATGAGGCAGCGGTTGTAGAGTTCACCAGTTTAGGAGTGGTGAGGTGGGATTACCAAGTTGATGTCCTTGACACAGGGATGACGCCAGAGTATAGCCAGTATGTGTTAGAGCATCCTGCACCATGTATGTTTGATCCTGATGAGCCTATTGTTCCTATTGCTGTATAGAGACGACGACAGAGAGATTCAACTTTAGAGGGTGACAATTCAGAGGAAGGGGATGATGATGAGAGTGGAGGAGATGATGATGATGAGGAGGGTAGAGGTAGGGGTGGTGGTGGTAGGGGTGGTGATAGAGGTGGCAGAGGTGGACCACGGATGAGACATATGGATCCATCACCTTTAGTAGATCCAGTGGTGTCAGGTTAGATATCCTCTCTACAGAGTATAGTGCAGAGCTTATAGAGTTAGCTAGCACAGGCACAGACCCTTATTACATAGCTACAGGGACAGTTGACTTTAGTTATTGCCGAGAGGGATACAACCAGACAGCGGGGTGAGTAGGCCATTGCTTTGGTGGAGTGTATAAAGAGTAGCAACTAGCACCCTACCTGGTGACATGATGAGAGAGGTGACTAGAGCCACCCGAGAGCCTGAGTTTTATAGGACCAAATATCATGATGTTGTTCCACCTGAGTGGAGGGAGAGTTATACTTAGTCACGGTCTACCCATAGTCACTCTCGGACTACCAGCAGGGGTGTTACACAGCCATTACCTCCAGGAGGGCCATCAGGGATAAGCGGAGCAGGTCCATCAAGTGCAGGTGGTACAAGTCCCAGACCAGCATCATCAGAGGATAGCACTACCTGGTGCATTGTAGATGATGTTTTTGTGATACTTTGTTTAGACTTTTGTATACACCCTGAGATGATCTCATTTTTGATGATGTTATATCATGTGTAATTGACATCCTTGTACATGTTGACATTCATTTTTGAGATATATGAAATGCAGCAATGATTTATGATGAGATAAATGTGTCTATTTGATATATGCATGATGTGTTATGATATGATGGTTTCTCAATTTTATGCTTATGAGGTATATATATGCATGATTTATAAGATGAATGATTATATAAATATGATGGATGATATAATTTATGAATGCTTATAAATGTTTTGATTATGATGTACGCTTTCGATTTTATGATTTTCTAATGGAAATATGTATAAAATGATGTTATTTGTGAATGTCAAAATATACTCAGTCATGTATGCGAAAAGATATGAACCATTTGATACTTTGCCAGCTTTTTTGGGAAAATCTATAAATGCAAAATGTAGATTCTAACATGAATGCAATCTATACTAACCATGCAGGATATTTGTACAATATTGCCATTTGGAGAACTTATTTATGCCTTTTGTATCATCATAGAGCATTGAAATGTTGAAAGTTAATACAAGCATCAAAGGGTATGTTAGCACCAGTGATGACCTGAGTATTACTTTCATGATTTTTGATATAGCAAGTTAATACAATCATCTAGGTATAATTGAACCGAGATGACCTGAGTATTGCTTGCATAAACAGACAAGAGTTAACCAATTTCCCATGCAAATTCTGAAATGTCATCAATGATACGTAGTAGAGCATGTCTCGCGACCAATTTGCATAGTACTAATGATTTCCTCGCAAACAACAGACAGAAAAATCATACTCCTTCCTTGCTTTTCTAGTTCAATACATCATCGAATTACTCCAGAGATATGATGGAAAAATCAAACAACCATTCAAATTTTGCTTAAAATATTTCAAACATTATTCAGATTAAGATCATCCAACTTGGTTATCAACATTGATGTTTTCATTTCGATAATTGTTTTGGATCATGTTGTTTCGATTTCCATTGGCATTGAATAAGCATGTTATGGTTAATTTGATACGGCAATGTTTGTTGTGTTTTGGTAAACCATCTTGTGTCTGTTTGTGATGTTCAAAAAGCTTGTTGTCCTTCTCTTGTCCAGTCTATGTTTCTGCTTTTTTCCCCCAGTGTAAAAACAACCTAAGGAGTATGGATATGTACAAATTTCATCAAGCCATGATAAAACATAAGGATTCCTGCCATATGATGTGGATATGAAAGATATGTACAGATGATAGATATGAATGGATGATGCCTAAAGTGAATGCAAGACATAAGCTAATAGATGGAGGAACCTATTTTGATTGCAAGTAGCGTCTGTTTGCCAGGTTTTCACCAGTTGTTTTTATTGCACTTTTTTAGGATTTTTCTGATGTTTATGATTTTTTTAGGACTTTTCTGATTTTTGTGGATTTTTTCAGGACTTTTTTTGATTTAGACATAGAATTTCTTGAAATGAATGCTATTGATTGGCTCTTCAAACAGGTCCCCTTCTGACATTGATAACTGATATGTACCAGAACCGTATGTTGCAATGATGACAAATGGACCAAGCCAGTTAGGTTCAAATTTCCCTTTCTCTTCTCTGTCTTGCTGATTATGTGGATTTTCTCTCAAGACTAAGTCACCTACTTGAAATCTTTATGGTTTAACTCTGTGATTATAACTACGAGACATAACTTGTTGATAACCCTTCAAATGGTTAGCTACATGTTGACGTCTTTCATCTAATAGTTCTAGCTCTTGCAGGTGAGATACTCTGTAGTCTTCATCATTTATCAGTCCCTTGAGTGAGACCCTCAGCGAAGGTATTTCAACCTCTAGTGGTAAGATCACTTTTGATCCATAGAACAAGGCATAAGGTGTAGCTGCTGTTGGTGTGCGAATGCTGGTTCTGTATGCCCACAAAGCTGGATTTAATTGGACATGCCAATCATGACCAACATCATTTACTATCTTCTTCAATATATTCAAGATTGTTTTGTTGGAAGCTTATGCTTGACCATTACCCTATGGATAGTAAGGTGTAGAGAACCTATGTTGGATGTGAAATATTTCACAAAGTTCATCAACATCTTGATTCTTGAAAGGCCTTCCATTATCAGTGATGATAGAATTAGGAATTCCATATCTACAAATGATGTAGTTCAGGATGAATGAAGAAATTTGTCTACCGGTCACAGTCGTCAAAGGAACAGCTTCAATCCATTTTGTAAAATACTCCATAGCTATGATAATAAATTTATGCCCATTTGATGATGAAGGATGAATTTTTCCAACAAGATCTAGTCCCCACTGAGAAAAAGGCCATGTCGGAGTGAAAGGTTGCAGTTCCTATGCAGGTGCATGAATAAGATTCCCATGGATCTGGTATTTAGAAAATTTCTTGAAAAAAGTAAAAGAATATTTCTCCATGGTAGGCCAGTAATATCCCATTCTGACAAGTTTCTTGGCTAAGGTCAAGGCTAAGGTCAAACCACTTGAATGAGTCCCACAAATACCGCCATGAACCTCTTGTAAGGATTTTTCAGATTCGTCATGTTCAAGACATCTAAGGAGTGTACCATCAAGACCACATCGGTAAAGGATGTCGGCGATCAAGGTATAACGGGATGATTGGCGTATGAAATTCCTTTTTTTATTTCAAGATAAATCCAGAGGTAAAATGTTGTCTTTTAGGTAGGTATAAGTCTTACCATATAAAGGAGAATCAGAACCGGTTAAATGATATATGACTTGAGTCTTAGGATTATCATAGGCGGGAGAAAACAATTGTTCCACCAAGAATTCATGCTTAGTTTGATCTTCTGGTAGTTGTAATAAGGAAGCAATTGTAGCCATTGCATCCGTAGCTTTATTATCAATCCTTGAGATTTTTGAAAACTTGATTGACACAAAATACTTTTTATAATCATCCACCATGTTCTTGTAAGGTAGCAACTTATCATTTTTAGTTTGATAATCATCATTAAATTGATTAATGACGAGTTGTGAATCACTGTAGACCTGGAGCTCTATAATCCACCATTCCAAAGCAATCTTCAATCCTATGAGCAATGCCTCATATTCAGCTATGTTATTTGTGCAAGGAAACATCAACCTATATGATTGTGAAATGGTATGTCCTTCAGGTGTAACAAAGAGAATCCTTGCCCCCGAACTATATTGTGTATAAGATCCATCAAAGTACAATGTCCATGATTTCTGAATTGTTGCTATGAAGATATTTGCATCAGGAAACTCAATGTGCATTGGATTTTCTTCTTGTAAAGGTGCTTCGGCCAACTGATGTGTGATGACCTATCCTTTAATAGCTTTTCGATCTACATAGTGAATGTCAAACTCACTTAAGATCATTACCCATTTTGCAAGTCTCCCTGTTAAAGTAGCTCTACTTAATAGGTATTTTAATGGATCAATCTTGGTTATCAGCTTAACTATATGAGCCAACATATAGTGTCACAACTTTTGAGAAGCAAACACCACTACAAGGAAAGCTTTTTCTATGAAAGTGTAGTTTAATTCATGACTTGTTAAAGTTCTGTTGATATAGTATATGGCCCTTTCTTTGCCTGTAGAATCCTCTTGTGCAAGTAATGCTCCCAAGGACACTTCTATGGCTGAAATATAGAGTATGAGTGGCTTTCCTGGAATGGGTGGAATTAAAACTGGTGGGTTCATAAGATATTGCTTGATCTGATTGAAAGTTGCTTCACATTTGTCTTCCCATTTGAATGGGACATTTTTATGCAATAAATGTGTAAATGGTAAGCTTTTGTTTGCTAGTTGAGCTGTAAATCTTCTAATGGATTGTAGTCGCCCTTGCAATGATCGAAGCTGACTGATATTTTGTGGTGGCGGCATGTCCATTATAGCTTGTACTTTTTTTTGATCAACCTCTATGCCCTTTTCTAAAACAATGTATCCTAGGAGTTTTCCAGATGTAACGTCGAAGACACACTTCTTTGGATTGAGTTGAACATTGAACTTCTCCATTCTAGTAAAGATTTTTGACAAGATTTCTAGATGTTCTTCTCGTGTGTGAGATTTGGCAAGGAGATCATCAACATAATCTTCCATGAATGTATGCATCATATCATGAAAAATTGTTGTCATTCCTCTTTGATAAGTAGCTCTGGTATTCTTTCACCCAAATGGCATTACATTCCAGCAATAGGTACCCCAAGGGCATGTAAACATTGTTTTATCTTGATCCTTTGGTGGAATCTTTATTTGGTTGTATCCTGAAAATCCATCCATTAATGAATACATTGCATGGCCAGCAGTTAAATCAACAATCATATCTATGTTTGGCAAAGGGAAATCATCTTTGGGACAAGCTTTGTTTAAATCTCTGAAATCTGTACAAACTCTAATCCTTCCATCTAGCTTTGAAATAGGTACAATATTGGAAATCCATTCTGCATAGTCAATAGTTCGAATGAATCCAACATCCAAAAGCTTCTTTAATTCCTCTTTGACCAATAAAGCAACATGTGGATGCATTTTTCTAAGCTTTTGCTTCACAGGTTTTCCCCCTGCCTTGATAGATAAATGATGCATTATCAGATTAGGATCTAACCCTGACATATCAGCATATGACCAAGCAAAGTTGATTTGATTCTCCTTCAAGAATTCCATGAATTTTAGGACTTTTTCAACTGTTAATGATGCTGCAAGTTGCAAGATTTTTGGTTGCTCTGTTGTACTTATGTTAATTGATTTTGTTGGTTTGATCAAAATAGAAGATCTTTCGTGATAATGCTAGGGAAGAGTGTCAAGTTTCTCATCCTTCAGTGCCTCAGAAAGGTTTTCACTGTTGGATTCACTCCTTTTTGTTCTCTTGTTGTGATCTATCACTGCCATTTTTTGGTTTTCACCGATAGATACATCTTTTATTTCATTTATTTTGTAGCTAAGAGACTTGACACCTTCCTTATCAAAATCACGAGTATGAAATTATTGGATGAAACGATTTTTTTCCTCATTAGAGGAACAAAGGAAATTTATAATGTCCTCATCATCATGGAATGTAGGGATGTGGATAGGTGCATCATTGTCCCAATCAATAAGTTCTGGATAAACTAAAGGCATGGGATCATTAAGTTGGGTAAGGACTTGAGGTGTCAAAGTCATGATGTGGTTGTCATCTTCATGGTAGACAAGGTCTATGATGGTATTCTCCTGTTGATTGTCAATCTCACTAGAATCTGATTCATCCTCACTTGAGTCATGATCGCTTCGTAAAACATAATCAAGTGGAGACCTTGAACCTTCTCCTTGTATAAGAATAGATGCATATTTGTGTATGATATCAACTTGTTTGTCTCTCCAAAATTCATTATTATAAATGGTGCCCCATTCATATTCATTAGAATTAGTATTTGAACTATTCTGCAATTGGAAAACTGATTCATGAGGTTTATCTGTCATTGATTCTCCCTCATGAGTTGATTGTGCTTGATATGAAGTAGATTCTTCTTTATCTTTACCATATCCAAGTCCTATTTTATCACTTGGATGTATTGAAATAGGTTAAATTGGTTCCACAATTCCTTCTCTTCTCTTTCCTATAGGACCATTTCCTTCATAGCCCATTTTCTGCATGATAGCGTACCCCTTACCATATTGTTCTATAGGTAACTTAATGTGCAAGAGAGATTGATCGTCATCTTTGTATAGCCAATTTAGGATGTCCCTATCTTTAGCTTCTTCTTTAGTGGTATTGGCTTTAATGAATTTTTCGTCAAACTTTGTGATTAGCATAGAAGCTCGAGATGTAGAGGCTGTTGCAATCTTTTGATTTGATAAGGTAGGCTGACCATGCGACCTCGGAGAAGGAGGTAAGGTAGAAAGAGATAGTGAATATTCACCTACCCCTTGGTCTTTAAAATTTAGCTTAGTGTCAAGATTCTTTGTCAATTCTTGCAGTTGTCCTTGTAGATTGGAAGAAGAAAGAGCAAGAGCCTCCCTATTATGTGGCACAAAGACATCTTGAGTTGCTCGGAGATTTGAACAAGTTTGTGTGCTATTGTAATCAACTTGTATGGCTATTTCTTGTCCATCATATGGAAACTTGAGGCATTGATGATATGTTGATGGTACAGCTTGCATATCATGAATCCATGGACGACCCAAGAGTATGTTATAAGAAAGATCACAATCTAGAACCTAACAAAAAGTATTTTTCACAACAGGTCCCACTCTAATAGGTAGCATTATTAGTCCTTTAGAAGCTCTTTCTTCATCATCATATGCCTTGATAGTTATTTTCCTTCGTGGATCAATAGAATTTTCTTATATTCCCAAGGCATTTATTAGCTTTAAAGTACAAATGTTTAAACCATCTCCTCCATCTATTAAGATACGTCTAATTCGGTGTTTATGGATCATGACTTCAAGATAGAGCGATGAATTATGTGGATGTGTCATGGAGGCATCATCTTTTTCAGAAAATGAAAGACAAGTGGGGGAAGACAAATGTCCCACATGGATTGAAATTTGTTTACATCCAGATCAGTGTCAACAGTTGTGTTTACAAGAGCTTCTTCTAAAATATTCTTGTGTATGGGGGATATTTTGAGAAGTTCAAGGATTGAGATTTGAGCTGATGTTTTTCTCAATTGATCAACCAGATTATATTGACTTGGAGGGGAAATAGTTATTTTAGATGAACTTCCTTTTAAAACAACCTTTGCTTGTCCTCTCATGGTCACATTAACCTATTGATATTCTTGTTTTCCCTTGATTTTGATAACATTAACCCGTTGATCATCAACATAGATGTGACAGATTATATTATCTTCAACATTATTTATGCTTTTGGCTTTTGCATCTGATGTTTCTCCCTTTTGATAATTCGGTAAAGGATCTTTAAATGTTTGATGATCGTCATTGGTATGGTGTCCTTCAATTGTAATAGTGCCATTGTCAATTAAATCTTGTACTAGATTTCACAAAGCTTGACAATTATTTGTTCTATGACCCTTATATTGATGATAATTGCAATAATACGAGTCATTCCATGATGGTGGTTTGACTCGAGGCTTATAATCTCTTTGTGGTGGTAAGGTGATAACCTTATTATCAAGAAGCTCCTTGAGAGCAGATTCAAGAGATTGACCCAAAGTGGTAAAATTTCATCTATTTGAAAAGAATGGAGGTCTAGACGGATTTGATGTTTGGGTATTGCCAAGATTGTTATTGAAATTAGCACGATTATCCTTGGTGTTTTGATTGGTCATGCTTTCTTGCTTGGAGGTTTGTCCTTGTTGATTTTTGCTTCCTTGTTGGTTGGTATTTGCTTGTTGATTGTTTTGTGGAGCACTTGATAGATTAAAGATAGATGGTCTTGTTCATAGATTATTTGCATCTACTATACCATCATTGATAACATTTTTATTTCTATTCCAAAACCTTGTTTTATCATCATTGTTTTGGTTGGATGTACTTGGATTATCAAGTTTTATCACTCCTCGTTTAACCAAGGCCCCTTCAATGGTGATTTCATTTTCAATCAATTTTTAAAAGTTATGAGGACAATGATGATTAAGCCTATAGCTTAATTCTTGATCTAGGCTATTGATGAAGATATCCATCTTTTCCTTTTCAGGAATAGGACGGGAATATCGTGCGAATAACCTTCTCTATCTTTGCAAGAATGTAGTGAAGGGTTCTCCTACTTTTTGTTTCACTTTACAAAGATCAAGCATTGTTATCTGGTGTTGGATATTGTAGGAATATTGTGATATAGACTGATTTATTAACTCCTCAAAATTTTTGATGGGTGGAGTGATCTTTGAAAGCCACTCCATGGATTGTACACCTAGACTTTGTGGAAATAATTGCATTAAGTAGGTATCATCATAGGCGAATTCTAGACTCATATTTCGGAAATCCCTCACATGGTCAATAGGATCAATTTTTCCATTGTACCTATCATATTTAGGAATTTCACAATGTTTTGGAAAGGGAATCATTTGAAGACTCCTATCTAATGGATAAGGAGATATGTCTTCCAAAACATACTTCTTTGTTGTGCCCCCTTGCATCTCTTTTATTTGCCCTTGTAATTCTTTTATCTGTTGAGTAAGGGCACTAAATTCATTAGGAGGAGTTTCAAGAATCTGTTTAATCCCTTCTATGTCGAAATTGTGAGGTAACTTAGCTCCTTAATTAGCTAATGAAAGAAAATATATTTCTTTGTTTCGTTCTAAAATCCTTTCCATAAGAGTATGGAATTGGGGATCTTGTTCTGCTTCTTGAAGCTTTTCTTCTGTTAATTCATCAACATTAAATGTTTCCTCTTCTTTCTCATTATGGTCACCCATTTTGCTTGTAGTAGTTTCTCCCTCATCTTTTTCCATGTGTTTTTGAGATATCGTGAAGATAGGCATAGGTTTTGTTCCAAATTCTACTCACCTTTGATCAAAAGAATTAAATACAACAATTGTGTGATAGATATGAAAGTTAGGATAAAATGAAAATTCTATCGACTTGAAAATTTTATAATCTTTAGCTTGTGTTGTTCCCTAATTGAAAGGATGAAAATTCTATTGGTGGGAATTTAAGCAAAAGATCGAGAAAAGGATGATTTTTCATTTTATGAAGTTTTGATCATAGCTTTGTAAAAGGATGGATTTTGTGATGGATGCCTAATGTGATTTGAGTTCTCTATTGCAAAATTTGATTTGGACGAGTAGAATATTCAATTGCAGGTTGGGGAATATAATAGAAACGAATACGTTGACTATGGTTATGCCTTTGAGAAAGGGCTCTTCTTTGAAAGAAAGCTTGTGAGTACAAAGGTTCTATAGCATAATCATCAGAAAGACCTCTAACACAATCGTGATATCGATGAAGAAAGGTCCTATATTTGAGTAAAACTTTTTGGCTTTGATACAAGAATCGTCTTTTGTTCAATAGTTTCTTGTAGCTAAGGGGTTTCTTTGGCTTTTTTATTCTTTTGAGAATGGACTTCTTAACAAGGGTTGTGGATTTCCAATCTCGTAACATGGGAGTAATCAATGTGATCTTGAGTTTTGGATGATCTTATCTGAATTAGTGTATTGAAAACACATCAAACAATTTGTAGAATAGTTGTCTTAAGTCCCATGCTAAACATCAAGTGTATAATCAAAATGTTTTTCAAAAATTGTTTTTAATAGGTTTTACACATGATAAGCATTTCAAACAGACTCACTCTTAGTTGACAAGTAGGTCATCATAGTAATCAATAGCCCACATCTTAAAACTGCGTCGACTCACATAGCCATGTCACCCCCGAAAGGGCGCCCGTGTTTTTATTCTTTTTCAGGTGCATACTCAGAGTGACGGAAGTGGATACCAGATCCCCTGAGCAAACAATCCTTGGCAGTTATATAGTGAGTATCTTGAGGGTAGATTCTTCCCTTCCCTGCACTGTGATTAATATGATGTTCAGAAACTGACTCAGTAAGATACTACACTAAGTTCGTAGTAAGGGTTTCCGTTCAATGCAGCAAATGATAGACTCCCTCGAGTGACCTCCCTACCTTTAGAACAAAGGCTTTGGGGATGGTTATCAATACACACTACTGTCAAAAGAGGGTTTCCCCAATTTTGCTTTAAATTTTAGATTGAGGTGGAATAGCCTGGCTTTGGCTTGAACCCACTTGAGTCGTTCCTCTTGGGTGAGTACTTTTTCCCACAAGAGCAGGCTCTCTACAAGGTTTTAACAAAACTGGAAATTGCATAAAGGGAAATTGATGAGTTTGGCATTTTGATCACCTAGTTAAGGGGAGAGCATAGGCCTATCACCGTTTAAACAAAGCAAACAAGGGTTGAATTTTAAGCCCAAAATAAAAGTTTGCTATGCTAAGTGAAGATGTTGCTTCACATAAACATAGAGTTCATTTTAGTCCCAAAGTGAAATAATGAAGTGTCTACCCTAGGATTGCTTCATTTTAATTTATATGTCTACCCTAGGATTGCTTCGTTTTAAGTTATGACTACCCTAGGATTGTTTCATTTTAATTTAAAGTGTCTACCCTAGGATTGATTCATTCCAATTTAAATTTATTAATTGTCTGCGGTTGTGTCGGATTTAGTTAAACTGTATTCAACCTACAAATTATAGTTTGCAGGTTTTTTTTTTTTAAATGCGCTATAACAGTCTTCACGGGTGCTGCAGGATTCTTTACGGGTGCTGCAGAAATCCTTAAGGGCACTGCAGAAATCTTTATGGGCGCTATAGGATTGCTTAAGAGCGTTGCAGGATTGATTAGGAGCGCTACAAGATGGCTCAAATGCGCTGCAAGATTGCTTAAGTGCGCTGCAAGATGGCTCAAATGCACTACAGGATTCTTCACGGGCGCTGAACTGGGTATGAATATTTCTGAAACGTGTTTCTTGCGCTAATCCGCTATTTTTGGCTGTAACCTATCAGAGAAACCTGCAAAAAGATGTGAGAATTGGGGGCAAGAGCCCCACGGTGGGCGCCAAAAATGTGTATATGTTAATATGTTATCAAATTGAAACAATAAACATAATTAATAGAACTTTAAACTGAAAAAATTGAAATGAAATTAAAGTAAACAGGAATTCTTCAGAAGCATTCCATCTTTCTCTATCTCCAGAGATTTGTTTGAAGCTACTACTCTCAGATTGTGTAAGCTTGGCTTCTCCAAATGGTAATCTGCAGAATGAGTATGCAAAGGAAGTTCTCTATCTTATATGCTGGTGGAGCTGAGAATGCTGATGGATATGCACAGGGGCTGTGAATTGAAACTAAACTATGTGAATGATTAGCCATGATATGCTATGATATTAAAAACTATGGATGCTATAAGACTATGCTATGAATGCTTGAGAGCTATTTGACTATAGTTTCTCTATCGAAAGCTTCTATCCATTTTCAAAGACTTGGCAGTCCTATTTATAGTTTTTTTGCAGGCAAAATCCTGGCTGGCAAGGATCAACGACTGTGAAATTGTCTGGTAAGTTTGAATGGTGAGAGATGGAGGTTCAGAAGAAAATGGAAGAGGTTGGGAGGTTGGAGAGAAGAATGGATGCCTGTCTTCAACCCACGGGAACAAGCTTGCACAGGAACAAAGGAATTTAATTTTCTGTTTCGGCAGTTTTGTTTCACGGTTGTTGAAGATAATGCAAATATTAAATAAATAAATTTATTTAATTTCATTTATTGAGTTTGACTTTTGATTTTAGCACTATGGAAGATTTAATTAAATATTTTAGAATATTTAATTGTGATGTGACTTTAGAAGAATTAATTAAATATTTTGGAATATTTAATTATGAATGGATATTAGAAGAATTTAATTAAATATTTTGGAATATTTAATTGTGAATGGATATTAGAAGAATTTATTTAAAAGAAAGGAATATTTAACCTTTATTTGAATAAAATATTCAAACCAAGATTATTGATAATTAATATAAATAAATCATAATGTTTATTTAATTAATTAAGAAACGAATAAGAAAAGTGATTAAATAAACTTATTTATTTAATCGAAATAAAAGAATGAACAAATATAAATAAATTATTTAAATTTATTTATATGCAGATGGAATTCAGAGATTTAATTAAATATTAAAAATATTTAATTAATTACCAAGCTATTGTGATGTGACCATTTTTAGGTGTATACACATTGTTCTTAGGTTCCTCTTTCTTTTTCCAAATATTCTCCATTTACTTTACTTTTGTAGGATCAATTTTATTTATAGGTTCATTCTTCTTTCCTAGATTAGTCTGCCTTCCATTCTTACTTTTGCAAAATCTTGAAATGTGTCTAGGTTTGTTGCAATTGTAGCATACAACATTTTTCTCACCAAACTAACTTCCATTTAATCTTGATCTACATTGGTTATCCTTATGTCTAAATACATTACATGTATAATAGTAACCATTGAAAGAATGAATCATTCTACCAGTATTACATCTATTCATCATCTAACTTCTACACTCTATAGCTTTATGTCCAAACTTCTTGCATGAAAAACATGTTGGAAGAATGAAGAAGAATGGCCATCTCTACAATTTTTTGTTGTCATTGATGTCACCATGTTGTGATTGCAAGTTTAATTCAATGTTTGATCTAGTATTTTGGTCCAGTATCTGAACCGGTATTCAAGCTACACACTCTAGTATTCTAGTCTACAATCCTCCACAATTGAAATTTTTTTCTTGTGGTTTTGGGAAATAGTTAATGGATGTTGAAGGCATGCATGTTCAGAATTTCTCGTGCTTCGGTGCTCATACGATGTATTGGAATTATTCTATTGATTGCTTTTTGCAATGAAATATATTTTTGGTCGACTTCTTGGATAAGTCGTAATATGGTGAATTAATTTTGTTATGTGGATATATGTGCAACCTATCTTAGATCTATGCTAACATGATGTAGCATATTAAGCATTTGAATTTCCATTTGGGATGATTTTATAAATACTTGTAGTCAAAAAGTTGGTATTTTTGGTAAGCAAGGAAATGCATCTAATTAGGCCGACCTAATTGATGCTTTTGGATAGATCGAGTATATATATGTTGCATAGTTTTTGAAGATGGTGTGTGTAATTGATTCGGTAGTTGTGAATGCAAAGTTGAAGAACAACGAAAATGATGAAGTGTGTTAAGTCTATCTATTGAGCATCACCAGAACTGTATCAATATTTGTTAGGTGCATTCTTTTCAGTTCATATTGGATGTAGCCCAATTTTTCTTTGTAAATATTTTGTAGGTACTGAGCTTTTTTATCTAGACAGTGAGTCCTTTTCAGGCAATGAGTCCTTGGCAGTGAGCCTTATTCATTCAATTTTGGAACTACTTTATATTGTGAGTTAATCCTCACCATGGTTTTTCCCTCATTGGGTTTTCCATGTAAAAATATAGTATTCAGTGTGTTGATTTTACTTTCTATTATTGGTGTTTCATGTTCATACTTAATAACAAAATAGTGTGGTTGTGGAATTGATAAGTGTTGAAGTTTGAAGTTTGAATTTTATGACAATTGATTCACCCCACCTCTCAGTTGTCCTGCACCTTTTAACAATTGGTATCATAGCTTTGGTTCCTTGGTTTAGAGCTTAACCACTTAAGGTATATCTTGAAGGTTGATTAAATGGATGATAAAGAAGAACTTCAGACTGCACTTGAGGATCTTGAAAATTTTGAAAATGAAAACAAAGATCTAAAAGAAAATCTTGATGATGAAAATGAATGTGTCGAGAAAATGAACAATTAAAGAAATTCAAGGAAAGACACAGAGAAGTGAGTGAGTAGCTGAAACAAGAGATAATTGGAATGAAAGTGCTTGTAGAAGAAAAGAAGAGAATTGAAGAATGTTTGAATATAATGGTGCAAAACAAGTCTAATGAATGCTCTAGAATTGAACAAGAGATAGTAAACTTGAGAATAGAACTAGAGAAGAAATAACTTTGTGAGAATAATTTCAGATCTAGTTATGAAAAGCTTGAAGAACTGCTTGTAGGATAGAAATAAAGTAAAGACAAAGGTGTCTTGATAATTAATACAGGTGAAAGTTCCAAAGTTGTGTAGAATACAATGAACAATTAGAAGAGCCAGGACAAAAGGAAGTAGAAAAGAAATTTTGCAAGGAGACAACTTGTGAGATAGCCTAATGCATAAAGGTATCCCTCCAATAGTATTTGTTTTTCTTGTAGAAACTATGGTCACAAGGAAACGAAATGTAGGAGAAAGATGAATTAGTTTACTGGTTCTTTCTCTGGACAATGTTTTTTTTGTAAGAATTTGGACATAAAGATATAGAATGCAAATCTCAGCTGAGAATGATCAATCGGGTGATGATGAATAGGTTTAATGGAGGTAGAATGAATCAATCTTTTAATGGATACTGCTATACCTGTAAAAAAATTGGACACAAAGAAAATCAATGTAGATTAAGAATTAATGGATGTCAGACTAATTGAAAAGTGTTGTCTTCTATAATTGTAACAAACCTGAACATATCTCAAAGGTTTGTAGAAGTAAGAAGGGAAAGCGGTCTGCTTCAGTAGAGAAGAATGAACTGGTAAAGATGATCGACAAAGAAGAGATGAAGAAAGAAATGAATAAGATATGGAAGAAGAAAGAGGAAGAAGAACCTGAAACTACTAATGTGTTTGTGCCCTCATCTGGTATGGATGATTTATTCAGTAATTAGACCTAGCATGGTCTTAGGGGGAGCATTATCATAAAACTGTAAAAACCCTCTGGATGAATGGTGTGTCAGAGGCTGGCACAAGGATGAAATGTGAAGAATGAATAATTAGAGGTTTTGGAAAAGGAACCAGAAGAAAACATGTTGATATGATAATTTGTGGATCGAATTAGGTTTTTATGTGTTGAGAAGAATGTTTTTAGTAGCTTTTTGATGTCTACCGCATTTAATGTATTTTAGAGAAAATTGATGGTGTATAAGATAAAATTTGTAAGCCTTTTTTATCAGTTGAGCATTTGAAGAGGTTGAAAGGTGTCTTGGAGTGATCTAGAAGTGATATGAAGCATTTCTAAAGAAATTTGAAGAAACTATTACAAATACGCATGAATTATTCAGTCTGTGAAGGAAAAGAAGAAGTCTTGACTATACATTAATGAATTCAAGAAATTTAAGCACAATAATGGATAGATGATTGAGTGGAAAATTTCCAATGAAGATGAAAGGAGTTGAATTAGAAGAATTTGATCATAGGAATATGAAAGAAACAAAACTAGGGTTGAAGGAAACAAATTACAGAGCATAAAAACCCTAGGTATGGATTTATGGGGAGAATTTCCTTGATTTTCTGATAAAAATTTCATCTTGTTCTCATTGAATCATTTCAAGAATGGCAACGTTATATTGGACAAACCCTACCTAATTACAAAAGAAGCGATCGAAGCGATTACAGGCTTATGCAGTATTGGGGATCTTCCTAGAAAGAAGAACGTGAAATACAAAGATGTGGAGGAACTTACTTGCATTAATAAAGACCCTTGAGCTCTATTGATAAACACTCTTGCAAATTCAACAGTAAGGTATGTTGCATATGGCATTTCTTACAAAATCTATTTCAGAAATCATGAAGGCTCTACTTCGGCTATTGATGTATGTATAGCACATATGATGGTTAAGGAAAACATGAAGTTTAATTTGTGTATCCTATTACTTGAAAATATATTTGAGAATTCTCAAATGTCATTGGTTGAGGGTTATTCATATTGGTTTGGATCTTTGCTTGTGCGCTTGGTATTTTACTTTTTGAACTCCCTACCAGGAAGAGAAAATGTAGTGTGGGAATCTGATATTCCTATTGGGAAACAAGTCTACAGATACTTGGAATCATTGGCAGATAATGTAAGTGTGTGCAAATCATATTTCACATGCTTAAGAACAAATCTATGCTCTGGTATATTAGCACTGAGTTAGTTTGAAGTGGGTTCATCCTCCGATAAGAGAGAGTTGGAAGTTATCATTGGTGAGTCTCCTTCAGAACTAAAAACGAGGAAAACTATTGTAACAATTGTCTCGGAAGAGAAGAATAAAGAATAATTTATGTCTGGATCTGATACAAAGGATATACAAAAGTTGTTGGATAAGGGTGAGATGAAGAAGATTGGTGAAATGTGGAATGTGTACTCTCTGGTTGAGAAAGTTAAAATTGATGATGTGTTGGTTGATAATTTGTTGAATAAAGGTATATCTATTTTAGATTTGTCAAATTCTTTACTAGATGATCTTGTAGATACTGTTGAAGAGAGAACATTGCTCAAAGGACGCAAAGGACATAAATTTAAAGCTATGGTTGAAAGAAAGTGTAACAAAGAAAAGCAAGTACTATCTAAACATATGAATGAGATAAAATAATGCATCAAAGAAATATCAGATATCTATAGATATTGTCTCCAGTGGTTGGAAACTGTTGATAATTTAGAAGCAGGATTGAAGCTATTGAAGTTGAGATGAATAGTATTGGAAATAACTTTTATTTCTTCAAAGACAGGGATGGAAAACAAAGAATAAGAGTTGGAGAACTGTAGGTAGAATTGTTGACTACTCAAAGGCAAAGAGAATATATGGTTAGAACCTTCTAGTTGGTTAAGGAAGTTGTTGAGGTCCGGTTAGATCATCTCTCTGGAATTCTCTCTGATGCAGAAAATTGTGAGTGATTGCATCCATCTCCTAACCAAACATCCTCCTTTATGCAGTTATCTTTGTTGGAAGGTATGAGTGCAAGAATGAATTCAGCTATGCTTGCATGGAAAAGAATTCTTTCAATCTTAAGAGAGAAGTATAAGAAAATATTTCTTATAAAATGTGTCATTTTTGTATGAATGTTTGAAATGGGAAGTTGGAATTTTTTTTGTATATACATATGTTTACACCCTACCTTTTTGGTTGCCCTTTTCCATTGATGTCAAAGGAGGAGAGAGTTAGAATATAAAGTTATGGGGAGAGAGACATGTGAGATGGGAGAATATTGTGTTTTGAAAATATTGGCACATGTTTCCATCAATGACAAAGGGGGGAATTGTTGGAAGAATGAAGAAGAATGGCCATCTCTATAGTTTTGTGTTGTCCTTGATTTCATCATGTTGTGATTGCAAGTTTAAGTCATTGCTTGATCTGATATTTTCGTCCAGTATCTAAACCAGTATTCAAGTTACACACTTTGGTATTCTAGTCCGCAATCCTCCACAGTTGACAATTGTTGCTTATGGTTTTGGGAAAAGTTTTATGGATGTTGAAGGCATGCATGTTCAAAATTTATCGTGCTTCGGTGCTCATATGGCGTATTGGCTTTATTTTGTTGATTTCTTTTTGCAATGAATTATATTTTTGGTTGACTTCTTGGATAAGTCATAATATGGTGAATTAATTTTGTTATGTGGATATATGTGCGACCTGTCTTAGTTCTATGCCAACATGATGTAGCATATTAAGCATTTTAATTTTCATTTGGGAAGATTTTTTGAATGCTTGAAGTCGACAAGTTGGTATTTTTGGTAAGAAAGGAAATGCATCTAATTAGGTTGACCTAATTGATGTTTGTGGATAGACCGAGTATATATATGTTGAACATTTTTTGAGGATGGTGTGTGTAATCGATGAGGCAGTTGTGAATGTGATGTTGAAGAAGAGAGAAAATGATGAAGTGTGTTCAGTCTATCTATTGAGCATGTTATGAAATAGCTTGCACAATAGAAGAATATGATATGGAATATGCTACAAATACTTGATAATAACTGAGAATAACAAGCCACTTCGAGGGGGCAAACCTCCAAATATCTCTAATGAGAACACACTTCACTTCCTGATGAAATAAGACTCACAACCTCCTATATATACCTATTTATGCCAAGGATATCACCTAGGCCGACTTAGACACACCTATATAAGACTTAGGCCAACCTAAACAACTAAATAACAATATACTAATGATAATATGACTTAATAGAGAGTTAAGATAGCCACAAGCCGACTATTCATAACCCGATGTACAATAATATTAATGGCGTAGCATGCCCCCCTTTTTCAAAGAAGCATTGTCCTCAATGCTAATCAAGTTTGGAAACTTTTGAATGAACTCCTCGTCTTCCCATGTGGCATCTTCAACTGGTAAATTCTTCCATTGGATGAGATACTCAGTGATAGTTCTATTCCTTAGCTTCTTTGTGCGTGTTTGATGAATGCACTCTGGTTCCAAAATGATTCTCCCTTCTTCATCCAACTCAGGAAGTGTTGTTTGAGTGGGAATATTATGCCCAATTACCTTCTTCAAATAGGAAACATGAAAAACTGGATGTATCCTTGTTGTTGGTGGCAACTCAAGCTTGTAAGCAACACTACCGATCTTCTGCATGATTTGGTATGGACCATAATACTTTGGAGACAACTTATTATTCTTTCTTTGCTGCTTTAGTGAGATTTGCTTATAAGGCTGCAATCGCAAGAAGACTCAATCCCCAACTTCAAAACTTCTTTCACTACGATGTTGGTCTGCCTGTTGTTTCATTCGATTTTGTGCCATGGCTAAATTCTCCTTGAGTCCTGAAAGTACTTGTTGTTGATGAAGCAAGTGGTCTTCTACTACTGAACTCTTGGGGACACCTTAATTGATGATGTGATGGAAGGAGGATGATATCCATAAAGTGCCAAAAATGGAGACATTTTTGATGAGCTATGAAAAGAAGTGTTATACCACCATTCTGCAAGTGGTAGCCAATCTACCCATTGGGACTATTTCTCTGAAGTGAAACAACGTAGATATCCTTCCAAACACTTATTAACAACCTCTGTTTTCCCATTTGATTGAGGGTGGTATGAAGAGCTAAGAGCCAATTGAGTACCCAAACATGAGAATAAATCTTTCCAAAAGAGACTAGTGAAGATAGGATCACGATCACTAACAATAATTTTAGGTGTACCATGTAGCTTTTGGATATTCTCCAAAAAAGATTTAGCCACTGCACTTGCTGTAAAAGGATGTGCTAATGCAATGAAATGTGCATATTTAGTGAGCCGATCAACTACCACCATGATGACATTATGACCTTTAGATTTGGGAAGCCCTGTGATGAAGTCCATGGATATGTCTTCCCAACATTGGCTAGGAATAGATAAGGGTTGCAAGAGACCTAGTGTCTTAATTGTCTCCCCTTTATGCCTTTGACACACCAAACATTCAGCCACAAATTTTTGAACATCACCCTTTAGCCCTTCCCAAAAGAAATCTTGCTTGACTCGATGATATGTCTTCAAAAATCCTGAATGACCACCCACTAGAGACTCATGCAACTCTGTGAGAATCTTGATTTTAAGGTTGGAATTCTTGCAGAGATACAAACACTCTTTATACCAAAGAGTATCTCCCTTCCAACAAAACTTATCTGAACTACTAGGATCACTTTTTAATTGCTCGATGAGATTACTTGTCGCAACATCATTTTGCCACTCTGCTTTGGCTTCCTCCACCCAATTTGCTTGTAATATTGAAAGGGTGCACAATAAGGCTTCATCTTTCTCATCCTTCCTTGAAGTGCATCTGCGACAATATTTTCTTTCCCTTTCTTATATACAATCTCAAAGTCATATCCTAACATCTTAGTGACCCATTTTTGTTGCTCTTCAGAAGATAGTCGTTGTTCCAAAAAATATTTTAGGCTATCATGATCTGTCTTAACCTTGAAATGTCTACCCAATAGATAAGGCCACGCATTCACTGCATGGAGTATTGCTAGCATTTCCTTCTCATAAATAGGTTTTAGTAGATTCTTACCTTTTAATTGACGACTCTCAAAAGCAATTGGTCGACCTTCTTGCATGAGCACTGCTCCTATCCCATTTCTAGAAGCATCACATTCCACAATGAATTCCTTGGTGAAGTCAGGAGTGGCAAGTACTGGAGTTGTAGACATAGCCTCCTTCAATCTCTCAAATGTTGTATTGGCAGACTCGTTCCAATGAAAAGAATCCTTCTTCAATAGAGTGGTGAGAGGTTCTACTATACTACCATAATTCTTCACAAATATTCTATAGTACCTTGTCAATCCCAAGAATCTTCTCAGTTTCTTAATGGTTTTTGGAATAGGCCATTCCATGATAGCCTTAATTTTGTTAGGGTCCACCTTTACTCCTTCATGTGAAACTATGTGTCCCAAATACTCCATCTCTGTAAGACCAAAAGCACACTTGGATGGCTTAGCATAGAGTTTATGATCTTCAAGTATTTGTAATGCTTGGTCCACATGTTGCAAATGTTCTTCCCAAGTCTTGCTATAAATCAATATATCATCAAAGAATACTAACACAAACTTTCTTAAGAACTTCTTAAAAATGGAATTCATCAAACTTTGGAATGTAGGTGGTGCATTGGTAAGACCAAATGGCATCACCAAAAATTCATAATGACCCTCATGAGTCTGAAATGTTGTCTTACAAATATCTTCCTCCTTAATCCGAATTTGGTGATAACCAGATCTAAGATCTAACTTGGTAAAAAACATAGCTCCATTTAATTCATCTAGCAAATCATCAATGACTGGAATTGGAAACTTATCTTTAATAGTGTACATGTTGAGCACTCTATAATCTAGACACATGCGCCAAGTATCATCCTTCTTACGTACCATCACCATCGGCGAGGAGTAAGCACTTTGGCTATGCCTAATGATTCCTGCCTCTAGCATCTCTTCAATAATTTTTTCTATCTCACTCTTTTGTATGTGTGGATACCTATAAGGGCTGATGTTCGGTGGTTGGCTCCGTGGGGACTAACTTGATTGCATGATCATGATCCCTCTTAGGAGGAAGTCCTTTAGGCATATCTCCAAGAACAACTAAGTGATGATCAATTATAGCTTGCAAATCTGGATGAGTAGGAGTAATAGATTGAGAGACTTCTAATGAACATAATTGGGCCACAAATCCATCCACTCCTTTCTTAAGCAACTTTTGCATTTGATGAGAGCTTACCATTTGTGGAGATTTTTCCTTCAACCCCCTTAGCTCTACTAGCCTTCCTTCTGATTGAAATCTCATGAATAGTTCTTGGAAGTTCATCTCAATTGTTCCTAATGTAGTAAGCCATTGTACTCCCAAAACAATATCTGCTGCACCCATGGATATCGCATACATTGGGGTATCAAGTTGATAATCTCCCATGGATAATTTAATGCTATGACACTTCCCTAAACAACTAACTGTACCACCATCTGCAATCAAAACTTGAAACTTTGGAGCTAGATATATGAAACAATTTAGACGAGTAGCTAACTTTTTGTTGATGAAATTATGAGTACTACCTGAGTCGATCAACACTGTTACCTTTTGCTTCTTTAGGAACCCCACCACCTTGAGAGTTTGTGGAGCACTAAAACCTGAGAGTGCATGACAAGAAATGATTGGTTGAGAATCATGTGATTCCTCATTTGACTCCCTTTCATCTTCTAGTATGGGTTCCTCCTCTTCTTCCTCATTGGGACCTTCAATATAAAACAATTTCTTTTCACTAAATTTATGTCCTCGACTGTATTTGCTATCATAATTGAAACACAAGCCTTTTTCTCTTTTCTCCTCAATTTGTTGTGGAGTCAACTTAGTAGGTTGTGTTGAATATCCTTTCTCTCTTGTCACATTAGCCCCTTGCTTCTTAGGAATCAAATATTTCTCCTCTACCCTGTGTGCTAAGATAAAAGACTCATTTATGGAACTAGGGATAAACATGCCTACCTCATGTTGAATGTGATCCTTGAGACCACCCAAGAATAATTCATTCAAGTTTTCCTCCGTAATTGTATCCACCCTTAAGGATAGATTTTGGAATTGCTGAATATAATCCTTAACTGATCCTGTTTGTTGAAGTTTAGCTAGTTGGCTGAAGAAGTTGTCTGTGACACTATTGCTATATTGTGCTTGGAGTTCCTTTGTAAAAATTGACCATGAGACGGTGAGCCCCTTTTTTCTTCGATGAGTGCAAAGCCAACGATACCAAATGAATTGATCTGGTTCTAGATATAAGGAAGCCATCGTGACCTTTTGTCCATTTGGGATTTGGTGTACTTCAAAAAAATTCTCCATTTGGTTTATCCATGTTAGAGGATCCTTACCATCAAACTTGAGCATATCCACCTTTGGAAATAAGTTCCTAGATCCCATAGGAGTACTAAAGCTTGTGTCGGTAATAGCTGACCTAGAATTTTCACCTTGGCCGCTTGAGAACTCCTTTCTTGATTCCGCTATGTAGGTGCTTAACATGTTTCGCATGTCCTACATATCCATCTTAATTGAGGAAATTTCTTCCTTGACCTTATTGATTTCTTCATTATGATAATATCCTCGATTGTTTCACCATCCTTATCAGGAGTCTTCCCCGGAGTGACAACATTCTTTTTACCCCTTGTTGCAGGCCCTGTCATGATGGAAACCACTAATATTGAAATAAATCACACAAATGAAACTTAAATTCTCTCAAATTTTTATTGTAATCTCCTTTAGTATGTCTTCAAAAACCCAATAAAAATTAGACTCCAATTCAACAATATGTGCAAGATATGTAGATTCCAAAACAAATAGTGTAGAAACCCTAATTCTGCAATAATTCGATTAATTCTACTCCAATTCTTCTGAAATATGGACTGTAGCTTTTTCAATATGTTCTTCAAAAACCCTTTAAAAATCAGAAAAAAAATCACCAAAATCTGAAAGATATGCTCTTCCCAAAATCGCCTCCAAAATTGAGAAAAACCTTGCCTCTGTGGTACCAAGATCATGCTCTGATACCACTTGTTATGAAATAACTTGCACAATAGAAGAATATGATATGGAATATGCTGCAAATACTTGATAATAACTGAGAATAACAAGCCACTTTGAGGGGGAAAACCTCCAAATATCTCTAATGAGAACACACTTCACTTCCTGATGAAATAAGACTCACAACCTCCTATATATACCTATTTATGCCAAGGATATCACCTAGGCCGACTTAGACACACCTATATAAGACTTAGGCTGACCTAAACAACTAAATAACACTAATGATAATATGACTTAATAGAGAGTTAAGATAGCCACAAGCCGACTATTCATAACTCGATGTACAATAATATTAAGGGCGTAGCAGAGCATCACCAAAACTATATCAACACTTGTTAGGTGCACTCTTTTCAGTTCATTTTGGCTATAAAGCCAAATTTTTCTTTGTAAATCTTTTGTAGGTAGTGAGCCTCCTTGTAAGCAGTGAGCTTTTTTATCTAGAAAGTGAGTCCTTTCAGGGTAGTGATCCCTTGGTAGTGAGCCTTATACATTTGGTTTTGGAACTACTTTATATTGTGACTTAATCCTCACCATGGTTTTTCCCTCGTTGGGTTTTTCCACATAAAAATCTAGTGTTCATTGTATTGATTTTACTTTCTATTGTTTGTGTTTCATGTTCATACTTAATAACATAATAGTATGGTTGTGGAATTGATAAGTGTTGAATTTTTAAGTTTGAATTTTGTGACAACTGATTCACCCCCCCTCAGTTGTCCTACGCCTTTAACAAAACATTATCTAGAAAAGAATCCAACATTCTAATTCATTCTACTTCTACATTTTATAGCCCTATGTCCAAATTTATTGCATAAAAAACAAATAACATTGAAAGAGGGGTAACTTTGAGCATTTGTTTGTCTGATAGGAGGTCTTCTAGCATTGTTTCTTTGATTCTTGACCTATTTTCCATTTCCTTGATTCTTATTTTGAATTTTAGACTTGTTAGGTTTTTTATTTTCTTTTGAGCTTTCTCCTTCTTCAAGTCCCAAACCACCTTTATCTTTAGATGGTTTCTATCCAGCAATTGGTTCATCAAGAATTGTAGTACTTGTTTTGAATTTTTCCTCACGAGCTCTTTCCTTTTCTAGATTTGATCTCAAAGTTACCACATATTGTTCAAGATTTTTACATTCATCAGTCTTGCTTTGTACAGTTGCATTCAAAATATCCCCAATTATCTTCTTTTCTTCCACTTGTACTTTCAATTTAGTGATATCTTCATTTTCCTTCAATTATTCATTGACTTCTTTATGTCTTTCTCTGAACTTCTTGATTTATTCTCTCAACTTTTTGATACATTCATTTTCTTCCTCTAGGCTTTCCTTTAAAAATATTTCTCACCTTCAACTCTGTCAAGATCTTCAAGAGCATCTTTAAGTTCTTTGTCAAACATGCAATCATCTTCTATGTATTCAATTGCAAAAAATTCTTTTAGAGGAATAAGAAACCTTTTATCAACCATGTGTTCAAACTCAGAGATCTTCCTCAAGGTTTTAGGCTTCTCAAAAGGTCCAACCAAGATCTGATACCAATTGTTAAACACCTAGAATACTAAGAAGGGGTTGAATCAATAATCTATTAAACCACTTAATCATAAACTATTCAATAATCAAAACATATTTAGCTACAACTATGAATGAAAACATGAAAGGAGTCACAAGATCACATAACACATGAACACTAGGATTTTTATGTGGAAAACTCAAAAAGGGAAAAACCATGATGAGGATTAGCTCACAATATATTATAATAGGTTATAAGATATTATAGGGGTTCACTACTAGGACTCACTGTCCTTATAAGGCACACAACTAGAAATAGATACAAAATAGAAATGGATATATAGCCATAGTGTGAAATGATACAAAGTGTACCTTCATTGGGTTGAATTCAATTCCTTTGAAGCTTTGAATAAAAAACACTGCTCTACTTAGAAATCACTCAATATTCACACCAATTTTTCCCTTATTTTGATCTCACACATCTGAATTTTTATGTTCACACAATATTAGATCTCTCACACATCATACTATATTCCATATCTCTATAAAACTCAAAAATTTCCTACATATATACCCAATTACATCCACATACATCAATTAGGTCGACCTAATTAGATGTGGCCCTATTTTAATTCAAAGTCACCTTGTTGGCTTCATACTTGATTCAAATACTTCTTCACACTCAAATCAACCATGAAAAACTTAATTCAAGTTGACATGGATCTAAAATAGATCCCCTTAATATTTGCAATACTTAATTAATCTTCTTAATGCATATCAAATACTAGGTTGGCCAGTAATTAAACCTAATCACAAAATATTTCAACTGATCACACACAAACAATCTATTTGTTCATATAAACATACACCATCTAGAATATATAGAGTATTGAAATCTATAAATAATCTCCTAAAATTGTTTAGATTGATTCCAAACACTAGAGGAATACAGACTAGACTACTCATACCCATTTACACTATATAAAGCCAAAAATTGTATGTCAAGCTTCTGTTACTTGTAAATTTCAAAGTGTTTATCCAAGATCACTGAAAACTTGATCATAGGTGCATTTATTAGTCTTGAATGGCATACTATAACTTCATTAGCTGATCTTATTACATGAGCAATTTCAAACCAAATTACCAGATTGAGATGTTACCAAAACTATTTATCTGATTAGAAAAAAAATTGTTAGAAAACAATATTGGCATCAATAAAAACACATCAAAGGATTTCTTCTTCATTATTTCAACAAATAAAGGTATTCAATCAGAGTTTTGGAAATTTGTTAAGGGGCATTGTTGGAGAGAAGCCCAAACAATAGGACTTAGCCTTACCCCAAGCAAAATTTTCCTATAATAGTTTTGTAAATAGATCAATAATTAAATGACCTTTCCAAATTGTGTATGGTAGGAATCCTAAGGGTTTTGCAGATTTGGTACAACCACCTATGAAAGATAGAGTCAGTGATTATGGGGAAGCATTTGCATAAAAACTTCAACAATTGTAACAAGATGTGAGATAAAAGTTGTAGGATGGTAATGAGAGGTATAAGACTACTGTGGATCCTAGTAGTTGACATCAGATATTCAATTTAGGTGACTTAGTGATCATATATTTGAGAAGAGAGAGAAATTTCCTATAGGAACATACCACATGTTGAAGTACAAGAAAATTGGTCCTTGTAGAATTACAAAGAAGATTAATGATAATTCCTATGAGGTCAGTTTACCAAAAAGTTTAGATATTTCTCATATGTTTAATGTTTATTATTTATATGCATTCCATGGAGAGGATCATGATGAAGATATTGGACAAGAAGTGGCTTGGCACCATCACATTCCACATAAGAAGGAAAAGATTGCACAGATTATGGATAAGTGAACTACATCCACTCGACAAGGTCAATACAATAGGTATTTGGTACAGTGGGACGAATTACCAACAACAAATAACACAAGGATTATAGAGTGGGAAGTCAAGAACTTGGATCAAGGCAAGTGGAAAAAATTTGAAGACAACAACTTGTAGGAGTTGTGTTCTTTTCAACCAAAGGAGAATAATGAGGGGACTTCTGAAGGTCATAACTTTTGACTCAGATGTCTATTTGGGCTGAAATTTTACAAGTAGCTTCATTATGAGGAGTTGTGTGGATTTCCTATAGAGCCCAACACTGTTGGAGGAAACCTCAACATTTTTTAGGGCTAAATTCTTTCATCTAGGCCCTCAAAATCAACTTCTTTTTTTAGGTTTTTAGAAAATTGTTTTCTTTAATAAATTGGAAATCATGTTCCCAATTTCAAATGTAAGTTGACAATTCATTTCACCTTAGTTTTAGGAATTTTTAAGGAAAAATCTAGGCTCAAAGGGATATGTATGCAAATTTACCAAAAATGGCAAAATATGACAATTGTTGAAAACTACCAAAAAAGGTAATTTTTGGGTGTTTTTTTTGTTTTTTTCCAGTTCTTAGATATAAGAGCATTTTCTCTCATTCTAGCAGTAGAGTTGGAGAATAGAGGAATTTAATTTTCAATCAAAGTCTAGCTTTCTGTTCTCATTAATTAAATAATTCTTTAATTCCATTGAGTTTGTTCTTGGGACCAAGTTATAGTTTAGTAGTGCTTATCATCATCAAACAAATGGAAAAATAGAGGTAGTCAATCAGAGTTTGATAAATTTGTTAAGGTGCAATGTTGGAGAGAATCCCAAACAATGGTTCTTGGCCTTACCCTAGGTAGAATTTTCCTATAATAGTTCTGTAAATAGATCAATGGGTAAATCACCTTTTGAGATTATGCATGGTAGGAATCCTAAGGGTGTTTTAGATTTGGTATGGATACCTATGAAATCTAGAGTTAGTGATGATGCAGAAGCATTTGTAGAACAAATTCAATAGTTTCAGCAAGATATGAGATAGAAGTTGTAGGATAGTAATGAGAGGTACAAGAATAGTATGGATGTTAGAAGGCAACAACAGATATTCAATGAAGGTGACTTAGTGATGGTATATTTGTGAAGAAATAGATTTCCTATATGAACATACAACAAGTTGAAGTATAGGAAAATTGGTCCTTGTAGAATTACAAAGATCAATGATAATGCCTATGAGGTCAATTTACTAGAAAATTTAGATATTTCTTGTGTGTTTAATGTTTCTAATTTATATGCATTCCATGGAGAGGATCATGATGAATATAGTGGACAAGAAGTGGCTTGGCACCATCACATTGCACATAAGAAGAAGGAAAAAATCGCATAGATTATGGATAAAAGAAATACATCCACTTGACAAGGTCAATACAACAAGTATTTGGTACAATGAGATAGATTACTAGCAACAAATAACACATGGATTCTAGAGTGGGAAATGAAAAATTTGGATCAACGCAAGTGGCAAAAATTTGAAGACAACTTGTAGGAGTTGTGTTCTTTTCAACTAGAGGAGAATGATGCAGGGACTTTCGAAGGTCATAAAATTTGACTCAGATGTCCTTTTGGGCCGAAATTTTATAGGCGGCTTCATTATGAGTAGTTGTGTGGATTACTTTTAGAGCCCAACTCTACTTGGGGCCACCTTGCAATTTTTTTAGGGGCCAAATTCTTTCATCTAGGCCCTCAAAATCAACTTTTTTTGTTTTTTTGAGTTTTTAGAAAATTGTTTTCATTAATAACTTGGAAATCATATTTTCAATTCTGTATGGAAGTTGAAAATTGATGTCACCTTAGTTTTATGAAGTATTTAGGAAAAATATGGGCTCGAAGGGATATGTATGCAAAATTACCAAAAATGGAAAAATATGACAACTGTCAAAAAATTACCAAAAAAGGTAATTTTGGGGTTTTTTTTTCTAGTTCTTAGATATAAAGGTATTTTCTTTCATTATAGCACTAGATTTGGAGAATAGAAGAATTTTATTTTCAATCAAACTTTGGCTTTTTGGTTCTCGTTAATTAAATAATCCTTTAATTCTATTGAATGTGTTCTTGGGACCAAGTTATAGTTTAGGAGTGCCTATCATCATCAAATGCATGGAAAAATAGAGGTATTCAATGATCATAGTTTGGGAAATTTGTTAAGGTTCATTTTTTGAGAGAATTCCAAACAATGGTACTTTGCCTTACCCTAGGAAAAATTTGTCTATAATAGTTCTATAAATAGATCAATAAGTAAATCACTTTTCCATATTGTGTATGGTAGGAGTCCTAAAGGTGTTGTAGATTTGGCACAACTACCTATGAAAGATAGAGTCAGTGATGATGGGGAAGCATTTGTAGAACAACTTCGATAGTTGCAAAAAGATGTGAGACAAAAGTTGCAGGACAGTACTGAGAGGTACAAGACTATTGTGGATGCTAGTAGGCGACATCAGATATTCAATGAAGGTGACTTAGTGATGGTACATTTGAGAAGAGAGAGACTTCCTACAATAGCATACCACAAGTTGAAGTATAGGAAAATTGGTCCTTGCATAATTACAAAGAAGATCAATGATAATTCCCATGAGGTCAGTTTACTAGAAAATTTAGATATTTCTCTTGTGTTTAATGTTTTTGGTTTATATGCATTCCATGGAGAGGATCATGATGAATATAGTGGACAAGAAGTGGCTTGGAAACATCACATTCCACATAAGAAGAAAAAGATTGCACAGATTTTGGACAAGAAAACTACATCCACTTTGTAAGGTCAATACAATAGGTATTTGGTACAATGGGATGAATTACCAACAATAGATAATGCATGGATTCTAGAGTGAGAAGTGAAGAAGTTGGATCAACGCAAGTGGCAACAATTTGAAGATAACAACTTGTAGCAGTTGTGTTCTTTTCAACTAGAGGAGAATGATGTAGGGACTTCCAAAGGTCATAACTTTTGACTCGGATACCCATTTGGGATGAAATTTTACAAGAGGCTTCACTATGAGGAGTTATATGGATTTTCAATAGAGCCCAACTTAGTTGGGGGCCACCTCAATATTTTTTTCAGGGCCAAATTCTTTCATCTAGGCCCTCAAAATCAACCATTTGTGTTTTTTTCAAGATTTTAGAAAATTGTTTTCTTTAATAACTTGGAGATCATGTTTCCAATTTTGAATGTAAGTTGGAAATTCATATCACCTTAGTTTTGGGAAGTTTTTTAGGAAAAATATAGGCTCAAAGGGATGTGTATGAAAAATTACCAAAAATGGAAAAATCTAATAATTGTGGAAAAACTACAAAAAAGGTAAATTTTGGATTTTTTTCTAGTTCTTAGATATAAGCATGTTTTCTTTCATTATAGAAATAGAGTTGGAGAATAGAATAATTTAATTTTCAATCAAAGTCTTGGTTTCTAGTTCTTGTTAATTAAATAATGCTTTAATTCTATTGAATGTGTTCTTGGTTGCATCAGTCACTACTTGTGGACTTGGTGGTACTTCTGCTCTAGATGAAGAGGAAGCACTTGAAGTGCCTTGGGGCAGCTACTGGAAATTAGCCAAAAATTGGTTGGCATTTTCAAGCATAGTCATCATCCCAACTATGGGGTCCCTTATTTGTAGAAATGATCCTCTAAAGAATGGATCAACCTTCATCCTTTTATTCTCTACAAGCTGAATTTTTACCCACAAATCCCTCCTTTTGGAAGCTTGGCTCTCTGAAGAGAAATTCTTGGTTAGATCCTTAATGTTTTCAAGATTATGGAGATAGGATAACAAACTATATATTCCTCTTTCCTTGTTAATGAAGCCTTCAAGATCAAAACTTTTAACATTGTCAACCTTCATCTTGTAGGGGAGAAAATTTTCTTTGACCAACTCCATACCCTCCCTAGATAAAACCATAAAGTATGAGAATTCCATAAAACTAGGGAGGATGATATGCTTCCTTTTGTTTCTAAAATGAGTCTTATCAAACTCATTTAACTACAACATGATCTGCAAAAAAGAAATTATGTCAGGAACATCCTTGGGGAGAACATGAAGTGCCACCGAGGTCCCATAGATCCTTATTATTGTGTTATCTACATAGAAAACCCAATCACCCTAGCTATGATTAATATTTTTCTTTGGGGTGAGGTTATTGGGCCTTAAAAACCTTCGTACTTCATCAAACAATCCCTAATATATGGGGAGGCCTAGCCCCTTAGTGGCTTCACAAAAAACTCTTCAATGGTAAAGTAATTAGACTGTCTACAATCCTTATCCCATAAGGTATGTCCACTCCTAGACTGGAAACACCAAATTATTTTCTCCCACAACCCTAATCTAAAGTTGTGGTGGCCACACTTGTACTCTAACATACAAAATCATGTGCAGTAGAAGAGAATATTGCTTAAAGTGCATGGCACCAAATATATCCCTTGTAATTGCACAAAGAAACTTGTGTAATTGATCAACTACATATCCTACAAAGTCATAGGGCCTATTCACATCTCTACTCTAGATATCAACTACCAAAACAATCAAGTTGACAAGGATCTCAATTTTTCTATCCATCCCTAGGACTTGTAGAAATGAGAAGTAGGTCTTCTAAAAATAGGGCTCAAAAATTTCATAAGCAAAGGGCTCCAAATCACCCTTACCAAATATTTACAATTCCCTTCTTGGCCTTCTTGGCCTAAAGCATGGAAACAACCTAACTCTATAATTTTACCTCTTCCTTTCATATTCTCTATCTGCACCTAGTTCAATTGGAATATGTGCATTAGGATCCAACTGAGAAACTTTGCATACCTAGTCTCTATCCAATGGCAATAAGAGTCTCTATCCAATGGCAATAAGCTCTAGCCATCAATGGTAAACAGGGACCTTGTGTCAGAATTAAAGGCCCTATCCAGTTTCCTTATCAATACTACATTAATGAAAACATTGGGCACCACTAACTTTCAAAATCCCAAGTTCCATATATTACAATCTGGCCTCTCTGCATGGGCCTTTCTATAATTGTGCTTAAACAAAACATTCCCTTCTTATGTAATGATGGTGTCTCTACACCCACCATTATGGTCAATGAGTTTATCTGTGAGGCCACCAGACCCTTGACCAACCTTTAGTCTCTTTCTTGACTCTAGGATTAATGCAATTATCTCCTCAACTAGTGGTCTTTTGTTTCCATTTGAGGTTCCAACCATTATGTGAGGTTATAGAAGCTAGGGTTTAAACACTATTGTCTATGGTTTTAAGAAATTCTTTCTAGACAAGGAATATAAGAAAGATTTGGTAGCATATACCCCCTACAACTCACTATTCTTCACTTCTAAACTGACAACAATCCCCCTTTCTCTTTGAATTTTACATAAAATTCATAGTCAAGATTTAAAATACTTATTTGAAATGCCACTAAAAACCCTAATTTTATATCAAAAAACCATCATTCAATTTGGAAAATAGTAGCATTTTGTTCAATCACCTTAGCATTTGTGATTGAAATGAATTTAAATGGGAAAGTTATCTTGGCCACCATGAATTTGGCAGATAACGAACCCATCTGCCATTACTCCCCTCACATGCTTGAACATGTGACCGGTATGAGATGCTAGCAAAGTTTGAATGTGGATAGTTGATCTCCAGATCAACTGCCATCACGTTAGTTTGAATTTTCTTGCACAAAGTGGCAACCTCCTTTTGTCATTATATGGATAGGTGTCACCATTTCACGAACTCACCAAGGGAGAATGTGACAAAAATATACCCCCTTGTGATAGAAGAATTCACCACAAAGTGCCACGATGCTAAGACTTGTCATCATCTCACAACTTTGCAAGAATAAAGAGTTGGTCCCACCATGGCCCCACAAAGACTCATGGCTTTGCAATAGAATTAAACACATGTTAAAATACATGTCAACATTTTGCAATTTCATGGGGGAAAAGTGTCCAAATGTCAAAGCTCTACAAAGACAAGAGCCTCTATGAAATGCATGTGCTTAAATAAATAACTTAAAATGACTAGGGAATAGGGAACCAATTTTGAACGAGATAAAAAGGCTCAAAGGTCTAAAATTAAAACATTTGATAAGCAACATTATCCTTTAGAAATATTTGGATGCATGTGAATATTTCAGGGTATTGTGGGGCTAGAAAATGACAAAACCAAGCTCACTGTGAACCATAGAGACAAAGAAATATCATAACATGTGTCTAGGCCACTTGGGAAATATAAGACTTTAAGAAGGAAAATAATTTAAGATTAATAAAGCTTCAAGGGGTCACTTCCTAGCAAAAGGGGATGTGGGAGCACACAACATTGATACCCTTAAGTCATAACTTAAAGACCAATCAAAAAGTGAATGAAAATGATGACAAAACATAAGAATGCTAGGGTTTTAGGATAATAGGGTTTTAGAAATCCCTAGGTTGCAGACCTAACAACCTAATTTAACCAGTTGAGGATCATCAAAATTTTCCCACCCATCGGATGATATGAAACTACAAAAAAAATTGCAAGCTCCACAAGATAGCATGCATGATGTGTAATCCTCAAATCGATCAAAAAATTAGGACAATAATTGTATAACAATAAAATTTTATGATTATAAACCAGGGATTCTGAATAAAACCACATAATATTATATTTATTTCACATTCTATGTAATGATTTCGTAGTATAAAATGCAAAAAAATCATTTCAATGAAACTGTCGACTCCATACAAATAAATGATGAAAATACATAGCAAAGTGCACGTAAGAAGTAGCAGTAACCAAATGTTTAACTTGAAAAATGTGAGGAAGGATGCAATGTGTGTTAAATTCAAAATAGAGAGCAGACCACACACAAAAGGGAGGAGGAAGGATACAATTTGTGTTAAATTCAAAATAGAGAGGAGACCACACACAAAAGGGAGCCTTTATAGAGCGTCGCTTCTAGAAGAGGTTAGCGGGAAGAAGTCCACTAGGAAAATAATGGGGAAAATAAGGCGAGAGACAATTTATTTAGGGCTAAATGATGGTCTCCAACCCGTGGTAGAGAGGGTGGCAGAGGGTGGACATGAAAGGGTGGTCGGATTATTAAAAATTGGCACCTCCTCCTAACACTATAGTCGTTAATGTGAACATGCCAACATGGATGAACACTTAGAATCATGTGTTTTTTAATTTGTAATTCAATATTTTTAAAAAATTTATTGGTTGCCTCGTGAACCAATACTAGTGATATAGGAGTGGTGTATTATATGACACTTTAAAATAACCACTTTTTGACCCTTCCACAATAAATGGATTCCATAGCATGTGTCGTTACTACCCAAAAGCCAGATCAATAGCTATAAGTAGTTAAGTCACATACGAAGATGACAAACAAAATCGTTGAAATCTGATGCATCGTTTAGAATGTGTGGGTGTGTGAAGTTAGCTATATCCACTACTAGTGCTCTTCCCCTATATGTTTAGTCAGCTCTCGGTAGGAGTTTGGCCAAAATTTGAACTTCAAAGAGTCAAGTCCACAACTATGAGATAAACTTTGCAATCAATGGAATGACTTTGAACATGAAAAGAAGTATATAAGTCTATTTAGACATGTGGATGTAATAAATGTGTTTGAGATGTATGAAGATATAAATAAGATAAAAAATGAATGTATAATGATGTGTGTGACAATAAATAAAAGACATAAAGAAAGAAACTAAACTTTGTACAAAACTATACTATTTACCAGTATTGACATTAATTTATTAAAATGCCACATCCTCCAAATAAAAGATAAAATAAATATACAAAATTCCCCATCACAAATTAACCTTAATGAAAGGTAAAACATCATTATAGTGAATCGATCTCAAAATTGATCTAGTCAAAAACCACATTGAAAGATCTTGCACGAGCATATAGTAGGGTACTACCATTGAGCACCCAACACGAGCTTCATTGTCCCTTAGATGGAAGCAAAAGTGTGCATCTTGAACATGGTGTCGAAGACTCGGAAGTGACTTATGAGGGATGGAAACATGAATCTGATAAAATACACAAAAATATATAAAACCCAATGCCCACCTTAATTTTATAATAATAATAAGCACATCTTATCACTTGACTAAGGAGCACATCTTTTCACTTGACCTTGGCGTATAATTAAATGAAAGTAGGGGAGAGTGTTTTGATGGGCTCCCCACTGGAGTGGAGTAAAATTTACATAATGTAGAATGGGATCTACTTTTCTTCCTCTATGTGTGGAAAAAGAAAAGTGGTCCTCAACCAACTCCCATTGATACTTTGTTCCCTTGAAGGTTACTAAAAGGCCGTGCATTTAAACATTTTCTATGACTAAATTGTCCTTACACATTTAATAAGGAAAAGCAGCATTGAACATAGTCATATAATCATCCACAATAGGAGCTTTTGTACACCCTTTTCTTGTCCCATTTGAGACTTTGATGGAGTTGTACATTGTTTAATTAAGCCAAAGTCTTCGTTCAAACATGTCCCCTTTTAGTACATTTGCAACCATGGGTACAAACACTATGATGTGAAATTCAGTTAATAATAAAGTAATAGAGCATATAGAATATTAGGCCTTGTTTAAGTGGGCAATAATTCATTGGGCTCCTTTTCCTCACATGCGTAGTCTTTTCCCACATCAATCGAGGAAAAATCAATGAGGTGAAAAATCAAAAAGCACCACCTTGAATTTATATACCCTTAGATGCTATTAACTTTTATCCCAATGAATAATGAATTTGGGTACATAAGAGTATCAAAGACCACTTTTCTAAATAACATAATTTCTTTCCCCACTACAACCTTGGAAATCGAGCTTCATTTACCTTTCAAGTTTGCTGATTTATCCGAGGTATGTTATGATAATTCTCCTATGATGTTTACATTAATGTATTATAATAAATTTTTACATTATTTTTATGATTTTCAAATGAATGAGTGTGTTTTTAGTCATAATCAAGTATATAAATCAATATAATGAGGATTGAATTGTTTAATAATAGCTATTGGAAAGGTTGGTAAGGTAGTGATTCAAAATTTGAAAGTTACTTGAATAAAGTATGTACCTTTGGATCTAATTCAAGGTGTTGAATAATAGGTCTAATGATCAATAATGCACATTTGCATATCAATGATAAGAGGGTTGATATATACAGTGTCATGAGTCAATTTTATGTATAATTATGTCTAAAATCACATGCTTTTAAGAAAAAAAAAATATTTTATAAGCTAAAAGGGTTCAATATAATGGGATTAAATCAAAAGAGGTTAGGTTGAACCCCTTAGTTCAAACCCATTGGCTTAATTTGAATATTTGATCAAGTCTCATTCATGTCTATTGAAATGCAAAAATAAAACCACTTCACATTTTGTAAGATTAAATGAAGTCATTTAAAATTGGTATTTTACATGTATACATCCCTCAATGTTAGCTTCCGAAAACCATAATACACATATTATGTTTTTTAACATTACAAAAGGATCATAAGCTATACTCAATACATTGGAAAAAATAATAAACTTAAAAAAATATTTAAAAAATGTATGACACTTTGCATGGATGTATTTTCTTCAATGAAATAATTAATTTTAATACATATGCTAAATGGAACTTGCTATAAGAATATAGGCCTAAAATATTCCCATTGCAAATTACAAAATTATTAATAAATAAAATATTTGATTAAAAATTACTAAAAAAATTCCATGAAATAGATATTGAGTTAATCATCTACTTACAAGAAATCATAGTAATATTTTATTTTTAGTAAAATCTATATGTTATTGTGAAATGTCACTCAAAAAATAATAATTGAAAAGGAATAAAAATAGATTAAAAAAATAATATCACTATTTATTTAGCAAATTAAAAATAAATTTGACTTTGCAAGAAAAATACCACAACTCATAAGATTAAATCATTCCTTGTAGTTTTGGTTGTTTATTTTGTGTAACTTCCACAATTTTAAAATGGTTAAATATTTTTGGTGGCTCAATAATGTTGCTTTTTAGGACACACTATAGAGATGTTACTCATAAGGGAAAAATGAATAAGTATGAAATTTTCACCATTACATTTTAACCTCACTTTAGTGTGAATACAAACTAGTTAGATATATCAACACTAAAGTAAGAACAAGAAATCAACATATAATGATTCAAGAAGATTTGTGTCATTAAATCACACTACATTATTTTGGTTTTACTCAATAATCCTTACAATAATTTCAACGTGTTCATTATCATGTTTAACATCCACAAGTGAACCTACAAGTCCTAAATTATTAATGAATGCGTGAATAAAGCAATTAATATTGTAATGATTTAACCAATATTTAGTCTCCATTCACTCTATATTAATCTATATTTCCATTCTTGTAGTTAGAGACAAGAAAACAATCACACTTCCTTGCTATTATACATAACCTAGTACAATGCAAGTTTTCTATTATAGTTATATATTTGTTGTCAATTGTCTTCACTTTTCTTGTCTATTTGTATTGTGCATATCTTCAAAACTTAGTATTCATTAAATTCCTCTATACATAAACCAAATAAATAGATTAGAATAAGGCTATAAATTGGGTCTATGTTGGGCCTTGAACAAGTGTCATCACATCATAGAAACTTAATATCATTTTTGAGTGGTATCATGGTCCATATAAACTTCATCTTTATTGTTATGCCTACAAATAAAACATATTAATACAATGAGTTAGGACTTGAGAATTGTGACCCTTCAACACACCTCACACATTCTTAAATGGGAGACAAATCACTAGCAACATCGATAATTTCTCACTATTTCTCAAGAGATTTAAACTCCTCATAGAATCTATCATTCAAAATGATAAATTGATGGAGAAACACCATATAAGGTACAAGTGAATTTTTACATCCTTTGTTTGAATATTAAATATATGCAAATACCCTAGATAATTGGATTAACCTAATTTTTTTATACTAAAAAATAATTAATTATCAAACCTAGAAAATATTATATTATTTCAAAATTTAATTTAAGAATAAAAATATTATGGAATAATTACTACATGAAACATGAAAATTGTGAAAATGAAGTTAAACTAGACAAGTTGTAGATACATGGAATAGTTTCATAGAAGCAATCAAAGAAACTTACTATCTCCTTGGAAACTATGATGGCCGATTTATTAATTTCTCTTGGTTATTCCAAGTTTGAGGTCAATATATGTAGGAATATATATACTTTTAGTACGTTGGTATCAAAACTAGGTGTTTGAGATTCAAAGGAAAGTTCTTCTTTGAAGTATAGGTTAATCTTGAGACTACATATCCAATCAAACATGGATTTCCTATAGATGTCTTCAATAAAATAAGCCCATATATTTTCTTTTGAGTTTGAAGTAAAAGCCTATGTAAAGACTAAGAATAAAGATTGTAAGTCTCAAACTAAACCACAATCTAAGCCTTCCAAGAAAAAATCAAACCAATAAATTTCTCTTAACACCATCCATTAAAGAAGGAACAGCCATTAAATGACCAAAATAAGTAAACCAAGAATAGTGAGTAGTGTTTATTTCATAATTCTAAAAATCATTCCAATGAAGAACATCACACTCAAATGACCCTACTTGCACAAATTGAAGTAGGGGGTACATACACTATGAAGTTATATAAGGCTAAGTGGATCATTAAATTTCAACCTAGTAACATATTAGTAATGCAATATCTCACCTTTTCTTGCAAAATACATCAAGTATAAATATTATTTCATTCACATACATGTGGATTAGTAGTTGACCAATAAACTTCATCATTAATAATAGAAGTCAAGAGAACCTAAATTATATTATATACTTTTAAATAATAATCTTGCTATTGATGCCTCACCCATAACCAAATTTCATTGATTATTTTATTGTGGGTTGTGATAAATTCAAAACTTAGCAATGTCACTTGGTGTTAAAAATTAGCCTTTAAACAAGATACTATCCCTTACAATGTCACTCCATAAGAGATATGTGATTCTTTACTTGGGAAACCATATCTTTACCAATGAAATGAAATCTATGAAGGCAATCCTATAAAACAAATTATAGATCTTGGTGATAAGGGATATTTCATACTAAGAGTAATTCATTAGCTATCACTCATTATAGCCAAATAGTGTATGAATCTAGTTAGTTCTAGTAAAAAAAATATTTTTTGATGGGAAGGCTTGAATATAAGAACATCCTTGCAAAAATAATTCATATTGTGCATATATTTCACCACTAGTAGAAAATAATTTAAATTTGAACCACAAGTTGGAAGATTACAAGGATATATTTTATTCACCAAAGTTCCTATACATTGTGTAGTGAAGCAAACTATTGATTTGATTCCTAGACTACCTCTACCTAATGCCTCTTTATACCAAATACCAATTTTGGAGTTTAAAGAAATAAAGTGATAGTGTAATTTCCTTTTTGGTCCATTGTAAAATCCTTGGAAGCCTCCAACTTTCTTGGCTAGTGTCAACATTATGGGAAACACATTTTTGATAGTGGTAGGGAGTTGCTAGAGCCTAGAAAGAGTATAATAGTATCATATGTATGCATATCTGACATTCTAGGAGTAAACACTACTTGGAGAAGTTTGTCATCTTGGCAATATACCAACTTGCACACAGATCAATTTTATATGCACTCAAAGTATTTATAGTGCTTATAATTCTTATTTTGGGATATTTTATTATTTTCTATACCTTTGGTAGTCATCTGGGAAATAATTAAATTAAGTTTTCTAAGATCGAGTGACATAATTACTTAATTATTTTACAAATTGAATTTTTCAAGATTAAAATATAAATTCAAATAAATAAATCCAATTGGGGAAAAAAAGGATTTTTTCAAAAAAGGAAACAAAATAGGAAAAACATTTTTTAGAAAAGAAACAAAAATAGAAAAAAATTTCTTTAAAAAAATAATGAAAATGGTATAAAAGAGGTGAATGAGGAGGAAAATGCATTATTTTCATTTCATTTTACAAACCTTAGTTTGGAGAGGTTGAACTTGGTTTAGTCTTTAATCAAAGGATGAAAACCCTTCTTGTAATTAGTTTCATGGATGAAAACACACCTAGTTGATTCTTGGTGAATTCAAATAAGATTCATAGACATGCTCAAATTGACAATTACAAAGAATTTTTGAAATAATAGACAAAAAATTAATGTCTAAATGTGGAGATATGATCTAATTATTTTATTTATTATTTATTATTACACAATTAATTAGATATTTATAGGAAATAATTTTCTAAATTTAGTGAAGAGATTTTTTTGAGAGATTCCAAAGCCCTAGAAGGTAGCAAAATAAACATATATAAATACCCCAACCATACTTGTTAAAAATATTCTATAATTTTAAATGAGGCTTGTGATTGTTTAAAGCATTATTTGGACTTTTTAAAAGAGCCCTAATGTCTTTAGAACTGTAATGAACCTGTTGTATAAACTTAGATGGAATTTGAAGGCTTAAAAGGAAACTAGTTTTCTTGGAGGATTCCTAAAGTAATTAGGACTCTTGAATATTTTTGTACAAACTTTTTTAGATGTTTGAATAATTAAAATGCAATCCCAAGTTCAAAGGTAAACTTTGGATAATCCTATAGTAGTTAGGCCTCTTTAAACAACATTTAGTTTGATTAGATTTTAAGCATAAATGGAATCATAACAAAAGGATTAAATGATTTAGGACTCAAATTTATTAGGAAACCATTATGTGAATTATATCACTTCACCAAATGCAAACGAAGATGTATATAATAGAAGATAAGACATTTTATCTTATTGTTAACAATATTTTATCAATATTTTTTAATGTATGTGTAAACAACTCATATGCCATATTTATATGGCCTGCTACCTCTATGGTTAATCTACAACATACTATACATGTTTAAAATAATTTCTAAATTAAGAAACTATCATACTCCATAAATGCGTTGACAAGCTTTCCAACATATAGTGATGTAACAATAGTTTGGGCACATTTTTAGTAGTGGCTTGAAATAATTTTAGACTATTAAGAGAGATATATGAGTGTATATAAATGGTAGTAGAAACTATCCATAATTCAATATTTTACTCACCATTCAAAGCTTAGGTTACCTTGTACCAATATAAAAATGTAATAATTCATTCTTAAATAATATTTTAGTAGATTATATGTGTTGAATGAATCATACATATATAGATAAATAGTTTTAGTATGATCATGATAAGAATTTTGAAAAATGATAATTTGAGCTAGAAAGAAGCGATTTTGGGTGTTGGTCTGCATAATAACATTGCTGTTGATTCTGTACGGCAGATTGTGCTTTTTAATTTATGGAAAAGTAGATGTTTGGTTGTATTTGTAGATCATGATGTTAATCTAGAAACAAAAATGCTACAGTTTTACTCTGACATCATTTTGCAAATTATTTTCTTATGTTCTCAATTGCAGGGAGGCAATAAGGTGAATATAAAGTGCAACAATCATTTGGACATGATCAAATGGAAGATTTTGTAACTCCATACAAATGATGTATATTGTTCAAATCAGCTTCAGAAATTGTTGAAATTTAGAATTGGATAGTGGTTTGTCCTCTTGGCAGTTTTTGTTGCGCTATTTGTTGTATCAGTTTTAGCTATTGTTTACCTTTAGTGTTAGTTGGCTACTATTTTTGGTGGTTGTAAGTGACTATATTGCTAGCTGTTAGCCTAGTTGTAATCATTTTCTCTCTTTTGACAACCTTTGTTGCCTCCTTTTTGTATTATTTGCATTGTTTCAATAAAAAAAAGAGTTCAAATATTTTAGTATGGCATGTTATCAAATATTTGTAAAAATTTAAAACAATGTATCTTGGAACTTTATAGCGATATGAGAGTCATAATTCTTAGTAGCTTCCTTGATAGTCCAAATTTCTTTCTTCTTAGTTTTTAGTAATAGAGGTTACTAATTAGTAGTTCCAATTTATTGTTCAATGATTTTAGCATCAACAAAACAATGGTCTTTATTTATCACTTGAATTGTGGAAGATATAAAAATGATACATTCTTTTCTTGCATCCCTTAGACAAAGTCATGATGAATTGGAAAGAACATTTCAAAAGGTGTATGGATTAAGTTTAAATTAAAAAAAATCTCAAGAAAATAGTCAATCTATGATAGGGTATTCTCTTTATCTTCATCAACCAATATTATTAAGGAAGGGCCTAAATTAAAATTAAAATATTTTTGTAAGAATATTTACAATGTAGGGAAAGAACTTGAACATCAACCTCAATTGAAGGATAAACTTAAATAAATTTTGGAGGAGACTAAAAATTTAATATGTAGGGTATATTCGTTAAAAATTATGGGAATATAGCATACTATGAAGCCATCAATGACTTCTTTAATTAAAATAGATCATAAATGAGATACCTAGATAAGGATGTGAAATTTACTATTACTTCTATCCTTAATAAAATCATGAGGATAACAAGTCATAAAACACCATATAAATATGAGATAATGAAGGAGGGATTTCAATTGGATTTGGACAATATCCATGATCTTGATGATACGAGACATCCTTCTTTCATTGTGAGGGTAACAATGCTATAAAATTTTGCAAAAAATAGATCTTGTATGTTCATCATGTTAGATATTGGTTGCGAAGAAATTATTGTTGGAATGTTTCAAATAATATGGAATATTATTAATGAGGCTCATATAGAGAATTGAAGGGCACATAATATACTGAGGAGGGTTAATCTATATAAAAAATCTATTTAAAACTCTTTAATTCAACATGAATTACTATTAGTCCCTTCTTCAAACATGAATTAAAATAACTAGTATAAATCAAGCAACATAGATGCACACATTCACACAATGAATACTAGATATACATGGAAACCCAAAATGGGAAAAACCATGGTGAGAAGAGATGCTTGGATCTACTATCCAAATCTAGCCTCAAAAAAATAATAAATAAGTTACAATCATGAAGTAGGAACCAACCTACTGGAGACACCAAATCCTTTCTATATTTGTAGGAACCAACCTACTAAAGACACCAATCCCCAATATATAGATCTGAGAACTAGCTCACCAAGTAAGACACCAGTCCTACCAAAATCACATAAATAAGGTTTTTGGATCTTTAATGTTGATTGCATAACTTACACTTTGATCTGATCTTCCTTCAAACACTCTCTCACACAACTTATGATCTAATGATAGTGCACAATAATTGAGATGCAACTCCCATTGAATTACTCAAATTTACACATGCTTGCATAATTACTCTCACACTTACTTTATATACATTCATCTAAACTATGATGATTAGTCATTATATACATCACATTACATTAACATCATTTCATATTGTAGAAATTGGAAATTGACCACTTTCATTTGATCAATTTACCCCTAATTCAACTAATTTCACATCCTCTATATTAATTAAATAGTACCATATTATTTAATTAATATTCAATTATCCCCTATCCCTTCATTCTAATCTATTTCCTTTATTTTCCTAGGTCCTAGCCTAATGTAAATAATTTAATTTACTTATTTATCTACATTTATCCTACCTTACTCCTTCTATCCCATAAATTAACTAAGTAATTTCTATTTATTTAATTTTCCCTCTCAAATACCACATCCTCCAGCATTTGCAACTTGTCCTCTAATCCTAATCCTAATCCCCACATAATCTACCCACTAAACATGTGCACACACTCAATCATTGATTAATTAGGTCAACCCATTATCACATCAAGCATACAAGCTTGGTACCATGTAACATGGGTCTTGTCCCATCATAATACCCTTATCCCTCTCAACTCATTGCACTGTGCCACTTGGCACAATCTCATGAGTTGAGAGATCACCTGTCATCTCAACCCTTGATCCCAAGATCAAATCCTAGCCCTTCATCCATTTTCCTCCAACCATATATATCCAACCCTTAAGCCATTTTATCCCTCTATCTCACTCATTTTCATTGGAGTGTCATTATGGTACCAAAATTTATAGTGAGAACACAACCAATCAAATATAGTGGGAAAATCTACAAAATAGAAGGCTTGACATCTGATTCTATGCTAGTTTGAACCTTCTTTTTCCTAATCTTGATTTTTTTTTTTTTTTTTGTTCATTTGGTTTGATTAGCTAAATAATTTGTATCTAGAGCACAAATTTCATCCACACAATTTTGGCACACTTGGTGGGACCCATGTCATAGATCTGCTAACATTTTTTTGCAAGACTTTTGAGTTTTCATAGTTGTGGGTTTTTACTTTATGGGCGGATCTACTACACAGGTGGATACACCATCTTCAGGGGTGTCTCCATCTTCTTTAGAGGTGGATACGCTTTGGATTCCAAACCTTCAAATGAATAGTAGCTACAAAGGTGAGAACACTTCATAGGAAAATCTACTAACTCCCATAGAAGTGGATTTTCATCCAAATAAGAAAATCTGCTAAACCCTTCAGAGGAGGATTTGCACCAAGATAGGCATATCTACTAAACCCTTTAGAGGTGGATTTGCACCTAGATAGACAGACATGTAGACATGTGGATCTGCATGTAGATAGGAAGATCCACACCTACATGGGCAACTTCATTTGCACAAAGATGGATTCACAAACAAGCAGCTTCATAAGCTACAATGTGGACCTGCTCCATTCTTGGGTGATTCCTATCAGAATATCAACAACAACATAAGGTAAAAAGAAATAGTTTTTTATAGAATTTTTTACATTTCTTTATCATTTTCCTTTCCAAAAAAAATCTCGAGGGACTTCACCCTCAAACTCCTTACACGAGGGATCACATCCATCCCCCCCACCCCATTATCATTGGGTTAGGTGTCCCAACCGCCTTTGGGTTGAAACTCATTTTCTTTTCATCACTTTTTTTCATCCAATAATCTTCTTGTATAGCTTGACATCACTTTTCAAAGACCAAAACTAAAACTACTAACATATCTTCTACAAGTTCGCAATCAAAGACTTATTTTACCACTAATCTAGGCACAATTCAATTTCACTAAAGGGTAAATTTATTGTGTGATTTATTTGGGATCATTATTTATGTATGCTCTCCCCTTGCACCATTCATTGATCCTGCGGATCAAAAATCAAAAATCGATCCAAGTCTTATTGTGTATCCTAGGAGTGTTATATTTTGTGTATTCTCTCTCCTTACACTTCATTTGATCCTAGAGATTAGAAATTCCTAGCAAATCCTTTCATTTAGGAGGCCCACTTGGAGATTTCATCACCCCAATGGATGACCTCAACCACATGAATCAATGGGGTATATAAAGTGGGGAGAATGAAAGTTGTACCTCAATCTAGTCATGTCATGTTTAGTGAAGCTTCAATGTTTGGGGAATTCTAGACTAGGAGTGCAAGATTGTTCCAAATGGATTGATTGACATTCTCAACCCACACTTGTGATGGGATAGTTTTCATGAATGTTCCTCACATACCCTCTTGGTATTTAGAGGACTCACAAGATCACTTGTTTCATCCTAGCTTAAGACCTTTCAGTTGTTTCTTAGTGTGGTGCAAGGTACAATATCATGCCTAAAGCTACTCACTATGCATCTCCCTTAGTAGAGGTAGGAGATCTTTTGAGAAAGTCTCAAGATCTCTAGAGAAAGATTGTTGTTGTATTGGGCTTCTACCACTGGATCCCTATCTATCGACTCTTGATCGAGTAATACCTCACCCAAAATATTGAGATATTAGCCTCATGGCTGGTGGGCCTACACTAATTTATCACACCTACTTGAATAATATAGGCTTGTTCTTTCTAGTGTGTCTTCTTGTTCTTACCAGTACATATCTTCAGTCCATCCTATCATTGTCCATATTGTTTCTTCATGATTGCAATCTTTGGTCATTTTGTCATCTCTATCTAATCATCCTTGGGTGGTTTTTCTCTATGCTTGGGTGGATCCATTTAGCTCATCCTCCCATCATCCCTAGATAGGTAGCTTTGTGTTGTTGTTGGGTAGATACACTCAGTTGATGGGAAAACCCTCTCTATTCATAGCCTTCTATACTCTATTTTATCATGTCATTCATTCTTAGGTGGCTATTCCCTATCCATAGGTAGCTTTATACTATTCATAGATGGATCTATTTTTCTAAAGTCATCCATCCTTCTCAGGTGGCTCTATTTTTTCATAGGCAGATTTATTTTCCACCTAGTCATCCTAGATAGGAGGCTTTGTTCTATTCATAGGTGGATCCATTTTTCACCCAGTCATCATAGATAAGTGGCTCTACTCTTTTGATAGGAAAATCCATATTATTCTTGTGCAAATCCATTCTCCATAGAAAACCTAGAGAGTTAATCCTTCCCATGACAGTTAGCTAATATCCTCTTGAGTCCAAAACTACAATCAAATCATTTATTTCTCTTCATATCCATCTCCAAATGATCTATTTCATCTTTTTTACTATCATAAAACTATCCACAACATCCTCCCCTTTGAGAAAGGAGTCAACTAAGCTCATCCTATCGATATCCAAATCATCCACAATCCAAAATCCAACCTTAGATACTTAATTGATATCCTACATCATAAATCAATCATTCATCATAACACTTTCTTAAGAATTTAGCCTATCTCAATTTATTAATCCCTCGTTCAAAGTATTTCACCTTGAGCTAAAGGTATAGTTTGCATTGATATCTCCTCTTTATTGAGAACTTATCCTATATCATGTAGGAAATCCATCCAATTTAACTTTGACATATGATCTCAACCATAGCTAAGAGGAATCCATCATCCATCCATCCAACAATCACCTCACTAGTTTAGTTGTATCCTTGATCTTAGGAGTCCCTCCCACCATATCCTCCAAATCATCCTAATTTCATCTTAAATCAAATCAAGTATGAGCTTAATATACATCCTAGTTTGAGCTTTTGTACATCCATATCCAAGATCTTTAGATATTGAAAAAAATCTTGAGATCACTTCTTTCTCATTCTTCTAATCCATTCCATTCACCTTTCAATCATCTATTCTCATCTTCATCATCCATACCCATCCAATCCAATATCAAGAATCTTTATCCTTCCTTCATGTAACAAAAAATAGTAGTCAAGGGAGATCCCAATTACATTGAAAATTATGATGAAATTATTGTTGATCAAGAAGAGTATGAAATATATCCACTTGATGCTATCATCACTAGAAAGCTTTCTCCAAGCATCTCCCACAATCCAATCACTTGTCCAAGCTATCCCATCATGCCTCCATACACCCCCATTAGCAGTCTCAATGCTACCTTTGACAAGGGAAATCCATTATCTCACCCATCTATATCTCCATCCTATCCCTCATCCACACCTCTCTCTTATATATCCCCCACATATCCCTCTCATCCAATATCCATACCTCCATCTTCTCCCCTAGCCATATCTCAACCTCCATCTTTCCATAACAACAATATCACCTTCATCCCTAGTTCAAATCCATAATCCCATTATCCTCCAAACCATCTCACAATCCATAATCCTTCTCCTCTAATCCATGATCTCAATCCACCAGCCATGTCTCCCTATCCCACCCTACCATCTACTTCATCTTGTCTCAATCCACCATCCACATCTTCCTATGTCAACCCATAATCCACTTCCTCCTATGTTAATACACCATTAATGACCTCCTCTATCACTCCACCTTACATTTCCTCATACCTTAATCTTCCCTCCAATCCATCATACCTCCCTCCTCCATCTAATTCTAATCCTACTCCCCCAATCCATAATCCTAGTCCTCCATCTATTCATAATCCTTCATCTATTTCTAGCCATCCATCCAAGCCTAAAATATACAAGTATCTCATTCCATATGTCATCCAAGGACTCATAACAAAGAAGTCATCACCAAATCCATATCCCAAAGTTATGGATTCATGCCACCACTCTCCACCATGTATGATCACTAGTGATGAGTCCATCCTCCATCCCACACCTATCATTCCAATTATCACTACTAATACCATCCAAGCTATTGAAACTATCAAACCCATGAAATACATCCAATCCCCATATCCTATTGCTATCATTAACCAAACCCAATCCCATTAACTTCATGAATTCTCTGTACTTTCATCCACCCCATCCAAGTAGTTCATCCAAAACTCATCCACTATCATACCACCCACACAAATTGAAACATACCAAGAGCTTGTTCCAAAGCACACCAATACATCAGCTCATCCAAATTAATATCCTACCATTCCATATACTCCATCTCAAGATCATAGTACCTCCTCCACTCTATCCCATGACCCCTCTCATTATCCTTTATTATCCCCTCATCCAAATTAAGATCCTACCATTACACCTAATCCCTCTCATGATCCATTATCATCCCCTCATCAAAATCAAGATCTTACCATTACACTTAATCCCTCTCATGATCCCTTATCATCCTCTCATCCAAATCAAGATCCTACCATTACACCTAATCTTGTTCATGATCCCTTATCATCCCCTCATCCACATACAAATCCTACCATCCCATATAGTCAACCTCATGATCATTTATCACTTCCTATCCAAAATATCCCAACACCACCTCCATATCCCCTTGGTTCTCTTACATTCGCCCATGGTGGTTCTCTTACAACAAAAGAACAACTCATATCCACCATCCATTCTTCTCCTCTTCATAATGGTCTCACATCTTTCTTCCAAAATTAAAAAAAAACAACCTACTATAAACCGAATTCTCAAGACCATGAACTATCAAGAAAAAGGCTTAGGCCTTCATGAGCAAGGTATATTTTAGCCCATCCATATCAAAGAAAATACATGAGTGCAAGGTCTTGGTTACCTACCTCAAGGCTCACAATCCAAAATTTTTTGTATAACCTTTATCCAACCTAAGCAACACTCTTACAAAATTAAAATAGGTGCTCCCTGTTATGCCTTGCATAACCACCCCACTTTGTTTTGGATCAAAATGGGTCCCCCCTTTTTCTTTTGGTTTCTTTGCTTCTGGTTACTTGCTTTCCTCTTTGGAATTCTTGCGGTTTCCTCCTATCTTTGACTTTTGATCTATCTAATCTAATTTTGGTTCTACCTCAGTTGGAATTCGGGTTTTCTCCTAAGTTCGGCATTTTCCACCCAATCCAGATTTTCTCGGATCTCACTCGAGCTCCGACCGAACGCTGTTGTTTGGGGATTTTTGTTCTTCACAGAATTCCACGTGGACCGGATTTTCCCGAAATCCCTGAGGCCTCTGAGGAGATGTACCTTCTTCGTGGATTTCTTTCTCCTGCGGATTTTCTCGAAATTCGTTGTTCCCTATTTTTTTGGGTTTGCTGGAATGTCTTCTCCTTCACATAAATTCGTCCAGCACGGATTTCCCCAAAATCTGATGAAATGTGAAGAAGTAGGGAGTAGAAGGACTAGTTAATAAATGATGATGCATTTTACGATTAATTGATGCTATTTTGAGATCTCACATGCTATTCCTTGATTGATAATGATCGGATTAACTTTCTACTGGGTGTTTTCATGTTTATTCTGTTGGAATCCACCTGACTCAGAATTCTCTGAAATTCCTCCCTGGCTTGGATACTGTGGGTCGACCTGAAACCCAAACTATTTGTATGATCATTTTGTTTGAAGATTTAACGGTACCTTACTGACATAGGATTCATTTCAATGATGATTTTGATTAATTAACTTCTGTTTGTGTGATTTTCACTATAATTTTCTTTGTTGAATGCATGATTAAATCCTACACTAGATGATATTTGCTAGGAGAGCTCAGTTGAATGTCATGCCTCAATCCAGTTGGTCCTAAAAATCAGTTAAGGAAAAAGTCAGCAAGACCCCTGAGATCTCATGGCGAGTGGAATTTACATACAGGCATCTATCGGTAGGACCAAGGTCATCATCCTAGCAAAAAGGAGTTTTCTATTGGCATGAGTTTTCCCTTCGGGGGTGGTCTTGGCGAAATCTAACATCTTGCCGACCACTGTCAAAAGGATTCATATATCGACATAAGGTTTTCTCTCCGCTAAGATGTCTCGGCGAAGGCTCCATGTCTCACCGACTAGCAACACCAGGCTAATAATTTGGCAGGAGATTTCCTTCGGGGAGAAGTCTCATCGACCTCTCCATGTCTCACCGATTGACGATGGATAGAACAAATTTCAGTATGAGGGTTTCCCCTTCGAGAGGAAATCTTGGTGACTTCGTAAAGTCTCACCGACTACAGCAACAAAAGTGGCATCGACGGGAGTCATCTTCTTCGGCATATGGTCTCGGCGAATTCATAAAGTCACACTGACATGCCACGAAGGGATTTTATCAATGGTCTTCGATGAGAGAGTTAATAAGTCTTGATGACCAAAGAGTGAACATGAGGAGGCTTTCACCGAGACATGAGGTTTCTATATGACATCTCCCCGACAAAGGAAGGTTACAGCGATACATGTGGAACAAAGAAAACATGTCGATGTGACTACAGCGGTGGTCTTTGTGACAACATGGGTCAGAAAAATTTGAAAGTTTTGCCAAAGGGTTCTCCCTTCACCATAAGGTCTCAGCGAAGGGGGAAAGTTTCACCGAAATAAAAGAGTTCAGAGGGAACAAGAAGTCGGTAAGACTCTGAGCAAATGAAGTGCCTTCGCTGTGATGTCTTACCGACACGAAAAAGTCATGCCGATCAAACAAGCCCTCTTTGAACTCAAATAAACTCTCACCAAGACAAAGAGACTTTGGTGGAAGGTCTTAGTGAAATAATAAGCTCTGGGTGACACGACATACTATCAGCATAATCTCTTGCCGATTCAATAGGGTCTAGCTGAAATGAAACAAAGTCGTCGAAGGACAAGACCTTAGTGTGAGTTCTTAGCAAAGTTCGAAGGTCACGCCTATTGATCATGTTTTCTACACAATAACAGCCAAACAAAATATGATATCCTATCTCTCTTGAAAGGTAAATCTCTATCGGAAAGCCTCAAGAGATAACCCCAAGGTCTCTAATGTCAGGTCTTGATAGTGCATAAACAACTCAATAATGAAATGTGAAAGTGCTGGTAATCACAATGGGACCTTACTACGAGAAAAATTTTGAATCAATTTTATCAGATCTAACAATTTGATGATGCCTCAATCCTATTTTTAACCCAATAATCAAACAAATAGAAAAAGGTAAGGGTTTTAAAGAGAGTTTCTAAATCGAATACTACTCCTAAGATTAACAATGAAAGTAACCACTACTCGAAATGGACCAATCTCTCAAAACTGATTTCTACTTGACCAAGATAAATCTACAATCTCACAGAAAATAGTGCAATCTTCTGAGGTGTTAAGATTTTCAAATTATGAACACTCATTCAAACAACCCTACTGCAATTGAAGTGAATAAACCTTCACAATTGAACTTAAGCACAAGGAATATGAAAAGTCCAGGCTAACTTTGCAAAGCAACTAACAATCAGTTGGTTGCAAAAAGTATGGACTGAGAGATTGCTGCAACATTTAAGTATCAAATCACAAACATTATCAAACCAAATCTAATCTAAATATTGACCAACTCAAAGAAATGTTAAAGATGGAATAGCAAGAACCATGCAAGACAAGAGAGCACAAATATGGCACCAAATCACAATGTCACTATTTGCATTCAAATTGTTCACTGTAGCAACAATTCTAGCTTTTTGTTACAATATTTGCTCGAGGGAAACTACCTGCTAGCTTACTCTACTTCTAACTAGCTCTGCTCTATATTCTGGTTACAAGTTCTAACCCTCTAACTATTTCCAACTATCTAACCCTTTACAAATGAGGTGACATGCCCAATATATAGAAATCCCCAGGAACCAGTCAACTAGGCAAGGGTTTCGCAGTAATAACTCAGCACGACAACCCTGGCCAGGAGAGTCTTCAAAATGGGTCAAATAGGCATTAAATGCACATCTCGGCGAGGTCGGCCTGGGATCCATAATGCAGCTCGGATGACGCGTGGGAAGATAATAGGCAAGCAGAAATTGTGTCAGAGCCCATCATTAGCTCTCTTCCCTATTATCCCCATGCCGATCTGACTCTTCATGTAGCTTCAAGAATGCTCCATCTAAGTCAGCTATAGGTGGTACTGGTAGAACCCTAAGTCACCTCTCAATGGATGCAATCTCATCCCTTGAGTGTTTGACCGACTTATCCCAATCTACATTATATGTCACATGCTTATCAATAACTATGAGGTAGGTGGCCACATCATCTGGTTGGTGCTTGGAAACAGAACCATCATCAAGTGGTGCATACACATCATGCCACCATTCTCTCAACTGTTCTAGGCTCAAGTACTTGGGTGCGATTTTTCTTCTTCCCGTCATGATTTCAAAGAAGGCAATGGAACCGTTGTAAACCCTGGTTAAGGTGTCATCAATTTGCTTCCCTTGTTTGTGAATCTTTTTCAACACTTTCTGCCTAATTTTTATTGCCTCAAATAACTCCCAAGGTTTCGGCAACTCTAGAGGAAGGAAGAATCCTGTCGCTTACCAACCTGTCACAGGTGTATTCCATTAGAGTTCTGGTTTTCTAAGAAGGAGGTCCATATCCTCTTTATCTTGTGCCAACACTTGTTTCAACCAATCAGTTTCCATGATAGCATCCTTCCCAGTTGATAAAACCTCCTTAATAGCCTCATCACCCTTTTCTTGCACCCCTTTCAACCAATTCATAGTGGCAAGTGTGGAAGCTTTCATCTTTTCTAGCTCAGTTATGGTCTCCTGAGGCAGAGGATTGGTAGCAGAGGAAGAAGGATTAATGGACTGCAGTGGCTTCATTAATTCCTCCAATCACTTCTTGAGATTTTCATTTTCTCTCCTTAGCTCCTACTTGGTCTTCATTTCCCTTCTTAATCTATCCACAATAACTGTACTGGAGACCTCATAGTCCTCAATATCCTACTCAACTGATGTAGGCCCAAGATTAAAAGTCTATTTATTATAATCATTTCTAGCCACATTGTCTCTGTTTTTATCTGGAATAGGGGTAGCAATATGAACAACCTTGTTATGTGCCTCATCTCTCTCAACCCGTGAGATCACCCTAGCCTCCTTCTTACCTTTATCTTTTCCAATCCTGGCTAGTAGTGCATCCTAGTTAGGTGGACTATCCTCCACTACTACCTGTTTTCTCTTTATTTATTTCTCCAACCAATTAGGGATAGTGGACTCCAATTGCAGCTTGCTCTGCCCCATTTCCTCTTCCTGTCGATCTCCTACTATTTCCTCATTCAAATTTTGTTCATCAGGAGTCTCATCTATCTTACCTTCTTCCTCTTCAACATGTTCCTCCTCTTGTTGAAGTGATGGATACTTCCCTGCCTCTACCTCCCTTGGAGGAGATTCAACTGCTTCAGTTCTAACACAAGAGTCTGCATGTGCAACCATAGGGGATTGCATTATCTTTTCAATTTCTGCCTCTACACTATGGAGTTCCCCTTCATGGAATTCCTCACCTTCAGTATCTGGATCTTCATCAACCGCTTTTGTCTCACCTGGTTCACTTTGGGTTTCGTGAGCGGGAGGGATGCCATCATGCCGCTCCTCACAAGAAGCCACCAGAGGTAGGTCAACCTTAGGCACACTATCCCTAGGAGAAGGAGTCCTAGACTTCCTTGCATACACTTTGGCCTTCTCCTCTGAGCTTTCAACATTTATCACTAGTGGGGACACCCCTTCCCCAACCTTGGAGCTAGCCCTCTTTGATAATTTGACAATTCTCTTCCTCTTAGGCATAGGAGCATCAGTCTCAGGACTCTGCTCAGACTTCTTAGTCCTTGTCCTCTTCTTGGCCTTTGGCTTCCTCTGTTTCACTGTTTCCTAGGCTTCTTCTTCTTGTACACCTTTAGATTTAATTTTTACAGGAGAGTCCAATTTCCCTTTTCCCTTGGGATCCTGCTCGGGGGATTCTTCAGAAGTAGAATGGGAATCTAAGTCCCCCATCAGGGCATAGGTACATTGTACTCCCTTATTTTCCAACTCCCATACCATGTGTTTGAGCCACATCCTAGTAAATTTGAGGACTGGATCCATCAATTTTTTCAGTTTTGTCTTCTCCTCTTCCAACCATTCCACATCACCAATTGGTTTTTCCCTTACTGCTTCATAGGCATGATCCTAGATCAAGTTCCCATCATCCTCTAATTGATCAAGCACTGCCTTTACATTATATAATCGTACTGCATCAACTAGAAGCCGGGAGAATTTCTTCTTTCTAACCTCATATTCATCACCACAATTGGCCTAGTAGTCCTCTAAATTAACCTTATGGTTGTACTCTCTACTAGCCTTCTTTTGAGCCTCCCCTGTAATGTCAAATCTGGATCTCTTAGAGTGGGAAGACAAACCAAGAGCACTCAATTCTTCCTCTGAACCTTGGGCAGAACCAATGGAAGGACAAACCTCTCCAGTGCCAATCCTTAAGGGGAAGTCTCAACCGAATCTAGTTTTATGTTTGTCCTTTTTGACGATGGCATCAAAATCACAAATCTATCTAGTTACTTCCAACAATATGATGTGGTCAGTGGGATACCTTGGAAGTCTGTATGGGGCCTTTTGGCAGCCATCAATCTAGATGTAGGAGCAGGTTGGGAATTAAATAAACTAGGCTCCATATTTCTTGATGAGTTCCATTGCTTGATCTAAAATTCTAACATGCTCTGCTTCCTGAAGCATTCTCGTAATATGCATGGTAAATGCATCATTTTCCTTCTTGTAGTCTGAGCTTCCTAAATACAACTAAGGGAAACTTCATAAATGATGTCCCTTCTGAAGATCCCCTTTGTATCTAATCCTCTATAGGGATGGAACATAGCAAGTGCATAGACCAAATATGAGGTCATTGTGAAGGTCCTTGACTCCAACACATTAGACAACTGCTTATGAATTACTTTGCTAATGACCCCTACCCAATGGTAGTCAATTTTCTCTTGTTCCATCCTTACAATGGAATGGCACATCCAATTCTCAAATGTACTAGCACTCCTCAATCCAACCACCCTACTAAGAAAGGTGATAGCATCATAGTACTCCTTCTTGAATTTTTCTCTTAACAGTTGCTTTGGCAATTTTGAGTAGTGTGACTTGGGCTTCTCCAACTAGGAAATTGATTAGCTACTGTGATTTTATAGTCTGGTCATCGTAGAATTCCTGAGCTACCTCAATGGTGAATCCCACCACATGAGATCTGTCTGGCATATCAAATGTTTGGGCAATGGAGACCGGGTTGAGATTGGCAAAAACTCTCCCTTGAGGCCCAATAATCCTCTGTGTATCCTAATCATAGTGCCTAGCGCACTCAAGGACCAGCTCATAGCATTACATTGTAGAAGGGAAATCGACTACATGGGACAAGCCTGATTCCATCATCCTTCTAGTCGCTGAAGGAGGATCCTCAACCGCCATTCTTTCTTTAAAGTCCTCATAGTCCCAAAGGCCAACATTTATATCAGTGACTTCTGACCATACAGAAGTGATCTTACTCTCTGGGGCCTTGCTCTTAATGTCTAGCTTAACCCTTTCTGCATTAGACAATGAAGACCCAACTGCTACCTTGCTTGATTCAGCCTGCACTGAACATGAAAATCATATTAAAAACCATAGGAAAGCAAGGTTAATCCATCAAAACACCATTAGAATGCATCTTATATAGTCAAGGTGTTATTAAAATTCATATAAAATGACCACGACAAATTTTGGGTTTCAAGACCATCCGCAGAATCTGAGCCATAGAGGAATTTTGGGAAATTCCAGACTGATCTGATTCCAATGGAAAAATTTGAGAAACACCTACTTAACCATCAAACCTGATCATTTTTAATCAATAAATCACATAAGGGATTCAAATACCACATGAAATAATCATCAAATGCATCACAAATTATAAATGAATCCAATTATTTTATGTTCCTTTAGATTTCACTAAATTTCAGGGAAATCCATGAGGGACGGATTTCCACGAAGAATGGGCCAAAAAGGATTTTGGGAGGATTAGGGAGATAGTGGATTTTGAATTAATCCGGACCTGATGGACATCCGTGGTATAGGAAAAGTTCCAAACCAATGGGGATTTCTGGAACGTAGGTTTCAGAAAGAGTTGGGATCTTGCGAAGAATTCCTGGCGAAGCCACGAAGTTACGCCAAAAGATGCTATCAGAAAAGGTCTCGCCAAGACATGGTGGTTTCGGTGCAACATCTTGGCAAACAACTATATAGCAAACAATACCGATATGATCAAAGGATAGTCGAGGTAATGTCTTAGCGAATGCTTCATGTCTCACTGACTAATGGGTCCAAGAAAACACTTCGGCCAGACTGAAGTTTTTGATAGGAGGTCCCAGCGAAGTTGCGATGTTCTACCGACTAAGGCTTGGTTTGAATTTGGCCAAAGGTCTTAGTGAAAAGATCTGGTCTCGCTAAGAAAAGAAGGCCTCACTACAACGTCTTGGCGACCATTAGGAGTCTCGTCGAAAGAAAAGATTTCAGCAAGAGTAGGGAGCTCATGGTAAGGTCTCAATGAAGTATGAATGTCTCCACAATAGAAGGTTACTCAACTAGAGTAGGATATGTTCGGTGAGAGGTCTCACCGAAAGCGAAAGTTCCAGTGATAGAATAGAAGATCGGAAAGACTGTAGGAACCCGCTATGAGCTCTTGGTGATGAGGCTTGTCTTGCCGAAAGCGAGTATGAACAAGCATGTCGATGAGACATCTCCTCGCGGGGTGAGGTCTCGATGAAAGTAAAGGTCTCACTGATAGATGGCTACACAAGATTTCAGCAGTGTAAAAATGATAGTGTCATGGCGATCCAACATGAACCTAGGAAGACCACTTTGGCGAACCTCAAGGTGGTCGATATGATATCTTAGTGATCTCGAATAATCATAGTGAAGGGAATTCGGTAGGGATGGAGAGTCTCGATTTCATCCAGACACTGAACCAACTATGGATTTTGAAAAGTTTAACTTAGGGCAAGGTGGGGACAGACCTCTCATGAATTTTCTTTGCATTCTAGGTCAATCCCAAGACAAAATCACCTGATATGGCACTGCCCTAGGTCCGAACCCTATTCATTTGCCATTAGCACACAGGAAAGCTCAATATTTAGTTGTTTCCACTATTGAGTCACCACTAAGGTTTACTAATTACTCTCAGGCAAGATTCATTAAAATGCAGATGGACACATGAACTCAATACCCGCCTGGGAGATGACAAAGGATGCAATACTAAACAACCCTAGCATGAAATAAACAAATACACAGGAATTCAAATCCCACAAGCCCCCACAATACCAACGTGCCATTCATAATTCAATTCAAAGTAGAGCAATCAGGAACATACCATTATAAAGCAGGAATTGATCTCAGAAGCAGCAAACACGAAGCTCAATGGGGTCTATAGTGAACAGACGCATGAATGCACTAGAAACTGCTACTACAAACAACAGTTTTCCCAAAAATCCCAAAGCAAAACCAACAGCTCAAAGAACAAACTCTAAGGACGCAACTCTCAATTCAGACAATGACAAATAGTGAACATAATGGCATAAAAGATCTCAGAAATCAAGCAAAATATAGCCTTCAAAGCACATATGAAGCCATTAATACAATCGATAAGATAGCCAGAGAAGGGATTCAGGAATTTGACAATAGGGCGGAAGCTAGGAAAATCCAACCCACATGAAAATCCATGAAGATCAAAAATTCCTGAGAAACAAGATCCAACCGGAATCCATGCAGGATCCGGGAAAATCCAGCCAGGGCGGAAAATCCCGATTCTGAGCAAAAGCCCAAAATTCATCCAAAACTTAAGATTTTAAATGGATAACCAGGGGGAAACATTTGGGTAATCAAAATAAACAATTAAGCACGTGCCTGAGTAAGACAAAAAACCTGAAAAGAAAGGGCCAAAACACCAAAACCGAAGTGAAAGAGGGTCCCTACTTACAGCGAGTCATGTGTGCGAAAAAATTGCACAACAAATGGTGACATCTGGTGGGAAAATGATCCAGAGCATTTGATGATAAATGGGAATCAAGAACCCATAATCTTTGGTTTCAGTCCCACTATCAAACAAACAAGTTAGAATGCAAAGATTCAAAGAATCAAAACCAAAGGATAGACCAAACCTTTCATAAACTAAAAATTGAAGTGTGTTTACATGAGTTCATTTCCCTCCTTAAGTTACTACAAAAACCAAGTGTAGTCAAGTCAGGCTACGTAAGGTTTCTAACTTCAAAAGAAACCTAGATAGGGCCTCGCTACCAGTTAGGTGTCCATAGCCCCAACGAGGTTATCACTGTGATTCTCCTTAACATAGCTCTACTGCCAACTAGGTGTCCATAGCCCTGGTAGAGATATTCAGGTGTCCCTGATGAGTTGATTTTATTCCTTGATATTCAATATTTCATTTTTTCTTTTCTTTGATATTCTTTATATATCTCTTTCATTTCAACTTGTGAACAATGAAGCTCACACTCAGGGCTGCGAACCACAGTGGCATTGAAGTAGAAATAAGATTTTTCACTTGACAAGACTTCACAAGGGTTCCTATAGTGACATCAAGATCCTTAAGATATGTGAAAGATATAAGATTTTTAAAGTACTTCAAGTTCAAATCCACACCAGTGACTCAATCTTCTATAAATCTGACATTAAAACTGTTGGCAATAGTGAAGACTTCAACCATCCTTTCAAGATGCAAGACTAAAGTTCACCAATGAAATACTTAGAACAATTCCAAAGAAGATAGATTTTCCATGCAGGTGCAACACACCCAAGTGAAAATAGAGAAACCCCCTAAGCAAGAGCAGGACAAAAACAAAACAAACCAAAAGGAAACCTACACTAACCAAAACAAACGAAAGAAAAGCAGAAAGTGAAACCCTAATCTAACTATATACAAGATCAGAGCTGAAAACAGCTCAAGACTGGAAATAATGCTTCAAATACTGCCCATTGATAGGCAGTGGGATATCCTCTCTAGTGAGAGTTTTCAAATGAAAAGCATTATCTTCCAGAATTTTTGAGCTTTGGTAAGGTCCAAGCCAAAGTTTATCAAATTTTCCATGCTCTCCCTTACGGTCATGGGTTTTATCCCAGGAAAGAACCAAGTCTGAAATCCTAAAAGCTTTAACCTTGGCTCTCTTATCAAACCACCTCTTGACAACCCCTTGATGCTTAGCAAAGTTCTCCAGGGCTTCATCCCTCTTTTCTTCAAGGTGCAATAGTTCGGCAAGTCTTGCCTCACATCTGTCTCCCTCATCATAATACTCATTAATGAACTGAAGGGTAGGAATTTTCAATTGTATGGGAAAAGGTTTTAATCCATAAACCAGATGGTAGGGTGACATCCCTATGGAGGCTTTATGTCTTGTATGATCCACCCAAAGAGAAAATATGAGTTGGGTATGCCAGTCTCTAGGGTTCCTTCCTAATAACTTGTGGATGACAGTTAGAAGATTCTTATTAGAGGATTCAACCAACCCATTACCCTACATATAGTAATTGGATGCAAATTTTATAATGATCCCATGATCAAAAGCCTAGTTAGAAAACTTTAATGATGAAAATGCATGACCATTGTCACAAACCAAAGACATAGGACATCCAAAATGATTAAGAATACCAGATTCAAGGAAGTTAATCACTACCTCATAAGTACACTATTTTCATGCAAGAGCCTCTGTCCATCACGTAAAATAATCAGTAATGGTGAGAATATACCTGTGACCAGTGGAGGAAGGTGGATTGATGGGGCCAATGAAGTCCATTCTCCATTGAGCAAAATGTTTTACCTCGACGACTGGCTGAAGTGGGAGTGCTACATACTTCTCTTTGGTGGTCGTGGTCTGACACACATGGCATGTCCTAACATGACTATAGGTGTCTTTGAACAATGTAGGCCATTAGTAACCAGCTCTAAGAATCTGGTTTGCTGTAGATGGTGCTGACCCATGGCCTGTACCATATCTGTCATGGAATTCTGACATCATTCTTTCAGATTCTGCCCTTCCTAGGCACCTTAAGTACACACCTTCATGATTTCTCTTGTATAAGACAACTCCTTTTAACATGAAATTGTCACTCTTTAAGCGCAACACCCTTCTTTGTACTGGATTAAGATGATTAGGGCACCTCTGAGTCAAGAGATAATGAACAACATCATCATACCACTTGCCAGGAGAAACATCCTCTAAAGTATAAGCCTGGGTTGTAAGATCAGGGCCTGTCTCTGCCATTGTCTTTTTGAGCCCCTACCCTCTTATCAACTTCATGGGTTGAATTTCCATATCATATTCTTGTAGCATAGTTACTCACTTATCTCTTCGTTCTCCCAGTTCATTTTGTATCAAGAGTAGTTTGATTGCAGGATCAAGAACTATAGCAAAGATCTTATTTCTGAGGATGTAATGTCTGAATTTTTTGACTGCCCTAATTAAGGAATAAGCCTGCTTCTCCACATTTGGGTACCTCAGCTCCGCATCCTTCAATGGTGTGCTCATGAATGCTATGGGGTGTTCATTGCCTTGGTCAAATTTTTAAGTTAATATAGCAGCACAGGAGTGACCAAAAGCAAATGAATATATGTAGAATGGTTTAGCATAATTGGGACTTACTAAAACTGGAGCTTCAACAATAGCTCTCTTTATTTCAGCAAATGCTTCTTTCGCTTCTACATTCCTTTCCACCTTGGCCTCCTGCTTCAACATTGCATTTAGTGGCTTGACTATCTCTGCAAACACAATGATGAAGTTCCTGACAAAAATGATTTTGCCAAAGAACGACTTCATTTCTTTTTACTAGCAGGTGGTGGGATCTTGAGAATAGCCTCTATATGTTCTGGATCAGTTGCAATCCCACTTTTGGAGATAATATTCCCTAACAACTTACCTTCTGTTAATCTAAAGATGCATTTCTTTGGGTTGAGAGATATCCCAAAATCCCTGCATTTCTGAAAAACTTTACACAAATCAGATATATGGTCACCTCTGTTCTTTGAAAATACAGTCAGGTCATCCATATAGATGATTATGCACTTCCCAATTATATCTTTAAAGGCTATGTCCATTGCTCTCTGGAATGTAGCTCCAGCATTAATCAAGCCAAAAAGGAATTCTTCTATAAGCGAAAGTGCCCCACTTAGTGGTGAAAGCAGTCTTATGTCTATCCTCATATTGTACCATGACCTGGTTATATCCTGAGTAACCATCCAGAAAAGACATCATCTGAGATCCATTGACGATATGGGGTACTTCATCCAATGAAGGCACTGGATAATTGTCTTTCTCTGATGCTCAGTTTAAGTTCTTGACATCCACACATAGTCTGATTTCACCATTTTTCTTTCGTACAGGAACTAGGTTTGCAACCCAAGTAGAGTGTCTGAATGGGAATATGATTCTCATAGACAACAATTTATGCACTTCCCTTTGTATTACAGGTTCCAGCAGAGCATTAATAGGCCTCTACCTCTGTCTAAAAGGTTTCACTCCTAGATTGAGAGGAATGGTATGAGTTATGACTGATGTATCATAAATCTTCAAGTCCTCATAACTCCAAGCTATCACATTTGGATATTTGTGCAATGCATCAATGATTCCCCGTCTTTCTTCTAGGGTGCATACTTTGCCAATAAGAACATTTTTTACATCCTCATGGGATCGTACATTATACTTGTCACATTGTCCACTAATGGACTCTTTCCTAGTGTCTTGATCCTGGTCTTTGCTCTTGTCTAGATCAAATATTCTTTCCAGTTGCACCATTCCCCTAGGAATAGTGTTAGTCCTTAGGTTGATCACCCCTTCCACGTCTATCTCTCCCTCTTGAGGCTCAATTTCATCAATGATCTAAGAATAAAAAACATCTGTGTTTGTGATAAAGTCTAGAATATGCTTATCATCCTCAAATACTTGGAAGCTGGTAACATTATTAGGGATTGAGGGCACTGGGGTCAGTTCCACTGTAAACTTCTTCAACCCCAAAAGAGATAGAGGCTACAGAGTGCTAGCTATCGAGGCCAAGGAATCAACTGTCTAGTTTTTATTTCGTGGAATCAGCTGAATGTTAAAGGTGCCAAATCCTTCAATAAGGTCTCATACTCTGTGTCTGTAGTTAGTAATTCTTCTGTCATGGTAGGAGTACTACCTTCTAACTTGTTTGACTACTAACTCAAAATCTCCATATACTTGCAAGATCTTAACCTTCTTCTTCAAGGTCATCAACAATCCATGCACTAAGGCTTCATACTCGGCTACGTTATTTGTACAATGAAACTGAAGTCTATGAGCAACGAAGAATATTTTACCTCTTGGACTAATCAGCTCAAAGCCAGCTCCAACTCCTTGCTTTGATTTAGACCCATCAAATCTCAGAGTCCAGCATCCAACGGCTGCAGAGTCTCTTGCTGTATTACTTGCACTATTACTATTGGGTAGCCTTTTAGAAGGCATCATTCCTTTTCCTTCAGGATCTTCTGGGACTTTCATGTTATCAATTCTGGCTGCAGGAGTGGGATTAGTATGTTTTTGTATCCGTTCCACTACAACTTGGCATAAGCAGCAATCCAATTCTGAATGAGTAGCATTGTACACCCTACACCAATTGGGCAAAAGTAGTTCTCCAAAGTTCATTCTTCTTCCTAACTGAATTTGATCTTCAATGCACTTCCGAATGAACTCCTGAAAACTGTCTAGCAAAGCCAGCTGATTATCTTCTGGATCATCATTACTTTGAGCTGGTTCCACTAGGGCTTTAGTACCACTAGACCCTCCTGTAAGGTCAACAGGTGCTGTGTGAAACATGAGGACCTCCTTTGAATCTAGATCTGACTCCTCGAAAGGGGTAGCAAGCATATAGTTACCCATACTTACTTCTGATACCAGAATTTCAATAGAGATTTTCTAGTATTTTGTAATCATGTATTTCATCCTAGGTTCCCTTTCAATTCTAATCTAATTTGGCACTCCTTTCCAGGGGAGCCACATATGGAAGTGATAAGTTGAAACGTATCGATTCAATGCCCTGGTAAAGTCCCTTCCCAATATTAGGCCATAAGCATCAGGAATGTCAGCTACCTATATATTAATAACTTGCTGAATCCTAGGATCAGAAGCAATCTGTATGTGGATCATATTCAGCTCTCCTACAACATTGACTTCAGTCCTATCCAGCTGTGTGACTTTCTTTTGAGAATCAACAGGGGTGATACCCATAGCTCTACAGACACCAAGGGGCATAACATTGGTTGAAGCACCCGAATCCAACAAACAATTATGTAAATTCTTGCCAAATAGGCAAACATAAATCAAGAATGGGGGCATATCTGTTTTCCCTTGAAACAAAGTTAAGGGAGTGTCTACTTGAAAAACTTGTAATTTGTCCCTTTCCTTCCCAGTGTCTCCAGGGGGCATATGGACTTGATCATGAGACTGATCCTGTCCTGCTACCAGTTGAGGACTAGGTACTCTGTTGACACTCTTGCTAACTAATTTATCTTGCGATATGAAATTTGCATCATAAGAACCTAAGACTGCATTCCTAATAGATGGAACTCTTAATAACTCAAATGCAGATAGATTTACCTTTCATTTTCAGAGTTCTTCAACAACATACATGGCCAATTGTTCTTCATTTAAATCAGTGGGGGTCTCCTTTGGGTACTCCACCATCCTTTCTTTACCTGCATCAACATTTCTTCCCTTTGGTACATCAGCCTATCCTGCTTGAGATAAATATTTCCTTGAAACCGGGGGCAACGAGGGATTATTATTAGCATTGGGGTTTGGAGGCATGTTGAAATTATTTGGGGGAATGGAAGTAGTGAAGGGGCCTCCAACCTGTGGGCGCCTGTGTGGTAGCTCCCTCAAATCATACCTCTTGACAGGTCTCTGAAAGGTTTGCACTTCTTCAATGTAAGCTTCTTCTTCATCCCTGGGACCATTATCATTCACTAGATTTTCATCAAATCATTGTGTCATTTGATCTCCATTGCACACCTGGTCTACCTCGTCCTCCAACTGGTCAGATTCTTCTTTAGAAACATTTTTCTCACTTTGCAAAAAATGAGCATAGTTTAATACCAACACTGGTGAATCATAAGGAATAGAGGGTACCATTTCTTGACAGCTTGTATTGTTCTCCACCTCATACTGAAAAATTGAGGCTATTGTTTGGAACTCTTGATAGTCTAGCTTAGAATGCTGACTAGTCTTGTGGAGCCTACACCAACCTGATAAGGCAGCCTCAGCTAGATATACCCCGCTAGGAGGCTTCTCTTGATTAACCGACCGACTAGCAGACTGATTAACAGGTTGACTAATTGGTTGATCCAATGGGGTGGGAACTCCTCCATTGTTGGGACCTATGTTCCAAGTCCTATTCTGTCCTGATTGTTGCCTTCTCTCAAATCCTTTTCCACCTTGCCCTTTGTCAAAGTTTTGACCTAATGATTTCCCTTTATCATAATTTTGCCTTCTTTCATTATTATATCCCCTGTCATTATTGTAACCTATGTCCTGGTTATATCCTCTGTTGTTGTTGTATCCTCTATCATTTTATACCCTCTATCCTAACACTGCCCTCTATCAAAGTGTTGTCCTTGTGGAGTCTCTCTATTCTGATTAGACTACATGTTTCTTTGAGCAGCCTATAACTGATTGTTATGATTTCTTGAGTAGGTTACCTCCATATTCAGTTTCTTTATTTGTTTCGACAATTCATCTAGTCTTTCCTTGTCAGGATTACTGTATGAAGGTTGATTCACATTATTCTGGGAACACCCAACTGTAGCATTGGGCTTTAGTGACTGGTTCAGGACTTTAGAATTTTTTAGGTATGAAGGATAACTAGCCTAAGGCTAGATATGTAGAGGTTGATTCACCTTTTGCTGAGGATAACTAATTGTGGATGAAACTTGTCCACCAGGAGGTCCTGGGTAAGGGACCAGAGGAAACTGAGGTACCTAGTTCATGATCGGAGTATGGTTCACAAAAGCTTGATTAAGAGCTGGAACTTGTCCAGGGTGACCAACGGGTCCTAATGAGGGTAAAGGCCTAGACAGATGTTGCCTTAGATTTGTGCTGACTTTTATAGCCTCTACATATGCATCTAGTAAACTCTCAGGGGGGTTATTACTCCATTTCATAAAAGTGGTTGTCAAACTATCAAGTCCTTCGTAATAGACTTCTAGGGCAGTGGGTTCATCAACAGCATAAGGGGTTTGTAATATGGTATAGGCAGGATGAAACCTATTGTTGAAAGATCCTATGGGCTCATTGACCTCTCTCTTCACATTAGTGAACTGACGGTAAATCTCATTAGAACTAATGGGGATTCGAAACTTCTATAAAAAAGCAGCTTCTAACTCAGTCCAATGTTGGATAGATCCAGTAGGTAAGTGGTTGTACCAATAAAATGCATCTTCCCCTAGTGAATAAGGAAATAACCTACATGCTACATCCTCATGGTTTATTCCTCTATCTTTGAGGCCAGTATGAAAGATTCTAATGTGCTCTTCAGCCATTCTATTGGGATCATTAATATGGAATTTTGAACATAAGTGTTCAGGGTTTTTTTGCATAACATTGTAGATGGAAAAACTTAATGGAGATGGGTTGGTTGCCAGGAAAGCCATTGGTGGAGGTGGGGTGGTAATATCTGATTTATGACTAGCTGAGGTTGTGTACTAGGAATGGCCTCAGACTCAGATGAACTTGATGAAGATGGGGATGATGGGAGTGGATGGGATGATGATGATTCTCCCCTCCTATTGGTACTTCTTGACCTAGTGGGGTCTGGTAACTCTTGAAATTCTTCCTCTCCTAGATCAGATCTTGTTCTTCTTCTGAATCTCTCAGGAGAGATGGCATTCAAAAATTGATCTAGCTTGCTTATTCGGGCCCTCCTTCTAGCGCCAGTTCCTATTAATCGTGTTTTCTGCACAATAATAGCCAAACAAAATATGATATCCTATCTCTCTTGAAAGGTAAATCTCTATTGGCAAGCCTCAAGAGATAACCCTAGGGTCTCTAATGTGAGGTCTTGAAAATGCATAAAAAACTCAGTAACGAAATGTGAAAGTGCTAATAATCACAATGGGACCTTACTACAAGCAAAATGTTGAATCAATTTTATCAGATCTAACAATCTGATGATGCCTCAATCCTAGTCTTAACCCAATAATCAAAGAAATAGAAAAAGGTAAGGGTTTTGAAGAGAGTTTATAAATCTAATACTATTCCTAAGATTAACAATGAAAGTAACCAATACTCGAAATGGACCAATCCCTCAAAAATGATTTCTACTTGACCAAGATAAATCTACAATCTCACAAAAAATAGTGCAATCTTCTGAGGTGTTAAGATTTTCAAATTACGAACACTCATTCAAACAACCCTACTGCAATTGAAGTGAATAAGCCTTCACAATCAAACTTAAGCACAAGGAATATTAAAAGTCCAAGCTAACTTTGCAAAGCAACTAACAATCAGTTGGTTGCAAAAAGTATGGACTAAGAGATTGCTGCAACATTTAAGTATCAAATCAAAAACATTTTCAAACCGAATCTAATCTAAATATTCACAAACTCAAAGCAATTTTAAAGATGGAATATCAAGAACCATGCAAGACAAGAGAGCACAAATATGGCACCAAATCACAATGTCACTATTTGCATTCAAATTGTTCACTGTAGCAACAATTCTAGCTTTCTGTTACAATATTTGCTTGAGGGCAACTTCCTGCTAACTTACTCTACTTCTAACTAGCTCTGCTCTATATTCTAGTTACAAGTTCTAACCCTTTACAAATGAGGTGACATGCCCAATATATAGAAATCCCCAGGAACCCATCGGTCAGGCAAGGGTTTCACAGCAATAACTCGGCACAACAACTCTAGCCAGGAGAGTCTTCAAAATGGGTCAAATAGGCATTAAATGCACATCCCATCGAGGTCAGCCTGGGATCCACAATGTAGCTCGGACGATGCACAGGAAGATAATAAGGAAGCAAAAATTGTGTCGCAGCCCATCATTAGCTCTCAATGGACGCAATCTCATCCCTTGAGGGTTTGACCAACTTATCCCAATCTACCTTATATGTCACATGCTTATCAATAACTACGAGGTAGGTGGCCGCATCATCCAATTGGTGCTCGAAAATAGAACCATCATCAAGTGGTGCATACACATCATGCCACCATTCTCTCAACTATTCCAGGCTCAAGTACTTGGGTGCAATTTTTCTTCTTCCCGTCATGATTTCAAAGAACGCAATGGAACCGTTGTAAACCCCAGTTAAGGTGTCATCAATTTGCTTCCCTTATTTGTGAATCTTTTTCAACACCTTTTGCCTAATTTGCAGTGCCTCGAACCACTCCCAAGGTTTGATAACTCTAGAGGAAGGAAGAATCTCGTCGCTTACCAACCCGTCACGGGTGTATTCCATTAGAGTTCTGGTTTTCTATAGGAAGTCTATATCCTCTTTATTTTGTGCCAACACTTGTTTCAACCAATCAGTTGCCTTGATAACATCCTTCCCAGTTGATAAAACCTCCTTAATAGCCTCATCACCCTTTTCTTGCACCCCTTTCAACCAATTCACAGTGGCAAGGGTGGAAGCTTTCATATTTTCTAGATTAGTTATGGTCTCCTAAGGCAGAGGATTGGTAGCAGAGGAAGAAGGATTAATGGACTGCAGTGGCTTCATTAATTCCTCCAAGCACTTCCTGAGATTTTTATTTTCTCTCCTCAGCTCCTACTTGGTCTTCATTTCCCTTCTCAATCTATCCACAATAACTGCACTGGAGACCTCATAGTCCTCAATATCCTGCTCAACTGATGAGGCCCAAGATTAAAAGTCTGTATATTATAATCATTTCCAACCACATTGTCTCTTTTTTTATTTGGAACAGGGGTAGCAATATGAATAACCTTGTTATGTGCCTCATCTCTCTAAACCCATGAGATCACTCTAGCCTTCTTCTTACCTTTATCTTTTCCAATCCTGGCTAGTAGTGCATCCCAGTTCGGTGGACTATCCTCCACTACTACCTGTTTTCTCTTTATTTCTTTCTCCAGCCAATTAGGGACAATGGAATCCAATTGCAACCTGCTCTGCCCCATTTCCTCTTCCTGTCGATCTCCTACTATTTCCTCATTCAAATTTTGTTCATCAGGAGTCTCATCTATCTTACCTTCTTCCTCTTCAACATGTTCCTCCTCTTGTTGAAGTGATGGATCCTTCCCTGCCTCTACCTCCCTTGGAGGAGATTCAACTACTTCAGTTCTAACACAAGAGTCTGCATGTGCAACCATAGGGGACTGCATTATCTTTTCAATTTCTGCCTCTGTACTGTGGAGTTCCCCTTCATGGAATTCCTCACCTTTAGTATCTGGATCTTCATCAACCTCTTTTGTCTCACCTAGTTCACTTTGGGTTTCGTGAGCGAGAGGGATGTCATGCCAATCCTCACGAGAAGCCACCAGAGGTAGGTCAGCCTTAGGTACACTGTCCCTGGGAGAAGGAGTCCTAGACTTCCTTGCATACACTTTGGCCTTCTCCTCTGAGTTTTCAACATTTATCACTATTGGGGCCACCCCTTCCCCAACCTTGGAGCTAGCCCTCTCTGATAATTTGACAATTCTCTTCCTCTTAGGCACAAGAGCATCAGTCTCAAGACTCTGATCGGATTTCTTAGTCCTTGTCCTCTTCTTGGCCTTTGGCTTCCTCTGTTTCACTATTTCCTGGGCTTCTTCTTGTACAACTTTAGATTTAATTTTGACAGGAGAGTCTAGTTTCCCTTTTCCCTTGGGATCCTACTCGGGGGATTCTTCAGAAGTAGAATGGGAATCTATGTCCCCCATCAGGGCATAGGTGCATTGTACTCCCTTGTTTTCCAACTCCCATACCATGTGTTTGAGCCACATCCTAGTAAATTTGAGGATTGGATCCATCAATTGTTTCAATTTTTTCTTCTCCTCTTCCAACTAATCCACATCACCAATTGGTTTGTCCTTTATCACTTCATAGGCATGATCCTGGATCAAGTTCCCATCATCCTCTAATTGATTAGGCACTACCCTTACATTATATAATTGGACTGCATCAACTGGAAGCCTGGAGAATTTCTTCTTTCTAACCTCATATTCATCACCACAATTGGTCCAATAGTCCTCTAAATTAACCTTATTGTTGTACTCTCTACTGGCCTTTTTTTGAGCCTCCCCTGTGATGTCAAATCTGGATCTCTTAGAGTGGGAAGACAAACCAAGAGCACTCAATTCCTCCTCTGAAGCTTGGGCAGAACCAATGGAAGGACAAACCTCTCCAGTGCCAATCCTCAAGGGGAAGTCTCCGCCGAATCAAGTTTTATGTTTTTGTTTTTGACGATGGCATCAAAATCACAAATATGTCTAGTTACTTCCAACAATATGATGTGGTCAGTGGGATACTTTGGAAGTTTGTATGGGGCCTTTTGGCAGCCATCAATCTAGATGTAGGAGAAGGTTGGGAACTAAATAAACTAGGCTCCATATTTCTTGATGAGTTCCTTTGCTTGATCTGAAATTCTAGCATGCTCTTCTTCCTGAAGCATTCTGGTAATATGCATGGTAAATGCATCATTTTCCTTCCTATAGTCTGAGCTTCCTAAATACAACTGAGGGAAAACTTCATAAATGATGTCCCTTCCAAAGATCCCCTTTGTATCTAATCCTCTGTAGGGATGGAACCTAGCAAGTGCATAGACAAAATATGAGGTCATTGTGAAGGTCCTTGTCTGCAACACATTGGACAACTGCTTGTGAATTACTTGGCTAATGACCCTTGCCCAATGGTAGTCAATTTTCTCTTGTTTCATCCTTACAATGGCATGGCACATCCAATTCTCAAATGTACCAGCACTCCTCAATCCAACCACCCTGCTAAGAAAGGTGATGGCATCATAGTACTCCTTGAATTTTGCTCTGAACAGTTGCTTTGGCAATTTGGATTAGTGTGACTTGGGCTTCTCCAACAAGGAATTGATTAGATGCTATGATTTTACAATCTGGTCATCGTAGAATTCTTGAGCTGCCTCAATGGTGAATCCCACCACATGAGATCTGTCTGGCATATCAAATGTTTGGGCAATGGAGATCGGGTTGAGATTGGCAACAACTCTCCCTTGAGGCCCAATAATCCTCTGTGTATCCTGATTATATCTTCTGGCACACTCAAGGACTAGCTCATAGCATTGCACTATGGAAGTGAAACTGGCTACATGGGACAAGCCTGATTCCATCATCCATCTAGTCACCAAAGGAGGATCCTCAGCCGCCATTCTTTCTTTAAAGTCCTCATAGTCCCAAAGGCCAATATTTGTATCAGTGACTTCTGACCATACATAAGTGATCTTACTCTCTGAGGCCTTGCTCTTAATGTCCAGCTTAACCCTCTCTGCATCAGACAATGAAGACCCAGTTGCTACCTTACTTGATTCAGCCTGCACTCAACATGAAAACCATAGTAAAAACCATAGGAAAGCAAGGTTAATCCATCAAAACACCATTAGAATGCATCTTAGATAGTCAAGGTGTTATTAAAATTCATATAAAATGACCACAAAAATTTTTGGGTTTCAAGACCATCTACGGAATCTGAGCCAGAGAGGAATTTTGAGAAATTCTAGACCGATCAGATTCCAACAGAAAAAACTGAGAAACACCTACTTAACCATCAAACCTGATCATTTTTAATCAATAAATCATATGAGGGATTCAAATATCACATGAAATAATCATCAAATGCATCACAAATTATAAACGAATCCAATTATTTCATGTTCATTTAGATTTCACAAAATTTTGGGGAAATCCGTGAGGGACGGATTTTCGCGAAGAACGGGCCAAAGAGGATTTTTGGAGGATCAGGGAGATAATAGATTTCAAAGAAATCTGGACTTGACAGACATCCGCGGTATAGGCAAAGTTCCAAACCAATGGGGATTCCCAGAATGCAGGTTTCTGCAAGAGTTGGGATCTCACGGAGAAGTCTTAGCGAAGCCACGAAGTTATGCTGAAAGATGCTATCAGAAAAGGTCTCGCCAAGACATGGTGGTTTCGGTGCAACATCCTAGCAAACAACGATATAGAAAACAATACCAATATGATCAAAGGACAGTTGGGGTAAGGTCTTAGTGAATGCTTCATGTCTCACCGACTGATGGGTCCAAGCAAACACTTCAGCCAGACTCAAGTTTTCGATAGGAGGTCCCTACGAAGTTGCGATGTTCTACCAACTAAGGCTTGGTTTGAATTCAGCCAGAGGTCTCAGTGAAAAGATCTGGGCTTGCTAAGAAAAGAAGGCCTCACTACAACATCTTGGCAACCATTAGGAGCCTCGTCGAAAGAAAATATTTTAGCAAGAGTAGGGAGCTCGCAGTAAGGTCTCAGCGAAGTATGAATGTCTCCCTGACATAAGGTTACTCGACAAGAGTAGGATGTGTTTGGCTAAAGGTCTCACCAAAAGAAAAATTCCTAGCGACAGAATAGAAGATCGGCAAGACTGTAGGAACCCGGTATGAGCTCTTGGTGATGAGGCTTCTCTTGTCGAAAGCAAGTAGGAACAAGCATGTCGATGAGACATCTCCTCACGGGGTGAGGTCTCGACGAAAGTAAAGGTCTCACCGATGGAAGGATACACAAGATTTCATCAGTGTAAAAATGATAGTGTCACGATGATCCAACATGAACCTAGGAAGACCACTTTGGCAAACCTCAAGGTGGTTGATATGATATCTCAGCGATCTCAAATGGTCATAGTGAAGGGAATCCAGAAGGGATGGAGAGTCCTGATTTCATCCAGACACTGAACCAACTATGGATTTTAAAAAGTTTAACTTAGGGCAAGTCGGGGATGGACCTCTCATGAATTTTATTTGCATTCTAGGTCAATCCTAAGATGAAATCATGCAATATGGCACTGCCCTAGGTCCGAACCCTATTCATCCACCATTAGCACATAGGCAAGCTCATAATTTAGTTGTTTCCACTGTTGAGTCATCACTAGGGTTTACTAATTACTCTCAGGAAAGATTCATTAAAATGCATATGGACACATGAACTCAAAACCCACTTGGGAGATGACAAAGGATGCAATACTAAACAACCCTAGCACGAAATAAACAAATACTCAGGAATTCAAATCCCACAAGCCCCCACAATACCAACATTCCATTCATAATTCAATTCAAAGTAGAGCAATTAGGCACATACCATTATAAAGCGGGAATTGATCTCAGAAGTAGCAAACGTGAAGCTCAATGGGGTCTACATTGAATAGATGCATGAATGCACCAGAAACCGCTACTACAAACAACAGTTTTCCTGAAAATCCCAAAGCAAAACCAACAGCTCAAAGAAAAAACTCTAAGGACGCAACTCTCAATTCAGACAATGACAAATAGTGAACATAATGGCACAAAAGATCTCAGAAATCAAGCAAAATCTAGCCTTCAAAGCACGTATGAAGCCATTAATACAATCAATAAGACAACCAGAGAAGGGATTCAGGAATTTGACAATAGGGCAGAATCCAGGAAAATCCAACCCACACGGAATTCTGTGAAGATCAAAAATTCCCAAGCAACAAGATCCGACCGGAATCCAAGCAAGATCTAGGAAAATCTGACCAAGGTAGAAAATCCTGAATCTGAGCAAAAGCCCAAAATTTATCCAAAACTTAAGATTTTCAATGGATAACCAGGGGGAAACACTTGGGCAATCAAAATAAACTGTTAGAAGATTAATCTTTACTTGGTAAAGGTTATTCTTTAATTGTAATTATTTATTAACTTGTAGGAATATTCTGAAGGAATCCCTACAAGTCTTTTGTCTTTTTTGTCATCTCACACATGTGTGAGGATGGCTTATTTTTAATTCCTTTATTAAGGAATATTTGTAACCACCTCCTTAAGAGGTGACACTTTGCACACACATAGATGAATGGTGGCATTCATTGAGTTGGGAGTTACATTCTAACTCCTCCTTCTCACCTCTACTTGCTGAGGTGCCTCTCCTCTCATTCTTTAAGATTCAAGCAAGAAAGCTAAGGCTGAAGCTCTCTCTCTCTTTGTATTATTCTTTAGGAATTTTTCCTCCATTCATAATATTGGGGTTTTTTCTTGTTTTTTCCCCTTAACAAATTCTTGTGTCTCTCTTGCTTTGGTGGTGTTTGGTTTGACTACTTCAATTTATTTGGTAATCTCTTTCCTTCAAACAATTGCTCTTTATTAGTACTTTCCATTGCTCTTTTCTATTTCCTTTCTTGGTATCAGAGCTTGGTATTACTAATATCTTGTGAGCTATATTGTTGAAGGTTTACCAGATTTTTCAGCACACCATTGGAGACACTCTCAAAGAGGAGAAGAAGAGCTAGTGTCTAATTTTGGTTGTTTTTTGTCTTCTAACCCTTGTGCAGATTTTTTTTATCTAAAGTTTTAAAGTATTTTAGTTTGCATGCATACTTAAGTTTATGCAATTTTTTTAAACCCTCAAATAAAGGGTTATAGTTCAAAGTTTTAAACACCCATTTTTTGCATGTTCAATTTTTTGTAAAAAAAAAATTTTTTTTAGGGGCTCTAACCCTAGTTCAAAAATTCTTTTAGCAAAAGGCTAATCTACTTTTTTTCAAATCTGTATATTAGATCTCTAAAAAAAAATATTTTTGTTTTTAACCCTTGTGGAGGATTTCTTATGTAAAGATTTCTAAGTTCTTTATTTAAAATTTCAAATCTATTTGCTTTGCATGCATATTTTATCTTTTAATTTTTTATTAAAAACCCTCAAATAAAGGATAAATCTATTTCATTTTTTTTATATAAAAAATTTCATTTACAAATCTATTGCTCATTTTTAAAAATAAAAATAAAAAATTTAATCTTATTCCTAGTTCTAGTTTAGAAATCATTTAGATTGCAAAAAATTAGTTTGCAAAAATTTGATTATTTTGATAAACAAATTGTCTCTGCTTTTGTATTTAAAAAAAAAAACTAAAAAGCTTTAAACATATTATGTTTTTCTTAATCATCTTTCTTTTCAAAGTTTAAAAAATAAATACCAAATATTAACAAATAATAAAAAATAAAAACAAAATTAAAATATTTATACTATAAATAAATAAATAATTTTATCAGGCTTCAGTCTCCTTTTGTAGGCCTCTGCTCCGCCGACATTCACCCCATTGCCCTCTGTGAGCATCACTTGTTCTTCCTTTTGCAGCCTCTCGTCCTGTGCTACCCTCTTCAACTGTGTGTTCTCTCATTGTTGTTTCAAATACCCTAAATTATCATCTTTAAATTTCCATTCTAAATAAAGTTGAATGTGCTTTTGCCCGCCCATTTTTTTCAAAATCTTAAAATCCCGCCCATTTCATATGTCCGCCTATTTCTTTAAAAGAAGAACCTTTTAATTATTCATTCTTTTAACTGCCCACGTATCCTTGTTTAAAAGTTCTTCCATTCCTTTCTTTTTAAAATAAATAAAAGGTCAATCATTTTAGTTTGTTAATAATTTTTAGTTTAGTATGCTTTTAAAGTCTTTATGTAATAATTGCATGATATTAAAGTTTTAATCTTAAGATATTGATATTTAATATTAAAACTTTTATAATTTTTTTTTAATATTAAATAAGTTTTAATTTTAATGATTAATAACAATATTAATCATTTAAATATATATCATTTTTAAAAAAATTATAATTCTTAGTATTGTTAATCAACATATCAAGCAATATAGTGTTTTTTTAAATAATTTATTTTATGATTTTTTTTTAAATACTCCATTTAAAGTAAAGGTATTCAATTTTTAAGATTTTTATTTTATTTTAAAAAATTCAATTTAATTTTTTGAAGTTTTTTAATTAATTATTAATAAGGATTTTTGAAGTTTTAAGAATTATATGAAAAGGAGATTATTTTTTAAAAAATATTATCTAAAGAGGCTTATTTTGTTCTAAATAATTCTTTTTTAAAATATTTTTTTTTAAGATTTAACTTAATCAAGAGGGATTTTAAAAAAAAAGCAAATATTTACAATAGTTATTTCTCTCATAAAGTTGTGAATTTTTTATTACAATCATGTCTACTTTAATTTCTGAAATTAAGTAGAATTCTTCTAACTATCATTCTTGGAAAACTCATATCTCTTTCATTTTAAACATCTTTTGGATGTTGCTACAATTGAAACTGATCCATCTACATCCAAAGATGAACAAAAAAATAGAAAGTTCATGTCTTGCCATTTTTACTTACTGTGACAATGGAAATTAACATACTTGTATAAAATGCACTTATCTTTTTTCTATTTCGAAAAATAATTATGCTTATGTATATCTATTCAATATTTTGGTTAAGCTTTTATCTCTTTCTTTTTCTTTTATTTTGTCTAAGTAATTAGACCTTTTTTAAAAAAGATAAATAACTTTGCATAAGGCATTTTTAGATTATTTTTTTAAATTTCTCAATAGAGTATTTTTTTTTTAGACATTTTTAAAAATTGTCTTTTAAATAGGCATTTCTTAAAAAAAATCCTTTTAAAATAACTACACATGTACTTTATTATTGGACTTGATTAACCCGATAATAGTGTACTTGTTTTACTCAATTATATTTGGAATATGAAAAGGGGATATTCATGTAGTCATGAATGCATGAGTATTGTCTTAATGACTTATTTATACTTAATAATTCTTCTCTTCATAGTATGCATTTCCCATTATTCCATCACAATTTTTTTTTTAATATTTTTTTTATAACTTAAGGTGGCTTGATTTGTGGCTTGAGAAATTATCATTCTCTCTACATAAGTCTTGATCTATTACAATCTTTAAAAAAAAAAAACCTAGTGTTTCCTTCTCAACTACAATTATGTTGTTTTGATAAAGGGAATTTGATATTTTATTGTCTCATTAATTTGATATTGTGCCTTATTGGTAAATTTGTCATTTTGATGGATTTATTTCATCTATATATTTTTGAAAATTAAAAGCTCATTGGAGTATTTGCCTTCTTGATGGATTTATTCCATCTATATATGTTTTGCAAATTAATCACTTTATTAAGTCTCAATGGAGCCTTTACATATATATTTTATGTGCTAGTCACATTTGCAGTAATGTTGCATAGGGAGCCCTATCTATAATGAATCATATATTTTATCAAGTCTCATTGGAGTTTTTATACCATTATTAGGACTATTGATAGTGATTTTTTTTACTAAGGCACTATGGTTTTTTTTTTTAAAACCATCTTTAGGACTAATTTTCAAAGTCCTTTATTATTAATCTTGATACAATTTCCCTTTACAATACAACAAATGATGTAGTGAGAGGAGACCTAGATCCATTATTGCTATGTCTATATATTTATATTTTATAATTTGGGCTATGCTTTCTTTCTATCTCATGGTTTCATTAGAAGTAAAAATGATCTAAATTTATATATTAAGCATAGTGAAAATGATATTGTGATAATGATTTAATTATCACTTCTAGTTCTAACATTTTGATTAGTGATGTTAAGTCTCAACTCAATCAACAATTTCAAATGAGTGATTTGGGCCTTTTACATTATTTTTTTGGGTATGAAAATTTGGAAAACGCCTAAAGTGTTGGATTGGTTTCTAGATTTATGTCTAAACCACAACAAACTCATTTTAAAGTTGCAAAAATAATTTTAAGATATGTTAAAGGAACTCTTAATCTTGGTCTCTCTTTATGATGCAAATTTTGATTTTTCTTTAAAAGGTTATACTGAGGTGATCCCAATGATGGGATATCCACTTGTGGTTATTGTTTCTTTGTTGGATCAGGTGTAATCTCATGGAATAGTAAGAAACAACAATCTACTTCTCTTTTTTCTACAGAAGCTGAATATAAAGGTTGTACCAATGCATCCAAAAGAAGCATTATAATTAAGAAGATTATTTGAAGGCTTGAGTCTACCTCAAAAGGATCCTACTCCTTTATATTGTGATAATCAAAGTTCTATTTTTCATGCAAGGACCAAGCACATTGCTCTTCAACATCACTTCATTAGAGAGCAAATTGAAGACAAGAAAATTTCTCTTTTCTATTGTAAAGGTGAAGATCAAGTTGCAAATATTCTCACCAAAGCTCTTTGTAAAGATAAATTTCTCTTTCATTGTAAAAATCTTGGATTACAACCCATTGAAGGGTTTGATGTAACCTCCCCAAGTAAAGCTTAAGGGGGGATGTTAGAAGATTAATCTTTACTTGGTAAAGGTTATTCTTTAATTGTAATTATTTATTAACTTGTAGGAATATTCCAAAGGAATCCCTACAAGTCTTTTGTCTTTTTTGTCATCTCACACATGTGTGAGGATGGCTTATTTTTAATTCCTTTATTAAGGAATATTTGTAACCACCTCCTTAAGAGGTGACACTTTGCACAACATAGATGAATGGTGGCATTCATTGAGTTGGGAGTTACATTCTAACTCATTCTCACCTCTACTTATTGAGGTGCCTCTCCTCTCATTATTTAAGATTCAAGCAAGCAAGCTAAGGTTGAAGCTCTCTCTCTCTCTTTGTATTATTCTTTAGGCATTTTGCCTCCATTCATAATATTGAGGTTTTTTCTTGTTTTTTCCCCTTAACCAATTCTTGTGTCTCTCTTGCTTTGGTGGTGCTTGGTTTGGCTACTTCAATTTATTTGGTAATCTCTTTCCTTCAAACAATTTATCTTTATTAGTACTTTCCATTGCTCTTTTCTATTTCTTTTCTTAAACAATTAAGAACGTGCCTGAGTAAGACAAAAAACCTCAAAAGAAAGGGCCAGAACACCAAAACTGAAGTGAAAGAGGGTCCCTACTTATAGCGGGGCATGTGTGCAAAAAAATTACACAATGCCAAAACAAACGAATTCGAGGAGACTCTGAGTGGATGGATTAGGTTCGGTAAGATGTCTTTCCAACCCGATGGTGTCTCAGCGACAAGGAGGAAGCTCGGCGAGAGTGAAAGAAATTGGCAAAAAGTCCTGCCAATACAAAAGAGTCTCGGCAACTATGAAAGTCACACTGAAGCAAGAAGAGCTCGAGCCTGAAGGATAAGGAGGATATCGGGGAGACTCCAAAAGAAAACAAAAGCTTTTCCATGTGGTCTCAGTGAAAGGATAAGGTCTCACCAATTGGGAGAAGTCTCAGTGAAATGAAGAGGCATCGACGTAGCAGTTGGAGCCCACTAAGAAGTCTCGGTGACCTCGAAGTGTCTTGCCGAAAGGAAAAGGAGCTCGTAGAGAGGAAAGACGTGTGCCAAGAGGTCTCAGTGAAATGAAGGAGTCTTGCCAATGGGTTTTGCGGACTCGATATGACTTCTACTGCTCACCGAAACGTCTTGTCGACTGCCATATGCTATGCCGATAACTGTTAAGACAAAATCGCATTGGGGAGACACAATGAGTGTCTCACCAACATGAGAACCAAGATGGGACATTGACCAATTGACCACCTAATGAAGCTCATGTGGTGTATGTTTGACCAACAGAGGAAACCAAAAGAGTGACTCATTGGCCCCTTTGATCGATTGACTACTCCTGCAAGTGAAGATCAACATAAAGCAAGCAAGGTGGATTCATTCTCAGATCACTAAGGGATGAATCTGCTTAGGCGATGGCATTCAGATCTATAAGAAAGGGCCTGATGGTGCTTCTAGAAGATGGTCAACGTACAAATAAATCCAAAACAGAAAGGAAGCAAAAAAGAAGAAGAATCTATGACTCACAAGGACATCTGTAATGACCACTGGCAAGGAGGTAGATCAACATTAATGAAGATATTCTGAGTATTCAAGGCAACCCCAACAGAGTTCAAAGGTGGACACGGAGACAAAAGAGTAAATGTTGTAGTTGCAAAAGATCTAAGGTCATCCCTGGGACAACCTTTCAGCAATATGGACAGCAGGGCTTCACTTTGAATGCAATTTTGACTTTCCTTGATAAGATTTGAAGGCTGACTCTCCTATAGTCTGCTAATATTTTGTAAACCCAAATGTAGGGGACAACACATTCATGTTGGTACATTCTATATATAAGGAATTCTTGCCTCTTTGTAAAGGTTAGCACTTCTAGATTAGAACTTCTAGGGTTAGATAACTTCTAGACTAAGAACTGTTTAGATTAGAACTGTTAGAAGTTAGTTAACAAAAGGAGATATAGTTGCATCTTGATACTCAGTAATGAGAGCTTCTCTTGTCTTCTTGTTTAGCAATTAGATTTCAGTACATATTGTAATGTATTTTCTAAGCTCTCTTAGTGTAGTTGGAAATAATTTGGAGAAATAGATTCTCTATACACTGGTGATTGTGCCAACTTTGTAAATATTGCTTATTTGTTTTATTGATAGTAGAAGCAATCAGAGTTTAATATACTTCATGTTGTGTTCCTGAATGATATTTGTCTTAATTGATCATTTGATTTGTGAAGTCTTCAAGGAATGAAATGTTATTTGTGTTTTATTTAAATGGTAGCCAAAAAATCTATTATTCGAATTAGCACTGAGAATGAAAGAGGTTGTGTGTCAATCACAAGCTTATCTTGTTTTGCAATTTTAGTTTATAATTCCTTGAATTTAACAAGTCTGGTTAAGATCGGATGAACTATTGTTCTTTTCTGTTCAAAAACCCTAATCTATCTTTTGTTGTTTCTTTAAAAACCCTGGTTAAATTAGGTTTTATTTCATGCTTGATCTTAGAATAATCCAGAAGCTCACACCAGTAGGCCCCTTCAATATTACTGTTGCATTGACCACTGAGTAACATCAGCACAGTTGATATCCAACTACAAAGACCTTGGTAGCTAAGGCATCCATGTGTTGCCTTTCTCTTTCAGGAGAAGTAGAATAGTAATATTCTTCTTGCATTGTTGTGGTGCCAAAATCATCATCAACACTTCCCATCACTCCACCAAACCATTTGTCACCATCCCCCTCCTCCATCATATCAACTCAAAACAACTATCCAAATCCATTTTTAATCCTCCAAATATATTTTGGGTCCTTATGTCCCACCATGCACCATCACACATCCTCCATAAAATAAGTCCATTTTCAGCCCTTATATCCCAAAATACCATCCTCCATCTCATATCACTCATCCCTTCATCCACTAATCACCTATCCCTATGGCCCATTATGAAAATCCAACTCTCACAATCCCTAATTAGGATCAACAAAGGAACACCTACATGAACCTCATTCAACATCCTCCATCTATGCACCATATCCAACATCCTACCTCTATCACTCCACTCATATTCCCTCCACATAATCCAACTCCTCACACCCATCCGTTTCTATTGGAAGTAGTTTGGATGCAAAATTAAAAATTTATACAATAAATAATCCACATGAATTTAAAGATCGCCATGTCCCCTCAAAAATACATGATGAAGAAAATAAAAATACAATCTAAAATCCAAATCAAACCCAAAGGCTACAAAGTCCTGCCAAAGCAAACATCAAAACCATGTGGATCCAAAAGAAAAAGATGCAAGGAATTCAATTGAAAAATCCACAATAGAATCTAAATTTTCTAATCCAAAAGCTAATCATCCCCATACTTCATTTCCTAAATCTATTTTGGGTCCTTATGTCCCAAAATGCACTATACCAACTCCTCCATCATACCAACATTTTCCATCCATTCCTCCTATCATTCCACATCCATCACAATATGTGCCAATGTTGGTCCTAACAACATATCCTCATCACACTCACCTCCCTTAATTTCATCTATTAACTTTCCAACATCCTATCCATTGCCAAACATATCTCACCCATCAAATCCCTTTAATCCATTCCCTTGCATAATCCATCCATCCTAATGTGGTTGTACCAGCATCCAATAATTCCTTCACACAAGGGATCTTATTACTTTAGTATGGAACTTGATGTTTGAGTCCTTCCTCCATCCGCTTTATCCTCTATCTTCCAAATCAACTTATCCACATCCCTATCCTCATCCATCTCCATCCAAAACCTTTGTTGAACACCTAGAATACTGAGAGGGGGGGTGAATCGATATTCTCTTAAACCATTCAAACATTAAACATCCAATCAACAAAGCATATTCAATTGTAATAAAGAAATAAAGCATGAAACATTCACAAAATCACATAACACATGAACACTAGGATTTTTACATGGAAACACCAAAATGGGAAAAACCATGGTGAGGGTTAGCTCATAATATATTATAACTAGTTATAGTTTATTTATATAAGTACTCACTTCAGGTGGACTCACTTTCCAAGTGGACTCATTTTCCACAGTGATAGAGATAGAAGAGATATGGTGGCTCATAGCCAATTTTGAACTATTACAATTGTATCTTTCATATGCATGAATACAGTCCCATTGAAGCACAATAAACAATCTTTATCTAATTTTGATTCAACACTCTACCTCACTTTTCATTCACATAGTTCTAATCTTCAACACAACATTCACAACTTAAATTCACTCTTCTTTGATGAAATTCACATGTAGAACATTCACAACACACATTATATATTCATTTCATCATAATAAAAACTGAAAAGATCCAACATATATATCTACATCAAGTACAACATCAATTAGGTCAGCCTAATTAGATGTAACCCCCAAAATATAACTTGTTGGCTCCAAAAATTTCATACATATTTCATGCCAAGATGAAAAACTAAAAATAACTTACAACAGGTGGACATGGACCTATAATTGATCCCACATAAGACTAAAATATGTATTTAGCCTCCACATACCATCAAACATATTAGGTCAGCTCCACATAAGACCTCATACCAAAAACCTTCAACTATGTATCCAAATCTCCACACATGGACCTCAAAACTCAATTCCAATTGGAATCCATACTCTACTTCCATCTGAAAACTTATCTTCAAGAATGCAAGGTCAAAAACTCATCTGTGGAGAAATGTGGAATCCCCCACACAACTGTATTATACATAAAACAATTATAATTTTTTAGGCCGAACTCTGTTACTCATAACTTTCAAACCACTTGAAAAAAATGATGAAATCTTGGAATCAAATACATTTATCATCCACAAAAATTATGTTAGAAGCACAAAGTGAAATCTTCATTTGTGGAGTGGTGCAGACCCAAAAATGGGCACACTATTATATTGTATACACATAATTCACACTTAGTCAATTTCCCATTACAAGTATCTTTACCGAACCAAACCACTATGCAAAAATGTCTTCCTCAACAACTCAAAAACCTATTAGAAATGATCAAAATGATCTGCAACTAAAATCTTCATGTAAGTTATAATGTTGACATTAATGACAACACTGCAACACATTATTATGTACCTTTCATGCCTATGTTGCAAAACAACATCATCAATGACATTCTTCCAATAATCTCCCCCTTTTTCATTGATGGAAACATGCCAAAATATCCAAAACATTATCCAAAATCTTCTTCCCCTTTGACACCAAGGGCAAAGGGCACCTATACAAACTATTCTAACTTTCACTGGAGCTCCCCCTAAGAAATATAAGCATATATAAAGATTAAAAAATAATAGATTGACTCACCCTTGAGTCATATACTAGAGAAAAACCCCAAAACTATACTAGAAACAAGACCATAAAGTCCACACATGTACAAAGAATCTAAATTGAAATAATAGGAAATGCATACAAAGTGAGAAATAAGTTAACTGGAGGTGGTTGACACCTGCAATGTTTGGAAATGTGATTACCATTCTTTCCTTCCATCTTCCCATTCTCTCCTAGCTTATGCAAGAAATCTATTCTATGTTTCAAACTCCATAAGCAACTCTTCTATCTCTTCCAAAGTACTAGGTACCAAATTCATCTTCTTGGTTTTGTCCACACTTAAAAGAGCTTTTGAAACAAGTATACATTTAGGATTGAACAAATCCCATACCTCTCCAAACTGTAGAATAATATGTTCTTTCTGTGCTTACAATTAAAAGAATTAATTACATAGATATTCTACTGCATTCCTTTTCACACCGGTTAGGTCAAGTGTTGGATCATAGTCACTTGGGGAAACATCAATTTGAGACTCAATAGAGTCCATCTCCTTCTTTATGCTCCATTTTTCTCTGGGCCACTTCATGCTATACTGGTATAGAGCCTTTGCCTCATCAACACATCCTTCAACATCCTTTAACAATTATGAAAACTTGTTATGTGTAATGGCACATTTCAATATAATTTATAACATTCGTTTATCATTGATTCTCTTCTACACTTCCTTCTCTACTTCTTCCTTCAATCTAGATGTATAAACCTTAATTGAATCAATCAACAATTTGAAATTTTCCATACTGAAGAGAGATGTTCCTATACTTGCACTAGGTATGGTCTCTTGTAAAGTTTTCCCTAATTCTTCCATTAGTTATCTACTTCTTTGGTGTGTTTCAATGATTTCTTTCCTCACAAATGCATGAAACATATCTCCCAGTTGTAGCTTGTGGATGGAAGAGATCTTGTCCAAATCAATGTTACCTTGTTGCATCGACAACTACAATAATTGTGAAGACATAACATGTTGGAACTTGGGTTGCATACTTAAAATATTCTTCAAGGAGTCTCTGGAGGAGCTGAAAGATTCACCTATAACCTTAGTTGTTTCCATAGCCTTTCCCTTTTCCTTGGCAATTCCAGAGACAACTGGTTTTTCTTTTTTTGTATGTGCATCTCCAAATGCATCCTTATTCTTGTCTTCATCTTTTTCTTCATGTTCTTCTTCTTTCTTAGAATCATCATTTTCTCCATTATCATCCTTTTTTTCCTCCTCTATAGTGTTTTTTGTACTTACCAGAGGAGTGATGGTATTTTCCTTTGCAATGTCTTCTCTAATCACTACATCCTCAACATTTCTTTTTGCCATATCCTCCACTTCTAGAGGTGTGTTGTCTAGTACAACTTCTTCATTTGCATCATTCTCATGTTGAGCATCATATGTTTTCACATATTATTCAATGTTTGGTTCCAGAGCATGGGTATCCATATTCACTTCTTCTCTAATCTCTAGTATCATCCCTAGTTTTGAGTTATTTCTTCTACTTTGTCATTGCTTTCCTTTCTAAACCTTTCAAGATCACTTTGATATTTTCCCGCAAGGGTTGTCACCCTTTTCTTTGTACTTAGCTCCTTACTAAATATTGTGGCCAATGTGGCTTTGTCATCCTCAGATAAAGGAGCACTCACTCTTTCCAAAGCTTCTTCTTTTAGCCTTTCATGTTCTTTTATAGCTTCTTGCCTTCTTTCCAACAAGATGTTCCACAAATCTTTAGGTACATGTTTCTTGATGTTTCGCATCTCCACCTCAAGAAAAATAATGCATTTGACTATAGCTTCAATGATGGTGGCCTTTTCTATTTCATTTGCATATTTATACAAGGCTGTGATTTCTCCTAACATTTAATTTTGTAGAATTCTATTAGACAGTTCTTCTAATTTTATGGGGGGATGAGGCCTTACCAATTCTTTTTATTTTTGTTCTTTTCCTTCAACTAGAATCTTCTTTATTTCTGCATTCTTCTTCTTCTTCTTCAGAGAATCCTTCTTGGATTCATTCTTCTTTTCCCTCATATGTTTCTTAAATGCTTCTTTTTCTTTCTCTACTCTTCACACTCAATGTCAATTATATCAACTCTTATTCTTTTTGAACTAGATTCACCTTGTGAAAAATCACTTATTCTTCTCTAGACCAACAGTGGTCCCTCTTCTTCCAACTCTTCTTCTTCTTCTACAAAATCAATACATATCCTTCTCTCTCATAGCTTTTTTTTTACTCTTCTTTTGGCTGAGGCATTAGGTGGTGTAATAGGGGAAATTTTCTTCTTCTTAGCCCTTGAAGTTTGTACTACCAAAGGGGATCTCTTGCTTATCAGAGGGCTATCAATAGTCTTTCTCTTTTCTCCAATAACTGACACATTCCCATAGGAATTTTGGACTATAGGAGGAGTGGTAGCAATCCTACTAGGTCTTCTTGTGCTTCCAGATGCTTTTTCAACACTTAAATCTATCTTAGCTCTTGTTCTTTTGATATGCCAATTTCCTTTGCATATATATCAACCATCTTATCAACATTCTTCTTGATTATAGGTTTTCTTGGTTCCATGTCTACCTCCATAGAATTTTCTTCATATGTCTAGGACCTTGATTTAGTTTCGCCCTTTAGAATCTTCAACAAGATGCTAACATAACCAATTATTTCCTATTCATTGATTTCATATCATAGTGCAAGGATCCATACTATTCTGGATTCTACTACTTCCACCATACTTTCATTTGTTGACAATAGGAAAATGATGTCATTGTGATATTTTTGAACCATTTTTTTAGGTATCCTATTCCTTTCATGCATTCTCCTTTGAAATACTACAAAGAAAGAAATAAGAGCATCATCTTGTGCCTTCCCATCTCCAAGTCCTATCATATGGTCTCTAATCCAATGGGTAATAGGTCTACTTCTAAGCCATGCCACACTCCAAGTTTTGGGTAGTTTCTTTAGAAAGTATAAAAGTAAACATACCACAAAAGTCCCATACTTGAATACATACATCTTTTCCTTAGTTTTCTTTAATTCTCGAAGAATTGTTTCCTAAGTGTTGACGATGATTTCACTTGCTGAAAACTGTTGGAAAAACAAGGATAGAAAATTGAGAGGGGGGGGTGAATCAGTTGTCACAAAATAATAAACTTTTCAAACTTTACTTAACTTAATATCAGATCTGATGAATAAACAATTAACACATCAGAGAGACAGAGAAAACCAAGATTTTTTACGTGGAAACCCTGTTAGGGGAAAAACCATGGTGGATGTTAGTCCACAATATTATACCCTGTTAAAAGTATAATGAAAATAATAAAGGGGAATGCACATGCATTCAGGCACACTGCCTAGAGCTCACTGCTTAGTTACATAAGGGGTTCACTACCCAACAATATAGAATTGTATTAAATCAGAAGGGTATGAATTGAGAAAATAGCTTTTGTACAAGCCTGATTATAGTTCTAATTAAGCACATAAAACTCCTTCACTTTTCACTCAAACTACTTCACAATTCGCTCGGTCTTCTTCACACTCTACTTTGCAACCGAATGATATTCGGACATACACACATAGGAGCACACCCAACACACTTTACACCAATGAAACAATCACTCCTATATATCTGCATCATGGATTACATCAACAACTTAGACGACCAGAAAAATAAAACATATTTGCAATGTCGAACCAAATTTACAATTAAATTTTCAATGTGGATCTAAACACCATTGGCCAAAACAATGATGCGACCCAAAACAATATTCATGAGTGTGCCAAACATTGAAAATTTACTTTTCAAGGATCCACAGCATGTTACCACCATCTTGTCAGCCAAGAACATGAAAACCCAAATGTGCACAAGAAAAAAATATTTGACCACGAGCACACCAATCAATGTGGATGTACAAGAATGATGGAGAATGGTCTAGAAGCATCCAAGAACACCAGGAACTAATAGAGAATCACCCGCAACAACTGAGATTATCAAAATCACACAAACTTCACTTAGGAACACTGACAGAGACCACATAAATACTATCAAACCACAACATGATCAAATCTACATGTGGACCTTTGAAAATTCCAGTAGATGATCTAGATACTCTAAAAAATAAACCCTTTAGTCCACATCATCTGATCTTCAACATACATAACAAGACGCCTTCATGACCTACACCGTTCCACTGGGAACCTAGAACACTTTCTTTTACAATTTTCTCAATACCCTCGACATATACAACCTTAAATACACCAAATTCCAATAGTGTTGACATCAATGACAACCACATATTAGCAACACATGCACAACATCTAACAATCTCCCCCTTTGGCATTGATGGCAACACATGATGTGAGAAATACCATCAACCCAACACACTTGCTTCTTAACTACTTTTCTCCCATAAGGCTCTTCTCCTTGAAAGTTTTTTCACATTGCACTTCTCCCCCTTTGACATCAATGGAAAAGGTAACCATGAGATTTCCATATACACGCTTTGAACCACATATTTGCACATCTGACTACTCCCCTTGAGTAGCAACCATGGAAACATCAATCTAGAGTAGAATATAGCAATGTAGCTCACGGATTGATGCAAGTAAATGCATATTTTAGTTCTTATTAGGAGGGGTAATTACCCCTAGCATTCCTCTAAGATACTCAAAAGTATCCTTTAGCAATGGCTTAGTAAAGATGTCTACAATCTATTCTTTGGTAGGCACATATTCCATTCTGACTTCTTTCTCATTCACTTTCTCCCTCAAGAAGTGAAACTTGATTGATATATGTTTAGTCTTAGAGTGTAGCACTAGATTATTTGAAATATTTATTGCACTTGAATTGTCACAGTATATGGCAATAGGCTCTTCATATATCACCCTAATATCTTTCAACATTTGTTTCATCCATATCACTTGAGTACAATTATTTGCAGCAGCAATATATTCTACTTCAACAGTAGATAGAGAAATGGAATTCTACTTTTTGCTCAACTAGGACACCAACTTCTTCCCTAGGAAGAAAGAACCACCACTAGTACTTTTCCTATCATCTACATCTCCAACCCAATCCACATTAGTATATGCACTTAGAGTGAGATCATCATCTTTTGGATACCAAAGTCCAAAGCCAACGATTCCTTTCAGATATCTAAAGATTCTCTTAACAATAGTCACATGTGATTCTTTTGGATCAACCTGAAATCTAGCAACCATACATACAACATTCATAATATTTGGTCTAGTCTGGGTTAAATAGAGAAATCCACCAATCATTGACCTATATCTAGTTTGATTCACCTTAGGAGAATCATCATTCAGTGTTAGCTTGCATCTGGTCACCATGGGAGTACCAACAGGCTTTGATTCTTCCATACCAAATTTCTTCAGTAGCTCTCTCACATATTTGGACTGAGATATGAAAATTCCCTTGTCTAATTGGGTAACTTGCAATCCCATAAAGAACTTCATCTTTCTAATCATACTCATCTCAAATTCACCCTTCATCTCATCAGCAAACTTCATACATAGATTGTCATCTCCTCCAAAAAATGATGCCATCAACAAAAAATTCTATAATTTACTCTTTATCATGATCCAATTTGAAATATAAGTTGCTATCAGTAGTACCTTTAGTGAATCCAAGCTTCAATAAGTATTTGTCCAATCTAGTATACCAGGCTCTGGGGGCTTGCTTAAGTCCATATAGAGCTTTTGTCAAGTGGAAAACCATATCTTCCTTGTCAATTAGCTAAAATCCATCTAGTTGTTCAATGTATACTTCTTCTTCTAGTTCTCCATTTAGAAATGCTGACTTCACATCCATTTGATAGAATTTATAGTTCTTGTATGAAGCATAAGCAAGAAATAATCTAACAACTTCAATTCTAGCAACATGGGAAAAAGTTTCTTCAAAATCAACACCTTCCATTTGAGAATACCCTTTACATACTAGTCTTTCTTTATTTTGGACCACTTCACCTTGTTCATTCAACTTGTTCTAAAACACCCATTTATTACCAATCACATTTTTGTCTTTAGGTCTGGGAACCAATGTCCACATGTCATTCTTTTCAATCTGTGTCAGTGCTTCCTTCATAGCTTCCATCCAGTGTTCATCTTGGTAGGCTTCAGTGACATCTTTAGGTTCAATCTTGGAAATTAGGCAATACTCTTCTGCAATCTTTCTTCTAGTTTGCACTCCTTTATTCTTATCTCCTATAATTTGACTTTCAGGATGATTTAGCTTTACATACCTTGGAGTTTTGGGACTTTCACGAGCTTCTAGTTCTTCTAATATTTCTTTTGCACTTGCACTTGTCTGTGCTTCCTAACTTGATTTACCAGAATGAATTGAGGTTGCTTTATTGGAACATATGGAATAATCTGAAGTTGGTTCTGTATTTGAGAATGCTTCCCTTGGCTTGTATTGTCTTCATATAAATCATAACCATAATATCTGGATGATTTTTTAGATTCCTCATCAACTCTGACATTTTCACTCTCAACCATCTTTCTCAGTCTTGTATTATAGCACCGGTAGGCCTTTCTTTTAGTAGAGTAACCTAAAAATATTCCTTCATCTCTTCTTGCATCAAACTTACCTATATCACCATCTCTCTTGATATAATATTTTCTTCCAAAGATCTTGAAATATTTAACAGTAGGCTTATAACCAAACCATAGCTCAAAAGGGGTCCTACCAAAATTACCATTAATATTTACTTGGTTTAAAGTATACACAACAGTGCTTACAACTTCACTCCAATAGATCTAGGGAAAATTTCCTTCTATTATCATTGTTCTAGCAACATCCAAAATTATTCTATTCTTTCTCTCTACAACTCCATTCTGTTGAGGGGTTCGATGAGTAGATAATTGTCTTTTGATTCCATGTTCTTCACAAAAAGAGTTGAACTCCCTAGAGGAAAACTCACCACCTTTGTCAGATCTCAAACACTTGATTTTCAGACCTTTCTCATTCTTTGCCATAGCCTTGAAACTTTTGAACTTTTCCAGTGCTTCACATTTTTCTCTTAAGAAGGAAACCCATATCATTCTAGAGTAATCATCAATAATCAACATAAAGTACCTTTCTCCTTGAATACTTTTGACTCTAGAGGGACCACAAAGATCAGTATGTAGCAACTCCAAAAGATCATTTGAATGAAACCGTTTGCTCTAGAAGGAGACTCTAGTCTGTTTACCCATTTGAAACTCCCTACAAATTGTGTTAGTAGGCTTCACTAACTTAGGTAGATCTCTTACTGCTTGAGTGGAGCTTACCTTGACAATGTTATCAAAATTTACATTGCACATCCTCCTATGCCACAACCAAATTTCATCTACTTGAGCAATTAAACAACTCCCACTATTAGTATTCAGGTGAAAAATATTACGTTTTTTCTTTCTACCTGTAGCAATCATATTGCCAAAACTTCCACGTATCTTGCATCTTCCATATTTGAATTGTATATCATAGCCTTTGTCCACTATCTGTCCAACACCCAAAATATTTTTTTCAGGCCTTGAACATAAAGAACATCATCAATGTTATCCTTACCACCAAGGCAAATAGAACCTCTACCATGGATCACACCAGCATTGTTGTCTCCAAATCTTACAACACCACCATCATACTTCTCTAGACTTACAAATTTGTTTTTATCACCAGTCATATGATGTGAGCATGCACTGTTAATAACCCACTCATCCTTTTCTTCAACTTGGGTTGCAAGAGCTTTCTCATATTTAGCAGATTCAGTAGCCACAAGATTATTTTCAACGATAGTAATGAAAACCCATTCATCTTCATTTCCATTATCTTTATTAGACTCATCATCAACCACTCCTTCATAAAAGTAACATTTCATTTGGAATCTAGACTTGTTAGGCTTAGATCTAGGAACTCTTTCAGGACATTTTGATGAAAAATGACCTATTTTACTACAAGAAAAAAATTTAATAGGAAACACTCCTTCATACTTACCTTTTCCTCTACCTTCTTTCTTTACATTCAGTGCTTCCAATTCTTTTACCTCTCTTTCTTTATCTTCAAGCTGTTTTAGTTCTTCATCATACTTGGATATCTTTTTGGAACATTCTCCTAAACCATATCTTTGCTTGTTACTTCCAAATACAATAGCCTTGAATGCAGATTTAGACTTTGAAAAAGATTCACCATATTTACTTAATTCAAAAGTAGCAAGCTTGCCAACTAGTATGTCTCTTGTTATCTTTGTTACTGATTGGAGCTCTTCAATAGCGTGAGCCTTCACTTTGTAGGAGGGAGGCAAGGATCTAAGTATCTTAGCCACAATTTCATCCTCATCTAGAGAACCACCGACACATCTAATACCCATCACTATTTCATTTACTCTTTGCATAAAAGAAGTGATATTTTCATCTTCACCCATATTCAGATTCTCATACTTTCCTTTCAAACTTTGGAGCTTAGCCATCTTCACCTATGCATCTCCTTCATACAAAGTTTCCAGCTTTTCCCAAATCTCATGAGCTTTCTGGAGTCCTATCACATTTTCCATCTTTGAATCTGTGAAAGCACTCACCAAAGCTTCAATAGCCATGATATTGTTCTTAGCTTCTTTGATCTCATTAGTAGTGGAGGGACCATTCTAAGGAATAACATATGAATTTTTTGTAATCTTCTAGAAAGCTTCACCAATACACCTTAGGTGACATTGCATCTTGAATTTCCATAAAGAGTAGTTAGTTCCATCAAATCTAGGACTGTCCTTCTTGTATGTTACCATCTCAGATCACCTCAAGATTTTAGACTTCTTCAGAGGAACTTGCTCTAATACCAATTGTTGGAAAAACAAGGACAAATAACTAAGAGGGGACGGGGGTGAATCAGTTGTCACAAAATAATAAAATTTTCAAAATTTACTTAACTTAATCTCAGATCTGATGAATAAGAAATTAACACATTAGAGAGACAGAGAACACCAATATTTTTTTACATGGAAACCCTGTTAGGGGAAAAACCATGGTGGATGTTAATATACAATATTATACCCTACTAAAAGTATAATGTAAACAATAAAGGGGAATGCACATGCATTCAGGAACACTGCCTAGAGCTCACTGCCAAACAATACAGAATTGGATTAAACCCGAAGGGTACAAACTAATAAAATAGCTTCTGCACAAGCTTGATTATAGTTCCAATTAAGTACAAAAACCTCCTTCACTTTTTACTCAAACTACTTCACACTTCGCTCGGTCTTCTTCACACTCTATTTTTCAATCAAATGATATTCGCACATACACACATAGAAGCACACCCAACGCACTTTACACCGATGAAAAAATCACTCTTATATATCCACATCATGGATTACATCAACAACTTCGTCGGCCAAAAAAATAAAACATATTTACAATGTCGACCCAAGTTTAAAATTAAATTTTCAATGTGGATCTAAACACTGTCATCCAAAACAATGATGTGACCCAAAACAATATTCACGAGCACACCAAACATTCAAATTTTACTTTTCAAGGATCTACAACACGGTACCACCATCATGTTGACCGGGAACATGAAAACCCAAACATGCACAAGAAAAGAATATTCAACCATGAGCACACCGATCAACGTGGACATACAATAATGATGGAGAATGATCTAGAAGCATCCAAGAACACCAGGAACTAACAAAGAAGCACCCATAATAGCTAAGATTATTAGAATCACACAAAATTCACTCAGGAACACTAATAGAGACCACAAAAATACTGTCAAACCACAACATGATCAAATCTACACGCGTACCTCTAAAACTTCTAGTAGATGATCTAGATACTCTAAAAAATAAACCCTTTAGTCCATAGTAGATAATCTTCAACGTACAAAATAAGACATCTTCATGACCTACATAGCTCCACTAGGAACCTGGAACACTTTCTTTTACAATTTTCTCAATATCCTCAACATATATAGCCTTCAATACACCAAATTCTAATAGTGTTGACATCAATGATAAACACATATTAGCAACACATCCACAACATTGAACAAAAACAAGTCGAATAAAATCTCCAAAGACAAGACCACAAAGATCCTATCCTTCTTGAAAGATATGGAACAAATACAAGCTAAAGGAAAATTCTACATTCCTAGGACAAAGATTGGCTTTTGTTCAATCCAAAGTCTCCGATATTAAGGCCATGGTTGCACTAGGGTCACCCTTAGGTAATGATGTGATATTGTTGTTAATCTCAAAGGGACTAAAGTTATTTCTAGCTTTGCTAAGAATTGTACACATTTCACATAAAATTTCACTTAATTCATATAATAACATCATGAAATCAAAAGATTCGACATAATATTTCATGAATATCACAAATTATTTGCTATCACTTAAGTAGATTTAGCATTAAGCATTCAACAACTTCATGGAAAATAAAAGATTTTCAACAAAATTCCTTCCATTCATTTAACTTATTTTTTGGAACATTTTCAAATATTTAAACATCTATTCTAAAACAAAGTATAAAAATACTAGAAAATAAAAGTTTCTCCTGGTTATTCTCCATGGATTCCCCAAAAAATTAATTAAAACAGAGCAAACCGCTTTATACTTCACCAAATTCCTTCACAGCTACATATAAAACAGTGCAAGCTTTTAAAGAGAGGGTTTCATTTAAGGACACTGAGTAGGTGCTATATGTACCCTTAAATGATGCAACATACAGTCTTGTTCCGTTGAACTTACAAAACCAGCTACAAAAGATACTGAGATAGGTAGCTATCTATTAAGCTTTGATATCAATTAATGTCTACGTGCATACAAAGTTTTATGTCGGAATGGTTTAGAAAATAGGAAAAAAGAACAAAACTTAGAAAAAATTTATGCTCCTCTGACATCCACAAGCTTCAAACTTAAATAAAAATGGAAATAGCTTTTTATAGAAACAAGGTCCTAGAAGTTCAACTTAAAATTCTATCCAGAGAATCAGAAACAACAAATTAAAATGTGTCATGTCGCATCTACCAGCTGTCATCAAGAACATTCTAGAATAAGTCAAGGCTTTGACTTCGTCTATAGCAACACTTTTCTTCATACTTCAACATGAACACTTTACATCAATCAAGGCTACTTGCTTCATTCCAAAACACTAGAATGAGGAACACCTACCAGGATTGGGATTAACCTGCAAATTCAAAATTGAAACAAAATAAACTTCATCATATTTTTAGTATCTAGTATCTGATTCTTTCTCTTTTCACTTATGACTCGGGCTCGAGGATTCTTCCTTCTTTCTTCAACTAATACTCTTAGAAAGTACTTAATACTTGATGCATGTGTTCTTTTGAAATTCTTCATATTGCTCTCCAAGTGAGCTTGAGCCTAATATATTCTTTAGTTACTAGAAGTGTGATATCAATTTTTTGTGCTTTGTCTACTTCATACTTGGCTATAACATTTCTACACTGTATTATCTCATCAATAACCTCTCATGTCAGCAATTGAACAGGATCTCTATTTATTATTTTTATCCATTCCTTGAAGGCTTTAGCTTCTTTTCCTTCTCATCCTAGTGTTTGGGGATCAAAACCTTGACATGTTAGTATTTCAATAAATTCTTGATTTTCACTAATCAATCTTTTGCACTTGACAGTGACTTTTTCAAATCCTTCAATACATTATATTAACATGTCACCTTCCCATTTCAACTATTTCTTCCATTTTCCTGACAATGGAATTTCATGTCTTGATATTACATTACTCTGTATTAACTCTTGGATATCTGACTACATGAGAATTTCAATGTTTCACCTTTCGTCAATGACTTGCTCCTAGAAAAATCTACATTCATCTTCAAATATTTTCAATTTATCTAAATAATGGCATGCTTCCTTGTACCTTCTTATTACATCTGCAATAAATTCTTCTCCCTGCTTTACCTAGTATTCAATCCATTCTTCAAACTTGTTCATTTTATGACAAACTACAATAATAACATCTACTTGCTCTTGTGACATCAACACTAGATGTTGGGGCAGTTCAGTTTGTTCTTGACTAGATAAAGTCAATGACTTAATGAAATGTTCCAAGGTAGCAATCCGTTATTTCAATTCTCTTTTCTTCTGTTTATATTTATGTACTCTGGCAATAGTAGCTGTAGACACCTAAATTTGGATCCTTAATTCATCCAAATTTATCCCCTTTTGTCTAAGCATCCACTTATTTGCATTAATTAAGTAATATCACTATTATTTAATTAATATGCTTAATTATGCCAAATCCCTAAGGTATCTAGTTAAATAAATAAATACCTCATCTCTTTAATCCTCCTTTTCATCAAATGAATTAAATAAATATGACATTTATTTAATTCCTCACATGTCACATCCCTTTCTTAATCCTAATTATTCTCCTAATCTCATCATTAGGGATGTGCACATTGCTAATCCTTGATTAGGATGTGTCACATCCTCCAACTTTTTCAAGTTGGCCTCTAATCTCTCTTAGCCAGCTAACCCTCCTCTATTCTGTCATTAACTAGCCTAATCAACCTCTCAAGGAATTTTTAATTCCTTTTATTCTTCCAAGGAATATTAAATTCTTTTTTCTCTTCCCCATGTGATCTTTGACTTGTCACATCAAGCCACATGTGAACTCTTCCTAATCTTCCACTTACCTCTAATATGCCATTAATTTGTCTAATCAAGTACTTCCACAACCTTAATCACTTAATTAAGTCAACCTAATCCCCATGTCATTTATGGAATGTGTCCCAAGTCAACCTTATTAAAGGCTTTAACCTTTGGAGAAGGCACTCCATTCCCCATGTGAATTTTTAATTCACATTTAATCCCTCAATGCATTCCAAAGAAATTTTAAATTCTTTCTCTCATTCACATGTAGATATTTGAGAAACTTTTAATTCCTCACATGTCCTTTCACCCACATGGGGACAAGGACTTCCTTTATGAGGAGATCTTGTCCAAATCCCAAGGTACTATGTAGTACCTCCATGTCATGTACTTTCCTTCCAACTCATTTCCACATCATCCTTTTGAAGCCACTTCACATGCAACATGTGAAGATGTGAGGGCTTGTGAGTTCTCAACTCACCATAGCCCTACATCTTGGCCTTATTGGTTTAATCCCAACCATCCATTTCTCTAGAGAATTCAAAATTCTCTATAAATACCCCCTCTTTTCTCTCATTTTAGAGGAGATCATTGTGCTAGCCAAACTCTTGCAAATTTTTCTCTTGAGACATACTTAGCCAAATACTTACATTTGCATCCATTATCACCTATTTTCCATTCATCTTGCATCTCTTTCCATCAAACACGCATACACTACATCAAAGATCGAAGGGCCAACTAAAGGACAACTCAACAAGGTAAAAGGTTCCATTTTGTTTTTTTAAGTTAATCATTTTCCCAATCTTGAGGTGTAGGGTGTTTATATTTTTTGTTTGCACTCTTTTGTTTGTTGCTCATTTTCTAACACGTATTTTTTCCCTATCACAGTAGCATTTAAATTCACTTTTATTTCCTCTAATTCTTGCTGCCACAATGAGTTTTCAAGGTTAATACTTGTTATCTTATACTCCTTAGGTGTTATTTATGGTCTTTCCTTGTCAGTTGTTGGGGTGGCTATCTGAATAGTTCTATTGCAATTTATATTTCTCTATATGGCATGCTTTATCTTTTCTTCGTGCCTAGGTTTAGGAGTACCTACTTTTTGTATGAAATTATTAAGATTCGAAGGTAATACTTCCACTTCCATTGGAGAAGCTAATTCCCTGATTAACCAATCAGGTGTATCATCAACTTACTATACCTCTGTAACATTTATTTTTCCATGTTTACCACTTGTTTTAGGAACTTCTTCTCTTTGACTTGCCACATTTTCTGAGATGGGGATTTCTGTAGTGATATCTAGCATAGATTCAAGATTGGTAGGGTTTGACACTGCCTTGTCTATTTGGAGACTTATAGTTTCCTGTCTATCTAGATTTTCTATTTCATCTCTCTAAACATTACCTTCTTTATTTACTACTACACCAACATTCTCTTTATTTTCAATTCTATCTCCTTTAAATTGTGCAACTTCTTCTTCTACAATTCTAGTTTCAACATGGCCTTTCTCTGATTCTTCAAAGACCTATGAGTGTTCATCAAAATTTTGCACATTGCCAAGTGAAGGCTGGGAATCAAGAGTATCTTCAAAAATTCTTTCATCAATAGGATCCTACTTTGCAGTCTCCCCCATTTCCATTTCAAGTACGCTAGGGTTTTGTGCCTCTGAGGTGAGTGTTCCTTGAATAAACTCTTCATCTTCAACATTTATGGGGTTAGACCCTGTATCTTTAATTTCGTCTATCACCGGGTGAACCATGGGTTTGTCTTTAGACTTCTTTTTTTTCACTTTCTCCCACATAGCACCCCATTTGTCCACTTGTTCTTTAATTCTAGCTTGATCTTCTTCAAAAATTTCCTTATAGCTATAGGAGTCAGTCCCAGTGCTTGTTTCATACTAGCCATATTAACAGAAGGGGGAGAGGTAAATAGTGTTGCAGACCTAGCTTGCGCACCAACATTTTATGTTGCTCCTGTTCCTTCATCAATGATTATTCTTGTTCTTGGTTTAGCTATAGAGGAAGATGCACCTTTAGGTCTCACTTTGATTTTTCTTTACCTACCTCTGCATATTTCTGTTTATCAAATGGTTTTATGGGACCCTATTGTCTTGTAGTTTTAGGCATTCTTTCTTCAATTCTAATACCTAGAGTTTCCTTACTAGTCTTTCTTTTCTTCTTGGTAGGATCTCCACTTTCAAAAGTAGTTTCATCTCTTTATTTCCTTCTTTTATCTTCTAAGAAGATAGGTTCAATTCCTCTTTCTCTCAAACCTTTGAAAAAATCATTAATCCAGTGTTGAGTATACTTTAAGACTAGTCTAGTGAACTCATCAATTGATGGAATATCTTCATCATCTACACCTGGGTCTAGAATGGGTTCATCATAAACCCTGTAATAATTGTAAATTTGGTTCAACACCTTACCATCATCTTCTTACAACTAGTCTAGGATTTCATAGAGTTTGAGCATCGAAGAAAATCTTAAAGTCATTCTTTCATATTTTCTTCTTCTTACCATGTGCTCATCTTCACAATTAAGCCAATAATCTTCTTAATGAGGCACATGAGCACGTAAACCAGCTATAAGTTTAGCAATATTTCCGTCAATATCATAATACACTCTCTAGAGTGGGAATTCTTCAAAATGGTAGGTCCTCAGTTTGTCTTCATACAAATCAGTTACTTTGATTGCATTGCACTTATAATTTCCTATTGTAATGTGAAATTTAAAAGAGGTTGTTTTGTGAGCATGGCTATAAAGAGCCTGAGATGGTTTTAACTATCTCAATAATTCCAATAAAATAATTTTATTTGTAGGATACCTGGGTAGCATGAATGGGTGTCCATCAAATCCCTCCACTCTAATGTAGGAGTAAGTTGGGAACTATATGTACCAACCTCCCATAGTTCGAATGGCACTTTGTGCTTCCAGGGATAATATTTTAGCTTTATCACCTTCCATCGTTCTCACCAATTTCATGGAGAAAAAATCACTAACCTTCATGTAATCATCTTCATACCCATGGATGGTGATCTGGGGTAGATGTACATATATCAAACTTTTTCCAACCTTTGTGCCCAAAGTACCAATCTGTTTCAACCCTTGTTTACTGGTTCTCATAGCACAAGAGTAAATAACATACAATGACATGTAGAAGCATTTGGTTTTGGGGAATGCAGTAATATGTTCATGTATCTCTCACTTATCAATTTTCCCCAATGCAATTCCACATAACCTTCTATCATGCGGGATATTATCATGAACATCTAGGGTTCAAATTTGATTACATCTCTTAAACCATCTACTCTGCTCAATAAAGTTATAATATATTTCATTTCTTGTTTAAACATAGACCTCTGAATTACCTTGGTCTATTGTGTAACTAGTTGTTGGCACCATTAGGTGCTCATAATTTCTCCATTACAATCTTCAGTGTTTTGATATGTCCTGGTCTTGGCCTTTAGGTCAACATTAAACATCTATGTATAAATGGGGAGACCAAATGTGTATGTGATTCCTTTCTGTGACAGGTCTATGTAAATTATCTATTCTTTCTCAACAATCCTCTTGGCTAGGTTGTAATGATTTATACATTGCATAACTAATTATGGAGCTTCCATTGCTGGCATAAACCTTCCTACAGGAAGTAACCCATTTTCCATAGCATTCTTGGTACATTGAGAAGCATTCTCTTGTAATAGCCATAAATGGATTTCAATGTCGGAAGACCATCCCATATGAGTGTTTGTAACTAGTACATTGATGGGTATGGCTTATGAACTTAAATACTTGAATTCATCTTTTGCCCTTGCTTTAGAAGTGCTCATTTTGTATATAATGTGCTCTGCAATTTTTAGAATATGTGTCTTTTGTGCGATTTAGGGTTAAATTTAAACAAAAATTACATTTCATAAAATTTTCAATTCATTTGCGATTAAATTTAACAAATCAGAGAATAATTAACATTTCAATTTCAGAATGGGAAATACCATTATCAAGATTTTTCAGCTTGAGAAACACTTAACAAAGTATTAGTTATTCGAAACATACATGGTTTCGGTTAATAATAGTGATTCTTCATAATGAAACTTCAAAACCCTTGGTAGCTGCATCTTGGTTTCTCAAAATTTACCTCTCTTTGCACACCAATGTCATTTTGTTAATTCAATGTCCTTAGCATATTTACAATATGATGTGAAGTGGAGTGTTGTAAAAGCAATTGCATGCTTGAGGTGGTGCCAAGTACATAGGTAGTTCACCACCTTCATTAATTACTTGTTATTTCGCATTAATTCCTAGAATGAAGGTGCAATCATTGCAGATTATGATTCAAATCACGAACACCTAGATTTCTGCCTTGGCTCGCTATTTGAGAAAGAGGTTGGTGTGGTAATTATATGTGGAAATCAGATGTCATGTTGATTCTTTGTAAGGTATATGTCATTAAAGATATGTGATCGATTGGTGATCATTGGGATTAAAGCTTTCTGATATTACTTTTGAAAAGAACAAACAACACTAGGATCTGGGAAATACCTTTAAGGAAAGAGAAAATTGGAACGGAAAGGAAAGACCGGAAGCCAAGTCTAAAGGATAGGTTTGACAAAATTTTAAAGTAGACTCTCTGGTTCCTAACTTTCAGGAAAAAGAAATAATAAAATACCGGACTCTGGTGAAAAAGGAAATTACCAGGATTGACAACTTTGGTCAATGAAATACCGGGTAGAGCTAGGATCTTATGAAGATACAAATTCTCTCGACTCAAACGCAGGACTCCGAGACTCTAGTTTCCAGTAACAGAATAAACATTAATTACATACTAAAATATCGAATCTGGGAAGCAAAAGGAATATAACAAAAAAGAGGCCAAGTGAAAATGAAAGAGGAAGTCAGCAACCAACCGAGCAACAAAACAACGCTGAAGTGAGCAAAAGAAAAAAGAGCAAAGGAGAAGGAAAAAAAAGGGGGGATCCACATTTTTCCAAGGGGAAAAATGGGGCATGTTGTGAGACCACACAACAACTAGCAACCAACAAAACAAAAAAAAATAATAGAAAGTCAATTCTAGATCTAACATCAATGTTCCAACTTTCTTTAGTATTCTAATTATAAATCATAGGATCCTTATTCCACATTCAAATTTTACTTCGGTTAGCATGCAAGATTAAGTATTACTAAGCTCACATGTGTGCAATTGATTATTTTTGCTACACTGAACTTAGAAATAGAAATTGTTTGCATTAATCTACATAATATGACAATTCCTTTTAAGCCAACCAAGGATAGGGCCTTGTTTCCAGTCAAGTGTCCATAGCTGGGTATGTGCAGGATCATCATGGAAAAAACAGGCCCTTAAGTGGCAAAAATTAAAAAAAATATAGAGTTAGGCAACTTGATGTAAAAATTTGAATAAGCTGTCTATATTATTTCAAAAATATGTAAATATAGAATCTATAGAAAATTGAATGTAGTTTGTAAACTACTAGGTTTATTTTTTTTAAATATCTATTTGGTGAAAATTTGAAATTTCAATGCAATAGTACTTAAATTTTAGGGAAAAATAAGAAGTAGGTGTCTGTTTGACCACCCTAACCATAATAAAATGATAATATTTTTTTATAAGATTTTAGATATAAGTAGAGGACTCATGTCCGGATGTGATGCATATTTTTTTGCAATTTTTTTCCAAGTAAATAATTAATTATGAATTTTTTATTACAACTTTTAAAAAATATAAAAACTCGTATGTCTGACCACCTTAACTTGGTCAAAACTTCATGAAATTCAATTTTATTCTTTAATCCTATAGTATGTGAAGCATAGAATGTGATGCATATTTCAGATTCAAAAAATGCGATACCATTTGAAAGCTATAGATTTTTTTCAATTAGCATATCAATCAAGACTTTTGTTGTAATTCAAATAGAAAATGAATAATAATTATTTATTAAATTGAAAGTAAAGCATAATTTATATTGGTGGAAAGCTGAGAATCTCCTTTAAAAACCCTTTTTGTTTCATCAATTTTGGGTAAAAAAAAGGTCGTTAGCCACATACCCATCATATCACCACTTTTTGGCCCATCATGATCCTACACATACCTAGCTCTGACAAGGTTATCTCCGTAATTCTACCAAACATAGCTCTACTTTCGATCAGGTGTCCATAGCCCCAATAGAGTTACTTGGATGGCCTAATGAGTTGATATCTCTTTTTTTTTTAGATATAGCAATGATAGCTCATTTTTCACTTTTGATATTACAATAATAGCTCTTTTATCAACTTGCAAGCAATGAAGCCTACTATTAGGTTGGGAATTACAGTGGTAGCAAAGGTAGTCTTTTGATTTATCAATTAATGCAAACAACTGTTATCCCAAATTTTAGTAGAATGATTTAAATTTATTCGTTTGTAGCTCAACATCAATTGAATGACTCATGCTAATTAGAGTATATAAAATTGAATAATTCTCAAAAAAAATATAAATGGAAAACTATTTCCAGTCAGAATATAGATTAAAGTTCTAGAGTTGATATTCTATTGACTTGTAGACCTTCAAAGGTTGCCAATTAATGTAAAGTCAAATGACACAATACCCCCAAAAAAAAAAAGCAAAACAAAAGCAACAAATAACCATAAAAAAAAAAAAAAATTACTAAAAAAAACTATTTACGAAAAGAAATATACAAAAAACTATTTACAAAAATCAATTTACTTATGACTAGAAATAATGCTTTAGGAACTTCCCATTCATAGGGAATGGGATATCTTCACCAGTAAAATATTTCAATCTATAAGTACTATCAACCAAGATTTTAGAAATTTGGTATGGGCCTGTCCATAATTTGTCAAACTTACCATGTTCACCTTTACATTCATGAGCTTTGTTCCAATACATGACCAAATCGGATATTCTAAAAGTCTTTAATCTAGCTCGTTTATCAAACCATCTTTTCACTACAGATTGATGTTTAGTAAAATCATCTATAGCTTGTGTACATTTCTCATCTAAATGCATCAATTGCAACAATCGGGCTTTTGTTTGATCATCTAATCCAATATATTCTTGTGCAAACTACCAAGTAGGGGTTTTTAAGTTTATTGGTAGTATACGATCTACCCCATAGACTAAATGATAAGGAGAATTCCCTAATGTAGCTTTCATCCTAGTACAATCTACCCGAAGAGTGAATTTTAACAAAGAATGCCATTCCCTAGGGTTCTTTTCAATCAATTTTCTAATTATATCCAACAAATTTTTATTTGATGATTCAACTAATCTGTTTCCCTGTGGATAATAATTAGATGAAAATTTTAGTGTTATGCCATATTCAAATGCCCAATTATAAAATTTCAATGAAGAAAAAGCATGGCCATTATCACATACCAATGCATATGGTGTTCCAAACCTGGTGATAATGTTTTCTTCAAAAAATTTGATGACCACGTCTGTAGTGCATTGCTTGCTAGTGCATGCCTCTGTCCATTTGGTACAATAATCTATAGTAGTCAATATAATTCTATGACCAACGGAAGATGGAGGATTGATGGTTCCAATAAAGTCTATTCCCCATTGTGAAAAGGGATGCATCTCCATCACCGGCTGTAATGGTTGAGCATTGAATCTTCCTTTATCTGATGTTATTTGACATGTATAACAATGTTTGATATGTTCATAGGTATCTTTAAAAATCATGGGCCAGTAGTAGCCCACTCTCAAAATGAGGTGTGCAGTAGCTAAAGGTGCTCCATGAGTTGTTACAAATTTATCATGTAGTTCCTGCAACACTTTATCAACTTCTGTTCTATTTAAACATCTTAAATAAATTCCTTCATAATTTCTTTTAAATAGAGATCCTCCCTTAATCATGTAACTTTGTGATTTTATCTTGAGTGCTCTTCTTTGATTCCTTTACATATGATCAGGGAAAGTATGACTAACCAAATAATTCCAAATGTTTGAATACCAATCTTCTTGATCCTTTTCATCCAATGTGTATTGTTGACTTGATATTCGTGGATCTATTTCTACAATAGATTTAACCAAAGCTTGTCCACATACTAACCTCATGGGTATGATGTCTAAATCATATTCTTGTAAAATGGTGACCCATTTAGCTCTCTTTTCTCTCAGCTCACTCTATGTTAACAACATTTTGACAGCCGAATCTGGGATAATAGCTTTGACTATACTTCTGAGGATGTAATGTCTAAACTTGCATACAACTTTGACCAAAGCAAAGGCTTGTTTCTAAATATTTGTGTATCTCAATTCCACTTCTTTGAATGGAGTTTTCATAAAAGAAATTGATTTTTCTTCTTTATTTTCACCTTTTTGTGTTAATACTGCTACACAAGTGTGACCAAAAGCAAAAGAGAAAATATAAAAAAGGTTTAACATAATCTGGGCTTACCAATACCAGTGCTTCTGTGATTTCATTCTTTATAGTATCAAAGGTGATTTTAGCTTCATTCATCCACTCTATTTTGGAATCTTTCTTTAGCATATCATTGAGTGGCTTCACTATTTCAGTGAATCTTGTATTAAATTTTCAATTAAAATTAATCTTTCCAAAATATGACTTCGATTCTTTTCTACTTCCCAGGGGCTATAACTTGAGTAATGCATTCACTCTATCTGGGTCGATTGAAATACCATGTTCAGAAATGATATGTCCTAGTAGCTTTCCTTTAGTCACCCTGAAAAATACACTTTTTAGGATTGAATGAAACTCCATAAGTTTCACACTTCTGTAGTATTGCTCTGAGATCTCAAACATGATCTCTTTTGTATTTAAAAAATACTATAAGGTCGTCCATGTAAATAATGATACATTTTCCTATCAATTCTCGAAAAGCATAGTCCATGGCTCTCTAGAATGTAGCTCCAACATTTATCAATCCAAACGACATCCTTCTGTAAATGAAAGTTCCCCACTTCATGGTGAAAGTTGTTTTCATCCGATCTTCCCTTGCTACCATTACCTAGTTATATCCAAAAAATTTGTCCAAAAAGGATATCATTTGTGAACCATTAACTATCTGTAATACTTCTTCAAGTGACGGTAGTGGATAATTGTCTTTTTCAGACACCTTGTTGAGATTTCAGAAATCTACACACAGTTGTATATCTCCATTCTTCTTTCTTGCAGGGACTAAATTTTCCACCCAAGTAGAATGTCTAATAGGAATAATTATCTTGGCTCATAATAGTTTTTAAACTTTCTTTTGAATCAAATGCTCTAAGAGTGCATTTACTAGACGTTGTTTCTATTAGAAAGGTTTCAGATCAAGTTTCAATGGTATAGTATGTATAATGATGGAAGCGACATAAGTCTTCAAGTCTTCATATGTTCATGCTATGACTTTCTATTAATCTTTAAGTGCCTAAGAAATATTTCTCTTTTATTCCTCACTACAAACCTTCCCTATGAGTACATTCTTAGGATCTTCTTTAGTATGAAAATTGTATAACTCAGATAGTCCTCTGTCACTTTGAGGTAAATCCTTATGTCTTACTATTTGGTCAATGTTGAACAATCATTCTAACTCAATTATTCCTTTTGAAATGTTATTATCTCTGGCTTGAGTCAATTCTTCATCTTGAACTTTTCCATCAGGATGATCTATCTCTTCAATTACTTGTGCTCCGAAAATACCAAAATTAGTAATGAATTCCAATATGTGTAGGTAATATTTGAATACTTGTAGGTTAGTGAAATTATCGAGAACTGAAGGTAATTGTACTAGTTCAACTATGAATCATTTCATATCTGAGGTCTCTAAAGGTTCTAAAGTACTAGTAGCAGTAGCTAGAGCATCATCTCTCTGATTGAATCTTCTAGGGATATGAGTAATATTGAATGCATCAAAATATTCAATTAAATCCCATACTCTGTGTCGATAATTAGATAATCTTTTGTACTGGAAAATATATTGCTTTCAGACTTGTTTAACTACCAATTCTAAATCACCAAACACTTTAAGGATTCTAACTTTCTTCTTGATTGCATTGATCAAGCCATGTATAAGGGCTTAATATTCTACCACATTGTTAGTACATTGAAATTGCAATCGATATGTACGGAAATAAAAGACTTACCTTGTGGGTTAATAAGTTTGACTCCAATTCCAATTCCTTGTTTTGATTTTGATCCATCAAATTTGAGAATCCAAGCTTGATCATGTGTAGCTAATATTTTACCATTTTTCGATATCATTGTGTAAATCCTTTTCGTCTGTGTGTTTTGATCTTTGTTTCTACACATTTATGGTTCAGTTCTTTTAACATTATCATGTTCTAGACAGTATCGATTTTCAATTCTATGAATTATCTCCAGACACATCATACAACTATTTTCCAAATGTGCAACATTATGCAACCTACACCAATCTTGCAACAATAAAATTTTTAGTGAAATTTTACTTTTACTGCTCTCCTGAGCTTTTGCAATAATATTCTTCTGAAATTTATCATAAGGATCATTCTCTTCTTCAGAAGAATCACAATTTGATTCAATTAAAACATCTATTCCAAGAGTCAATTCATTATATTTCTTATCCTCACAAGTGAAAACTTCTTCAATTTTAACTCCTGAACTTCGTATTTTGTAAACTCCTGGTTCTACATCGATATATAGAACTTCATTTTTCTAATTATAATTTGTGATCATGTATTTCATCTGTGGTTCTCTTTCAATCCAAACTTCATTAGGAACTCCCTTCCATGGTAACCACATGTGTGAGAAATTGGTAGCCATGTATCCATTCAATGTTTTAGACCAATCTCTACTTAGAAGCATACCATAAGTATTAGGTATCTCCACAACTTGAATGTCAATAAAATATTGGATTTTAGGATCATAAGCCAATTGCATGTGAATATTAGTCAACTCTCCTACTACATTTACCTCTGTCTTGTCAAGTTGAGTGACTTTCTTTAAAGAATTCATAGGGGTTAATCGTAATGTTTGACATATGGATAGCGACATCACATTAGTAGACACTCTAGATTCTACTAAGCAGTTATGAAGATTCTTACCGAATATTCTCAGAGTGAGAAAAAATGGTAGGGACTCTAATTTTCCTTTCTTAAAGGCTACTTGTGTGTCTACTATGCGAACGATGTTCTTATCTTTTGCTTTAGCCTGACTATCTTTCACTTGAATGCCCTTGAATTTGATTTCTTTAGGAAAATATTCTAAAGTGTTTAAGAAAGCTTTCTTGATCATAGGTGTCTTAAGCATTTATGATAGAGAAAGGCTAATCTTTACCTTAATTTCTTTCGCTAAATAATTAGTCAAATTGTTTTGATTAGCAGAGTCTACCATTTCACCTTTTAAAGCATTTGATAAATTGTAGTGAGAGGTCACCTTGGGTAACCTAGGGTTATTACTTGATTTGTCATCAGGTGGAGTGTTGAAGTTATTAGGAAAGATGGATGTTGTTAAAGGCCCATTGAATCTACCTCCACTATTAATGCTATTCCTTGTGTTGTAATTATGTCCCTTCTGATACTGTTGGAAGGCATGTATTTCATCCATTTCTTCTTGAGGCTCATTTTTCATCCTGATAAGGAAATGTATATGTTTCCAAAGTCATAGTTGAATTATCAACTTCATATTCATGAGCATGACTTGTAATAGCGGCAGGTGATTTGAAACGTTCATAACTTTCCAGGACTAGAGCAGAGTCATATCCTACTAGAACTAATTCATTTCCTTTAGGAGTATGAGAATCACAATGCTCATTGTAATGTGTAGCAGTAAGGAAAATGTCTGAAGCAATTTTGAATTGTGAACAATCTACTTCAGCATGTGCATTTGTATTATGAATTCTACATCAATTATTCATCACAAGGTCAACTAAGTTCACTTTTTATGTATACTTTTCATTAGTTGAATCAGGATTATCTAAAGGTGTTGATACTCCCCCATTATTAGGGTGTGTATTCTAAGGTCTAGGTGGCCTAGAAGCATTATACATTTGATTTTGTGAATTTTGATTATTATTCTGAGAATAGAAATTTTAATTGCTTAATTGTGTAACCTCTGTGGTTAATATTTTGAGTTGAGTTGTAACTTCTTTCATATCTTCCATTTCCTCAGATATTTTGACATTTTGATTTTCTTGAGTTTGTGAGAAAAAATAATTTCCATTAGGAAGCAAATCTGTAATAGCTAGACCAAGGTGAGGGACTAAATCTTGACTATTTCCTGGTTGAAAGAAAGTATTTTGAGGAAATGTCCCATTATGGACCACTGTAGGGTAAACATTAGGAGCCATAGGATGACCTATAAGGACTCCATTTGCATTCGGGGTAGGGTAAATATTCAATCCATTTCTACTATTCACGGATGATCCATTTCCAAGATGTTTCATTTCTAAATTTACACTTATGGCTTCAACATAGGCTTCTGGTAAAGTAGTGGGAGGATTTTATCTTTGTTTGAAAAACATAGCTATCAAAGCATCTACTACTGTATAATAAATTGTGATAGAAGACAAATTATCCACTACATAAGGTGCTTGTAACCTAGAATAAGCCTTTTGAAATCTGTCATTAAAAGTGGTTATAGGTTTTCCTTTGAACCTCTTGATTTGAGTAAATTGATGATATAAAAAAGCAAGAGTAGTCAGTGTTCTAAACCTGACTAAAAATTGAGTTTCCATGTCTTGCCATGATTTGATAGAATTGCGAGACAGGTTGATATACCATTGGTAAACTTCATCACTTAAGGTGTATGGGAACAACCTACATACAACATCTTCATATTGAATTCTTGCTTGAAAGAATGCATCCTTGAATATACTAATATTTTCTTTAGCATCTTTGTGAAAATAATATTTAGGACACAACTTGTCAAGATTTTTTGGTAAATCGTTGTATATAGAAAATTGAATCGGTGACTCCACATTAAAGAATTCCATCATTATAGGAGGTGGTGGTATAACAATAGTTGAAATCTCTGGACTTGCACTTAAACTTCCAGACTTTTGAGGCCTAGATGATGTTCGACCACTAAGATCGACTAAAGTCACCCAAGGATCACTAGATCAAGATCTAGTGGTTCTACAAAAAATCTAGTTTAAACCCTAGCAAAAGAAAAAATAACAACAATTGGCCCTCCTTCTAGTGCCAGTTCCTGTTGATGACAATTTCACTTGCAAAAAACAAGTTGAATAAAATCTCCACATACAAGACCGCGAAGAGCCTATCCTTATTGAAAGAAATGGAACAAACAATCTAAACGGAAATTCTACATTCACAGGACAAAGATTGTCTTTCTTTCAATCCCAAGTCTCTGATAACTAGGTCATGGATGCACTAGGGTCACTCTTGGGTAATGATGTGATATTGTTGTTAATCTCAAAGGGACTACGATTATTTCTAGCTTTGCTAAGAATTGTAAACATTTCACATTAAATTTCACTTCATTCACAGAATAACATCATGAAATCAAAAGATTCGACATAATATTTCATGAATATCACAAATTATTTGCTATCACTTAAGTAGATTTAGCATTAAGCATTCAAAAAATTCATGGAAAATAAAAGAATTTCAACAAAATTCCTTCCAATCATTTAACCTTTTTTTGGAACATTTTCAAATATTTAAACATCTATTCTAAAACAAAGTATAAAAATACTGGTAAATAAAAGTTTCTCCCAGTTATTCTCTATGGATTCCCCAAAGAATTAATTAAAACATAGCAAACCATTTTATACTTCACTAGATTGCTTCACAACTACATATAAAACGGTGCAAGCTTTTAAAGAGAGGGTTTTGTATGCACCCTTAAACGACACAACATACAATCTTGTTTGGCTGAACTTACAAAACCAGCTACAAAAGATACTAAGATAGGTAGCTATCTATTAAGCTCTGATATCAATTAATTTCTATGTGCATACAAAGTTTTACGTAGGAATGCTTCAAAAAATGGGAAAATGAACAAAATTTAAAAAAGGTTTAAGCTCCTTTGACATCCAAAAATTCTGAAATTAAAATAAAAATGAAGGAGAAGATGTCCTTTTATAGAAACAAGGCCCCAGAAGTTCAACTTAAAAGTCTATCCAGAGAATCAAAAATAATAAATTAAAATGTGTCACGTGGCATCAACCAACAGTCATCAAGAACATTCTAGAATAAGTCAAGGCTTTGACTTCGTCTGCAGCAACGCTTTTCTTCATACTTCAACATGAACACTTTACATCAATCAAGGCTACCAGCTTCCTTCCAAAACACCAAAATGAGGAACACCTACTGGGACTGGGATTAACCTACAAATTCAAAATTGAAACAAAATAAACTTCATCATAGTTTTGGTATCCGTATTTGATTCTTTCTCTTTTCACTTATGGCTTGGGATTCAGGATTCTTCCTTCTTTCTTCAACTGATACTCTTGGAAAGCACTTAATGCTTGATGCATGAGTTCTTTTGAAACTCTTCGTATTGCTTTCCAAGTGAGCTTGAGCCTAATATATTCTTCAATTAGTAGAAGTATGATATCACTTTTATGTGCTTTGTCTGCTTCATACTTGGCTATAACATTTCTACACTGTATTATCTCATCAATAACCTCTCATGTTAGCAATTGAACCGAATCTCTATTTATTCTTTCAATCCATTCCTTGAAGGCTTTAGCTTCTTTTCCTTCATGTCCTAGTGTTTTGGGATCAAAACCTTGACATGCGAATATTTCAATAAATTCTTGATTTTCACTGATCAATATTCTACACTCGACGGTGACTTTTTCAAATCCTTCAATACATTGTATTAACATGTCACCTTCCCATTTCATCTATTTATTCCATTTTCCTAGCAATGTAATTTCATGTCTTGATATTACATTACTCTGTATTAACTCTTGGATATATGACTGCATGAGAATTTCAATGTTTCGCCTTTCGTCGATGACCTACTCCTAGCGAAATCTACATTCATCTTCAAATATTTTCAATTTCTCTGAATGATGGCATGCTTCCTTGTACCTTCTTATTGTATCTGTAATAAATTCTTCTCCCTTTTTACCTAGTATTCAATCCATTCTTCAAACATGTTCATTTTATGATGAATTGCAACAATAGCATCTACTTACTCTTGTGACATCAACACGAGATGTTGGGACAGTTTAGCTTGTTCTTGACTAGATAAATTCAATGACTTAATGAAATTTTCCAAGGTAGCAACTCATTCTTTCAATTCTCTTTTCTTCTTTTTATATTTTTGTACTCTAGCAATAGTAGCATTTAAATTTACTTTTATTTCCTCTAATTTTTGTTGCCACGATGAGTGTCCAAGGTTAATACTTGTTATCTTATACTCCTTAGGCATTATTTCATTTATGTCCTTGTCAGTTGTTAGGGTGGCTATCTAAATAGTTCTATTGCCATTTGCATTTCTCTATATGACATGCTTTTTCTTTGCTCTACGCCTAGGTTTAGGAGTGCCTTCCTTTTTTATGAAATTATTAAGATTCAAAGGTAATACTTCCACTTCCATTGGAGAAGCTAATTCCCTGATTAACCATTCAGGTGTATCATCTTGATGTACCTCTGTAACATTTCTTGATCCTGTTTACCACTTGTTTTAGGAAATTCTTCTCTTTGACTTGCCACATTTTCTAAAATGGGGATTTCTTTAGTGATATCTAGCATAGATTTGGGATTGGTAGGGTTTGACACTGCCTCCTCTATTTAGAGACTTATATTTTCCTATCTATCCAAATTTTCTATTTCATCTCTCTAAAAATTATCTTCTTTATTTACTACTACACCAGGATTCTCTTTATTTTCAATTTGATCCCCTGCAAACTGTGTAGCTTCTTCTTCTAGAATTTTAGTTTCAACATGGCCTTTCTCTAATTCTTCAAAGACCTACGAGTGTTCATCAACATTTTGCACATTCCCAAGTGAAGGTTGGGAACCAAGAGTATCTTCAATAGTTCTTTCATCAATAGGATCATGCTTTGTAGTCTCCCCCATTTCTATTTCAAGTACAATAGGGTTCCCTACATTTGAGGAGAGTGTTCCTTGAATAAAATATTCTTCTTCAACATTTATGGGGTTAGACCCTGTATCTTGGATTTCTTCTATGACCAAGTGTACCATGGGTTTGTCTTTAGACTTCTTTTCTTTCACTTTCTCCCACATTGCATCCCATTTGTCCACCTATTCTTTAATTCTAGCTTGATCTTCTTCAAAAATTTCCTCTAAAGCTATAGAAGTCCCTCCTAGTGCTTGTTTCATACTAGCCATATTAACAGAAGGGGGAGACATAAATAGTGCTATAGTCCTTTTAGATGCAGACCTGGTTTGCACACCAACATTTTCTATTGCTCTTGTTCCTTCATCAATAATTACTGTCATTCTTGGTTTAGCTGTAGAGGAAGATGCACCTTTAGGTCTCACTTTTGATTTGTCTTTACCTGTCTCTACATCTTTCTATTTATCAAATGGTTTTATGGGATCCTATTGTCTTGTAGTTTCAAGGGTTCTTTCTTCAATTCTAATATCTGGAGTCACCTTACTAGTCTTTCTTTTCTTCTTGGTAGGCTCTCCACTTTCAAAAGAAATTTCATCTCTTTGTTTCCTTCTTTTATCTTCTGAGAAGATAGGTTCAATTCCTCTTTCTCTCAAACCTTTGCAAAAAACATTAATCCAATATTGAGTATACCTTAAGACTGGTCTAGTGAACTCATCAATTGATGCCATATCTTCATCATCAACACCTAGGTCTAGAATGGGTTCATCATATACCCTATCATCATTGTAAATTTGGTTCAACACCTGACCATCATCTTCTTCCAACTGGTCTAGATGTCATAGATTTTGAGCATCCGAGCAAATCTTAAATTCTTTCTTTCATATTTTATTCTTCTTACCATGTGCTCATCTTCACAATTAAGCTAGAATAATCTTCTATATGAGGCACATGAGCACAAAAAACGGCTATATGTTTAGAAATATTTCCTTCAATATCATAATACACTCTTTGGAGTGGGAATTTTTCAAAATGGTAGGTCCTCAGTTCTTCTTCACACACATTAGTTACTTTGATTGCACCACAATTATAATTTCCTATTGTGATGGGAAATTTAAAAGGGGCCTTTTTGAGAGCATGGCTATAAAGAGCCTAAGATGGTTTTAATTGTCTCACTAATTCCAATAAAATAATTTTATCTATAGGATACTTGGGAAGCATGAATGGGTTTCCATCAAATCCCTCCACTCTAATGTAGGAGTAAGTTGGAAACTATATGTACTAGCCTCCCATATGCCGAATAGCACTTTATGCTTCCAGGGATAATCTTTTAACTTTATCACTTTCCATCGTTCTCACCAATTTTATGGAGAACAAATCACTAACCTTATTATAATCATCTTTATACCCATGGATGGTGATCTAGGGTAGATGTGCATATATCAAACTATTGCCAACCTTTGTGCCCAGAGTACCAATTTGTTTCAACCCTTGTTTACTAGCTCTCATATCATAGGAGTAAATAACATATGATGACATGTAGAAGCATCTAGTTTTGGGGAATGTAGTAATTTGTTCATGTAGTCTGTCACTTATCAATTTTCCCCAATGAAATTCCACAGGACCCTCTATCATGCGGCATACTATCACAAACATCCAATGTTCAAATTTTCTTACATCTCTTAAACTAGCTACTCTACTCAACAAAGTTATAATATCTTTCATTTTTTGTTTAAACATAGACCTATGAATTACCTTGTTCTATTGTGTAATTGGTTGTTGGCACCATTGGGTGCTCATAATCTCTCTATTACACTCTTTAGCTCTCTAATATGTCCTTGTCTTGGCCTTTAGGTCAAAATTGAACATCTATGTGTAAATGGGGAGACCAAATGTGTATACGATTCCTCTCTATGATAGATCTGCATAAATTCTCCATTCTTTCTCAACAATCCTCTTGGCTGGGTTGTAATGATTTATACATTGCATAACTAATTATGTAGCTTCCATTTCTAGTAGACACCCTCATGTAGGAAGTAACCCATTTGCCACAATATTCTTGGTACATTGAGAATCATTCTCGTGTAATAGCCATGAATGGATTTCAATGTCAGAAGTTTTGGAATCAAGGAGCACTGAGAGGGGGGGAGGTGAATCAATGTTCTACAATTTTTAACTTTGTTCATCTAATCTTTAAAATACTTATAACATTCAACCAAGAGAAAGATGTATGAACATAAAACAAACAACCACAACACCATAACATAAGAATTTTCATGTGGAAACCTTGTTAGGGGAAAAACCATGGTGGAGGTCAATCCATAATATGATCTGAGTATACTCAAAAATATGTTTACAAAAATGGGAATGCACTTGCATTCAAGAACACTACCTAGAGCTCACTTCCTTACATAAGTATTTGGATAACATCCAAAAGATTTGAACTGAGAAATTAGCATCTACAAATGCCTAATGATAGTTCTGGTTAAGCTCATGAATTGAATTATGGACCTTCTATCTGATTCTACTCTTTTGCTCTATTTTTCTTTAACTCGCATCACAAAATCCTTTAATGCACAATTGAAACTATACATAATTGCTCTACAATCCTTCTGACTTTCACATCACATACAAACAAACTTCGTACATACATGAAAATGATATAATCAATCACTTATATATATCTGCTACTAAGGATTTAATCGCTACATGTTGACTTCAATAAGATATGAAATATTTACAAAATGTCAGCTCAATCCAAAAATAATTTTTAATGCACACCCACCAAAGTCGGCCACAACATAGTGAGGACCCAAATCAACATGATCAAACACAAAATTACTTAAAAAATTACTCCTCGAATATCCGCAACATGTTACATTCACTTAGTCGCCCATCTTGCACTGATAAACAAAAAATTAATTAGCCGGATCTTCTAACTTACACACAGATCGATACAAGGCACTAAGATTCAAGGATAACAAAAATTATACACCAAACTACCTTCCCTGAGATCCACAACTCAAAAAGATAACAAAAAATTACATATGAATCAATGAACACAATTTTGTCGAATGCTCTATCCTATCTTGATAGTTAATCTCAAAACTTTGATCTGACTTCAGGTATGATCAAATGGAAATGTGTGGATCAAATAAATGACTAGGTTTTCCATCAATGAAAACACCAGATAACGTGTGCAGTGTCTCTTTCCAACAATCTTCCCCTTTGGCATTGATGGCAACACTTATTGAAAAATGACTAAGTGTCAAATCAATACCAACATGAATACACTGCCAACCTTCAAATTTTCAAAACACAACTTCCCCTAAGATGATTAAGACATTTTTCACTGTCTCATTCTCCCCCTTTGACATCAATGGAAAATTTAGGAATCGACATACCAAAAATCAAACAAAAGCTTCAAATTGCATATGTACAAATAGGCTTCTACAACTTACACAAACTTGAATATATCTACAAAATTGGTCTTCAATAGGCTCAAACTAGTGTCTCAACCCTTCTTGAGACTCTCCAAGATAGTCATGTGACCACATAATAGATAAGATTGCATCTCTATAGACTCAAGGTTCATTAGATCACTAATTGCCATAGCATGTTGTGCTTCCTTCAATGCACTCAACATTGTTTCTATCTTCAGACCAATTAGGCCTCTAAGCTCACATGCTCTTTCCAAAATTCTATCATTATCATGCTTCAAACTTTTTATCTTCTCAAGTAGGGATATAACCTAACCTTCTTGCTTTCCAACATAAACAGTTGAAGGATCAAAGGCTTCTGAAATATTAGCTAACTATTTCGCATGATCCTTAATATTCTTCTCATTGTCCTCAGTAAATTTAGACAAAGATAAACATGACTTATAGATCTTTCCTCCTTCAGATAGTGCACCTTGAATATTCTTCACACAAGTATCTAATAATGATTTTTCATTAGCAATCATGTACTTTACCCTATTGAACCTTTTATCATCAAACTCTTTATGTATCTTGTCCTCAGCTAAATTCTCAAGGGACTCAAAATGAGTACTTACAGAATTAATAAGCTTCTTTAGCTCACTAGAAGGAGAACCAAATGGATCCTTAACATGAGAAGGCATGATTCTCTCCAAGATGTCAGATGCAAGACTCAATAGCTCACTATCCTCAATGTGAGACTTCAACTAATCTTCCCTAGCTTTTGCCTGAGCAAATGATGCAACTTTCAATTTATGAATCACAAACAAAGTAGCCAAATTAATAGGGCCTTCACCCAATTCAAGTTCAAACTCTTCCTATTGCTCTTCCAAAAAAAATTTCATTGCCTCTACAGTGTCTCTTGCTTCCACATGAACTTCCTTTACTTCAACTTTCTTTTCTTCAAACACTATTTCCTCAACTACGAATTATTGTTTGTCTTTAGGAATCTCAACTTCTTTGACTGTCACAACTTCAGGAGCTTCAGTCTCCATAGGAACTTCTGTATCATGCACATCAAGAGAAATTTGAGTTTCCTCACCTGTATCTTCCTTTGTGTCTTCAACCATCAGACCAAATGCAATATATCCATCATGACCTTCTTCAGAAACAACATTGACGTTGTTCCTTAACAAAACTTCCTTTAGAATTCTTTCAGTTTCTTTTGCTACCTCTTCAGTCCGACCAATCATAAGCTTGTTTACTCTTGTTTTTCTCTTGAAATCCTTAGCACCATTTGGAATTGTATTCATTTCCTCAATAGACATCACTAGACACAAATCTATAAGAATATGCTCTCTCAACTGCTCATCTTTAGTTCTTTCATTCACTCTCTTCATTTCCAAAACTTCATACAGTCCCTTAGGAAATTGGGACATGATCTCAATGAGAGTCATATTGAAATTATTCAAATACTCTATTGTTGCTTCTTCTAGAATTCTTTCACCAACATCATTGAAGGTATCATACCATTCACATAGTGGCTTAAGATTACCATCCTTGACTATGCCTCTCTCAACTTCCTTTACAAACATACCTATTTTGTTAGTTTTCATCTTCTTCTTTTCTTTCTTTTCTTCACCGGAGGGCTTGTCCTTAGATACTATTGTTGCCTTTGTGCCCTGATGCTTAATTTCTCTTAATTCTTCATCAAATTCAGTTTCCTCATCTTCCTCAACTAAAACATAAACTCTTTTTATTTTATCCTTCTTCCTCTTTCCTTCTCTACCAGATGTCTTCACTTGAGCTTTCACAGGGCTTGATTTCACTGTAGAACTGGATAAGGGTGTAGAACTCCTTGTTGATCTAGATCAGGTAGAGGATGTTGCCGGACTAGTAGATTCAGTTCTAGTAGGCTCTTGTTCAGCTTGTTTTTTCTTCTGGCTTCTCTCATAGCTTCTACAGATATACCCATGCTCTCTACAAAGGCTTCCACTTCTTTTCTTACTATCCAGACTATCATTGGCTTCTTCAACTACTCATGTACTTGCATATGTTTTTCTTCATAGATTCCAAACCTCTCTTCTATAAAATCTTGAGGTTTATTCAACAAATGTTGTGCATATAATTCCAAGATGTTTTCCTCAACTTCATAGCCCATTGGCATAATCCAGACTATTCTAGGATCTACAGCTTCCATCAAGCATTGATCAATGTCAACCATAAAACATATAGTGTCCTTGTACTTCTCCACAATAGACAGAGGAATTATTTCACTTGATTACATCTCACTCTGAAAACTCTTGAAATATCCTCATATAATGGTTTTCCTTGTTTTACTATCACCAACTTTGTGCAAGATATCTCTAATTTGAACAACTACTGGTTTATTAGCTTGCCATTGTACTTTTCCAAAACCCAAGACTTCATTCATAAAGTAGAAGAACATACACAACAATAGATTACCATACTTAAAGGAATTCTTCTTATCTTTCTTGATCTTACCAAGACTCTCCATAAGCTAGCTCTGGAGTAACTCACATAGATCATACTCTGCATTCTCCTTCACCATTTGATATGCTGCATAAATAGCTATACCGGATACAAAATTATCTTGAATGGAATGATAGATCTTGTAACCAATGACCATAGATGCAAATATGACATCCACTTCAATGATATCATCTATTTTCATAGCTCTTTTATCAAATACTAAACCGGTTACATCAGTAATTATCTGATTCTTCACAGACTTCAAGATCAACAACCCATCAGAGGAATTTAAACCTATAATAGTGCTTAGGGATTCTTTTGTAATCTTCAAAGGGTGACTCAGCCACATAAATTCAACATGAACTCGGCTAAAAATGTACTAGACCCACTGGTTTTCTTCAAACACGAGGAATTTTACAATCTGCGTGAATTTCTTCTCCTCTAGGGTTTTGAATTCGGGTTTTACCTTGAAATATTCTCTTACTATATGGTTTGTATACAAATTCAACAATTGTGAGCTTCCTATCGCCTCAATATTTTCATGAATGTATTCCCTAATGTCTTCACTATGTAAGACATCGTACGAAATAGATGAAAATGCACCTAGGAGCTTAGTCTCAATAGATTTGAAAGGATGCCACTTGAATTTCGAATGGGGTCTATCCTTGATATCAACTACCAATGTGTTGGTACTCTCAAATTTTTCAAATTTGAAGTGCCCATTTCAAAAAAATTTCCTCTGCACTCTCAAAGGTGCACCTGATAAATTTGCTTGAATGACCTACTTTGGAGGGTCATATCTCTGAGCTTGTTGATTTTCAAGCAAAATCCATTTGTAAGCCCACTCATGTGTCCTATGTGAGTATGCATGTAAATTTTTAGCTTCCTTTGATAAGTTTTGATGAGGTTTCGAAAAGCGAAGCTGGAAGGTTTTAACCCTTTTCTATTGTTTTCAAGCGTTTAGTTTTGCAAAGTAGCCTCCAGTTTGAGATTGCATTTTGCAACTGGGTGATTGTCAAGTCAAAATGATTGTTGCTCTGCATTTTCCATACCAAGATGAGCTCACATGTTAGGTTTCAAAGTCTCATGAGCTGATTTGCTATTTTTAGCAGATCAAAACCAAATGCAATTTCTTCAGTTTTGCACCCGCATTTCTAGAAACCTTTCTGAGAGGTCAACTTTGGCCGTCAATATCTTTTGATGGGAGATGATTCAAGCTAATCCCTCTTGTACATGTATTCACTACACCAAGATGATCTATTATGTCCAATGGCAGCTCACTAGGAGTTGATTTGGTGTTTTTCCAAATTGGTGATTGGGTCAGTTTTAATTGATTCTGAACAGGTTGTTGCAGAAAGTTCAACTGAGTAACATTGAGGTTGAATAACTTTCACCTCGGGATCCCTTTCTCCAAGCTTTCTATTGAATTCAATTATTTGGACTGAATTTTTTGTTCCTACAAGTTTTTATGTCTTTAGGAGGTTGTTTGCCTAGTTTTCAGAGGCGATTCTAGAGCCAACTTGACCAGTTTGCACCATTCTTCAAAGTGCCTGAAAGGCAAATTCTAATGTAAACCCATTTCATTTTTCCAACTATAGATGCATTCAAAAGGAAGTATCATGTCAATTTGAGCATGAAAGTTGTTTGAAAATGATTTATTTTTTTTAGCCAAGCCCACATGGGGACCCGACATACTTTACCCAATTGTGAGGGAAGGTTAAGAGATGTGTTGTTTGCAAGGTTTTGAATTTGAGGTTTGTGCTTGAAAGACTAAATCCATCTTGTTTTTCTTAAGTTCCTTATTGGATCGGCATGGTTGAGAGTGCTAAGGCTAATCTGATTGGGTACATTTGTCCCATTGAAGTTGATGACAATGATACATTAGTAGTTCATTTGCAACCATATGACACAAATAAACTAAGCAAAACTTTCAAGGATTTGGATGCTAATTCAAGATAATAAAAATATTAATGAAATTGCTATATCAAACATATTGTTATTCAATATCCCTAAGTGTTGTTATGATGCTGGTCTCAATGAGAATGAACACAACTGATGTGATCTTAAGTGAGATATTCATAAGGAACTGCCTGCAAACTTTGAGAATGTAAAGGGAGGCTTGATTTTTTGTCCAGGTCCACTCATAGGGGCTCGATGGAGATGAAATACTTGCATCATTTGAAGGAAGCCACAAATGTATTTGTTGAAAAGCTTTGAGAAACATTCAAGCAATACGGTGAATAGAAAATGTTATGAATGCAACAATTGCACCAAAGAATGGATCTGCTAAAAAAAGCCTTGAAAGTTTCAAAAAAATGCATTATAAGTAAGTCTTGTTCTATGGAGATGGCGTAGCCTGATAGAGGGACGAAGACCTATGTTTTGTGGTGATAATAAAAGTGTAAAGATTGTGCTATATTGCAAATTGAAGGGCATGAATATTCACCAAAGAAAAATTAGGAGGACAAGTATGTCCCACGACTTGCTTGCAAAACTCTTCATTTTAAAAAAGTGGTCTCAATCGAATGCCACCACAATGTCAACATGTTATAGCCAACAATGCATCAAACAATGCATATGTTGAAAAGACTTGAATAATCTTCAAGAAAATGCTTTGGTAGGAATATATAGGAAATGGAGCTAGCAATGAAAAGAGAAGGCCAAAACCAACCATAGGAGGAGTCATGATGGCCTGTGAGAAACTTCTGATGGAGGCGAGTTAGGTTTTGTAGTGGAGGAAATCCCAAAAGCCGGAACACATATGTTGTATATGTGCAAAATGGATTTGTTGAAAAGGTAGCTCACACATGTATTTGTAGAAAATGTCAATAAACCTTTAGCAGATGCAATGAATGGAGTATGTGCAGGTGTGGTAAGGTTTGTGCTGAGTGAATACAGGGCTATGTACAAATGGATTTAATGAAAATCCTTCAGTAACTTTTAAACAAAAGCATCTGGCCTGTGCAAAGCTTGATTGTGTTTCTTTTGACAGCCTTCCCCTGTCTTGCCCACACAAGTAGGAAGGAAAAAATCCAAGTAATGAACAAAGGAAGAAGGAACTTATTCCATGAGCTTCGCACCAGTGTAGAAGGGCTTGCAGTGATAATGCAGTAGGGGATGTACTATAGTGATGACATCAAGATGCAAAGTATACAAAAAATGTATTTGTTGAAAAATCTTTAGAAACTTCAAGACAGAAAAAACTTGAAACAGAGGAGGCCACTACAAAGAAAACATTCTCATTGTGCTTGATGCGAAGGAGGGAATTTTTGTTGCACTAGTGCCCAAGCCTCATTACTTCCAACTCAAATTCATAGTAAAGTGGGTGCCATCAGACAAGCTACGGGAAAAAACATTGAAGCTACATAATGCGAGCAAACAAGAGATTGGGGAAACAACAAAATAGAGCAAACTATGATCAATGGTCAGAAAAAGAGATGGTAATCCAGCCAAATCTAGACCCTTCCCTGCCAGCTCACCCAGGCAAGATGCTCACTCTTTAATTCCCATGAAATAGCAAGATGTTGACACGTGGAAAGTGTGGTCCCAGCAGGAGAAAGGTCTGATGGTTTAATATTTTAAAAGTTCATTTGCTTTTATGAAAGAAAGACATTTAAATGATTAAAATATTGCTAGAGTGCAAAGTTAGATAAATTCAGGTGGGCCCAGGGTATATTAAATGCTCAGGTAAAGAATTGAAGGAGGCCCTTTTAATTTTAATGGCATAGGTAAAAGTTATAAAGTGGAAGGGACTTAAATGTGCCCGGTGAAAGCATTGAGATGTGGGTAAATCCCCATTGCTCCCCACTTCTTCGCGGGAGTAAAATGGAAGGCCATTATTTCTCGTAGGATTAGTGAGAGGAAGGAAAGAATGACTATAGTTTGCATGGAAATATTAAGAGTTCCTAGCCTTCCCCACTATCTCACGGTTTTTAAAATGTAAGGTCCTTTTTCCCATGGGCTGAGCGAGATTACTCCACGTGGAGTGTGGGCCCATGGATTTCTTGGAAGGCGGAGCCCGATGGTTACAATTTCATTTTTCTTTTAAAAACAAAACATTTAAAGAAATTTAAGTATGCACGAGGAAATTCTTTAAATGAAACAATTAAATGTGATGAGGTAAAGTAAATGTTTTACTTTGCTGAGATAAAAAATGAAAGGGAGTATGAATAAAGTGAATTTAATATTCACTTTATAATTAAAAGGCATTTAAATGTGCCTAGATAAAAGTTTGGTAAAGTGATGGTTAAAACAAAACCCGAGGTGAAATATTTTAAAGGTGATAGTAAAGTGCACAAGAATTATATGGGAAAATATTTTAAATGCTACTGGGTGAAATTTTATTGTTGGGCAATAAAATGAAAGTGAAATATGACATAAGCCACAGGTAAAGTTTTTAACTGCCCCATCAAATGAGTAAAAGATTTTAATATTTAAAAGTAATGCTTATACACATTGGGAGAATTTTATAAAATGAATACATTGTTCATTTTATAAAGGAGGTTATCTCATGAGCAAAATTGGTAAAAGAACAGAAACAAAGTTTTCACGAGAAATATTTTTCACACAACTGAGTGAATTGTGAAATTCATCACATGGGAATTTTTTCTGTTGTTGGGCAACTTGGTGCAAAGGCAGATTGAGAGAAAAAATAAGTTTGTTGCAGAGAGAGGAGAGAGGCTTTGCTTGCTACTGATTAACGGTGGATGAAGATTCCAGATGGCACCATCAGATTGATTTTCTAGCTTCTTCTATTCCTTCTTATTCTCATTCTCTTCTCATTGTAAGGGGTTCCAAATTTATGAAAGCTCTGCAAGTCAGGCATAAGCTCTGGGTGGATTGTAAAGCTAGGATGAATTGTAACTGGGTCATTAATTTGAAAGTGTTTGTGTTCTGAATTATGCTTTTATGTGTTATTTTATCTGATAATTGTCTCCATTGTTGAGATGTAATGCTCTTTTAGATTCAATAATGAAGGATTATCTGATAATTTTCATGCACAATTGTTGAATTGGAGTTACTTCTATTATTTCCTTCTATTCTGTGAATGATGTAATTGCTTTAATGAGTGCCAGCTAAACTTATTATTGCCTATTGTTCAGGGGATAGTGTAATTGCTTTAGCAAATGTGACATGAGTGTTTTATTTCAGGTGGATTTGTAAGAATGATTACCAGATAAAGCTTCAATGGTCTTGTTGTCAAAATGTGATAACAATTACAAAAGATCTTCAAAACATGTTCAACATTGTAGGATGAAATGCTAGTTATGTGACTCCATAGCCCTCTTATTGGAACTGGTCAAGTTTTTCATGCATCTGTTGTTTTCAGTTTGCTCCCAAATTGTTAAAATTAAAAACCATTTCAATTTTGTTTTTCTTAGTTATGTGTGCCATGTTCTCCATAATAGTTTCTGAAATTCACTTAATGTCTTGCCAATATTGAGTGACATTTTATGTTTCTCAGCATATTTCTATGAGAACATTATTTGTTAAGCAATATCCTGTTGGTTGTGTGTCTGAATCTTTAGATGTTGCTAAAGGGTAACCCCCTAGGTCTTACAGAGCCTAAAGTGCAGGGGAAATGTGTGTTAATCCCATTTCTTGTCAGTTGGCCAAGTCCACCTTTGAATCTAAACATAAGAAAGTGGCTAGTCTTTAGGATTCATTTGGTCTTTTGATTTGGAGCACAACATAATGGAGAATCCATTTTCACAAATTCACAAGTTCACAAGTTTTCCTGATAAATATCTTTTCATTGGATTAGGGTTTGATCACCGAATAGCCTTCACACTTGAATCTTTGCCAAGTTTCACCAAATTTCACTTCACAACTCTCCAAACTTCTTCTTCTCAAAGTGCAAAGTGGCAAATGAGGGATACAAATGACCTTTTATCATTCACACACCTAACTTTTTGTCACAATAAATGCTTTTTCCCTAGCTCATCTGGATACCATGTTTCCACAATCTGTGAGGGATAACTCTTCTATGAACCTTCAACTATGCATAAATACTCTCTCCAACTATTTCAATAGCATCTGTAGATTATCAATGCATTCACTGCACTCATCTATATCCTGTTACCAACTACCGGCAGGGGGTTTGAAGAATTTTCTTGAGAACTCCCCCTAGGCCAGAGGCCTAAAACTAATTCTTGGAGGAATTACTAGATCCTAGTTCTAGTGTGGAATCATTTCATACAACAAAGGGACTCTTTTTCACCCATATCTTCTTCATTTTCTTCCTGATCTCATTTGCAGTAACTTTTTCTTTTCCCTTTTCATCCTTCTGCATGTTTTTCCTTTGATTTACTGGACCCTTTCTATTTCTACAAAATCTAGCACTATGACCGGATTTGTTGCAATTGTAGCACACCACATTTCTTTGTCTAGACCAATTGTTCCATTGATTTTCTCTTGATCTACACTGGTTAGAAATATGGCCAAATATATTGCATGTATAACATCTAACATCTCTAAATATGTTGTACATCATATTCTTGCATTCATTTGACTTATGACCATACTTATTACAATTAAAGCACTAACCTGAGAATGATGGACCACTTGGATTCATTATGCTTCTACATTGAGTAGCCATATGACCAAATTTATTGCAAAAAAAATAGTAACCATTATATCTTTGAGCATTAGGTTGTCTTATTAGATGCCTTCCAATTTTTTTCATCTGATTTTCTTTCCTGAATATCCTTTTTCTAGATTTGGAACTTTCTCCTTCCTCATATACAAGACCTCACTTGTCACCTTCAGTCCTCTAACTTTTAATTAGTTCACCAAGCTTGGTTGAGCTAATCTTGAACTTCTCCTTGAATTCATTTGCAGTAGCAAGTTCATCTTTGAGATCAACAATCTACTTCTCAAGCACTTCATTATTTCTGGATTATTCCAATTCAAGCTCCAATTGATTGAATTCATCAGTAATTTGACTGCATTCTTCAGATTTCTCCTTCATGGACTGATAAATCTTCTCTTCATTCTTCTTTATGTCTTCAATATCCTTGGTCATCCTCATCATAATAGATTTCATCTCATGCTCCAAGACAACATTATCTCTAGTAAGCTCTTCACATTCTTCTATCTTTTCCTTCAAGGCTTGACTCAGTTGTTCATCTTAAATGCTTTTACTCTCTTTCAGCTTGACTTGATCATAGAGTTCTCTTCTCTTCTCTATGGACTTATTGATTTTATCTTTCAATGACTCAATGAATTTCTCAGCATTCATGACATTTTCCTACAATTCCCATACTTTAGATTTTGACTGATCAAGATCATCTAGGGCCACCAAAAGTTATTGTTGAAGACTTCTTGAATCCATTGAAACACTTTCTCGAATCTTCCCCAAGCTGTTAAACTTCTTCCAAGCAACTAGGCTTTGATACCAATTGTTGGAATCAAGGAACACTAAGAGGGGGGGTGAATCAGTGTTCTACAATTTTTAACTTTTTCAATCTAATATCTAAAACATTTATAACATTCAACCAAGAATAAGATGCATGAACATAAAAAAAACAACCACAACACCATAACACATGAATTTTTAAGTGGAAATCCTATTAGGGGAAAAACCATGGTGGAGGTCAATCCACAATATGATCTGAGTATACTCAAAAAGATGTTTACAAAAATGGGAATGCACTTGCATTCAAGCACACTACCTAGAGCTCACTACTCAAAAATAGAAAGGATTACTGCCTTACAAAAGTATTTGGATAACATCCAAAAGATTTGACTAAGAAAGTAGCATCTACAAATTCCTAATTACAATTCTGATTAAGCTTGTCAATCGAATTATGGACCTTCTGTCTGATTCTACTCTTTTGCTCTGTTCTTTAACTCGCATCATAAAATCCTTTTATTCACAAGTGAAATTGTGCATAATCACTCTACAATCCTTCTAACTTTCATATCACACACCAACACACTTCGTACATACATGAAAATGATAGAATCGGTCACTTATATATATTTGAGCATGGGTATGTGCAAGATCATGGAAAAAACAAGCCCTTAAGTGGCAAAAAATTCAAAAAAATCAGAGTTAGGCAACTTGACGTAAAAATTTGAATAAGTTATCTATATTATTTCAAAAATATGTTAGAATAGAATCTGTAGTAAATTGCATGTAGTTTGTAAACTACTAGGTTTATTTAAAAAATAAAAATCTATTTGGTTAAAATTTGAAATTTCAATGTAGTAGTACTTAAATTTCAGGGAAAAATAAGAGGTAGTTGTCTGTTTGACCACCCTAACCACAATAAAATGATAAAAAAATTATAAGATTTTAGATATAAGTAAAGGACTCATGTCGATGTGATACATATTTTTTGTAATTTTTTTTCAAGTAAATAACTAATTATGATTTTATTATTACAACTTTTAAAAAATATAAAAACTCATATGTTTGACCACCTTAACTTGGTCAAAACTTTATGAAATTCAATTTTATTTTTTTTAATCCTATAGTATGCAAAGCATAGAATGTGATGAATGTTTTAGATTCAAAAATGTGATATCACTTGAAAGCTATAGATGTTTTTTAATTAGCCTATCAATCGGGATTTTAGTTGTAATACAAATAGAAAATGAATAATAATTGTGTGATCAATTTTAAGTGTATCAATATGTAAAAACAATAAATCAAACACACCAGTAAGACATTATATCAAAAACAAAAAATCAAATAAAAGGAATGCAAACTCAATCTTCTATCCATGATGTCATCCTATCGTCCTCTATCTCTAGTGTTTTTATCGATTCCAACTTTCTCTCAGATTGTATGCTAGGCTCAACAAATAGTCTTCCTAGAGAACGAGATTAAAGATGAATGCATGCTATGCTAAGATATGATTTAAATGCTATGAATGCTAAACATGATTTCTAGAATGTAAAATTATGAATGCTAAAGTTGATAATGCTAAAATGCTAATTCTTTTTCTCTAATGCATATATGTATCTATCTTTGTATGTCTATTTGAGTGTAACCAATGCTTGGATTCACAGTGGTATGTATGGAGTTTTCAAAAGCTTTTGATTGGTTGATGTGATCAATGGCTGTGATAATTCTGGTAGATCGAACAGTCGAAGAGGAGAAGACTGGAGAGACAAATAGATGAAAAACATAAAGCGGGATTTGTTTCCTCTTTCATGTAAAAGATGAGATGAGATGATAAAAATCATCCTTTTAAAAGATTTTGGAAAGATTTAAGAAGATAAAATTGTTTCCTTTTTCAAGGAAGAGATAAGATGGGATGATAAAAATCATCTTTTTAGAGGATTTTGGAAAGATTTAAGATAAATAATGAATTATAAATTCAATTATTTATTTATGTGTGACATGGAGATTTTCTTAATTAAATAAAATTAAGATTTGGAGAAAGTGGAAGATTCTTAAAATATTTAATTAAGATTTGGAAAGTGACATGTGGAATTAATTAAATAAGAATATTTAATTAATATTTGATTTAGGAGAAAGGAAATTAAATTCAATTAAATCAAAGATTTTAATTAAACTTAAATGTGATAATTAATTTCAATAAACAATGATATTTATTTAATTAATTAAGTGGACTTAAGAAAGTGGTAATTAAATAAAATGAATTTATTTAATTAAAGTGGAAGAATAAAGTAGGTGAACAATATAAATAAATAATTAAATTTATTTATACGTATAGGAATTTAAGAAAGAAATTAATTAAATAATAAATATTTAATTAAATGTCAGGATTAATTAGACATGACCATTTTTATGCATATACATTTTGCTCCTCTTTGATGTGATGTGTGAAATGCATTGCTTCAAATAAAATATTCCTGCTTTTGAAATTTTCTATGTTTAATTTTTACCCCTGGTTAAAAAAAATGTGTTTGATATGCCTTTTTATTTGACTCTGATATGTTTTTGATTGAAATATATTGCTAATATCAATGATGCCCCCTCGCGAGGTAAATCATTGATGATGAGAAAAATGTTGAATTGATGATGAAATTTGGATGATGAGAGGGATGTAGTGATTTAGCTCCCGATAATTGATTAAAAGATGGCCCAGGTGAAAAAAAAGAGTCAAAGTTTGAGAAAAAGATAAAAATAAAATGCCACAAAAACCCACCTTGGTTGACCTTTAAAAGGTAAAAGGGGTAAAAAGGGCAAGTCATTTTCACCTTTTGACTTTAGTGATTTTGTGCTCTGACGGGGACTTAGCGACATGGAGATTCTTTATCACAGGCATAGATTCGAGCAGGTCCACAGATACCAAAGACTAGCTGCGTATGGACCACCGGTGAGTCGATTCCACCCCCTTTGTATTGAAATTTTGCATTTTGAATGGAATTTAGATGCATTTTAACATAGATTTAGGATTTAATAGTTTGTTTTAGCACTTTCAAAATTTCTTTTAGCACATATAGGGCATAATTTAGTGCTTTGAAGGTTTAGAAAGATTAGCGCATGCAGTAGGTGAAATAGCGCATATAGGATGCCTATAGAAAATTGGTACTATAGCGCATATAGGAAATAGAATAGCGAATCTAAGAAATTTAGGTAGAATGCACTATTTGATGAAAATGATGATGTAGATTGCTTCTTTGGTCAATAGAGAGATAAATTGTCTTGTCATCATGTTGATATGGATAGAAATGATAGAAAATATGATAAATGAATTGATAACTTTGTTTCCCAAAATAGAAAACAAAGAGTAGAATAAATGATGGATTTTTTGATAACTTTGCTTTAGAAAACAAAGAGTAGATGTTTGATATGACTTCTGATAAATTTGCATTATGCAATACAAAACAAATAGTAGATGATGATAGAGTAAATTGATTTGATATTGAGATAGCAATGATTTCATGATATGAGTCACTTAGATAGAACTCTTGATATGATTCACATGATATGAGTCATTTGATATGGTTCACTGATAGATAGATATGAGTCTGATTGATTTGTATGATGGGAAATAGATAGATCATGTTGATATGGGTCGATGATATGATTTTGATTGATTGTCCTTATGATGACCAAAAATAAGAGGGTTTCAAAAACTTTCAGATCAGAGAGCATTTCCTGGTAGGGTGGGATCGGATACGAGATATGACACCTGTGGGTTCAGACCATTATTATCTATGCCACCGATTCGGGTCAACAGGGGACTGTTGACCGCACTAGCAGAGAGGTGCCATTCTGAGCATAATACCTTTCATTTTCCAACGGGTGAGATGACTGTGACCGCTAAGGATGTATATAGGATTTTAGGGATTCCAATAGTAGTTGCTCTTGTGGTTTATGACCATAAGGAGCTAGGTGGGACACATGCACTCAGGAGGGTGTTTGGGGATGCACAGATAGTAGGGTACTGGGTACCATGGGTAGATTTTAGGGGATATCTGGCCTTACTTTCCGTTTTGGGTGCATTTATTGGAGGCTTCCTTTGTCTAGACCACCAGTGAAAGGGATTATCAATTTGTTGGGGGAGGATCATTGAGCTGATGATAGGTCAACAATAGAGATATACTTGGGGGAGCTACATGTTAGCTCATTTATACCATGATTTGCATTAGGTAGTATACAACAGATCATCGAGTTTGTCCTGTGGTGTTACCCTACTCCAAGTCTGGGCATCAGAACATATTGTGATTATGAGACCACTTTGTCCAAGAGTGAGGCCACTAGGCAGGCCATATGTGTATGCATATTCTATTGCACTTGTCTAGCCCAAGTTGGGCAAGCTGGAGTACTGCTGATGGAATTTGGATGACGTTGATGCAGTGATATGGAGGCCATATATAGATTGTGAGGGTGGGATATTGATCATCTAGAGATTCCATTTATATGTATGCCCCAGTATCTGATAGGGAAGACCTTTATTATAGAGATATTTTTGGCATTGCAAGTATAGAAACAATATGGCTATACACAGGGGATGCCACAGGGTGTTGTGCACTATGGGTGGCGCAAGGATGATCCGGGATGGGGGCCATGTATTTTCTATCAAGTAGCATATACAAAGTACACTAGTTTACAACCTGAGGCATGGGATTACAAGCTAGATATTACAAATGTAGGGATGTTAGATGAGTACGCTGCTTATTTTCACACACACCCATTCCCTCATTTGACATGTCTAGATGAGCTGACGCCCATTTTGGTGGTACAACAGCCAGGTGGTAGGATACAAGAGGATGTGCTAGGGGGAGAGTAGGTGGTGGGTGGAGAGGATGAGGAGGAGGAGAGTGGAGAGGAGGCAAAGAGTGGAGATGAGGAGAGCTCAGATGATGGTGATGGGGATGGCAGCAGAGATGGCAGAGGGGAGGAGCAGAGGCCAGTGAGGCAGAGGACGGATATCTTGGGCAGTGTTTATGTCATACAGAGGCTGAGTGGTACCAGATGGTGGACAGTGATCAGGGTCTCCTCCATAGTGCAACAAGATCAGATAGATACTCTTTAGGCCTAGGTACAGACACTTTAGGGGCATCAGGCGTAGTTGCAGAGCTAGCTGGCTCAAGCTCAGATTTTGGTAGTACAATTACAGGCACAACTTGCATAGACATAGGCACAGTCACAGGCACCTCTGCCTACCTCGGACCCATAGGTAGCCCAGTTGATAGTAGAGAGGGATTCTTTTAGACGTAGGGTAGTAGAGGCAGAGGGTGTGGTGCAAAGACTCATGGGAACCATTGAGAGTGCATCTTTGCAAGAGGCTATTGCAGAGGGATTCGAGATTGCCAGGGAGGCTAAGCATTATCAGATCAGATACAAGTTGTTCCCTCCTGACCATAGAGAGCCTTACCCTCGGTCCCACTATAGGACCAGGATCAGATCATGGATGATGACACACAACATAGGGGTCACATGGCTGTGACAAGATCCTGATGTAGGCGGTAGTGGCAAGCCATCATCCTCTAGACCAACTCCATTAGGGGGCCCCACCAGCCAACCTTGATTTATTGATGCATTATTATTGATATATATTAGTTTTGGAGCATGTACATTTTTTTTATCATATCTCATGTATCTCTCTATACTATTTAGTTTCATTAAAATTTGGAAATTTGTATGTATTTTTGATGATCGATGATATGCAGTGGCGATGAGTTTTGATGATGTACGTGTTTGATGTGATGATGTGATATGCATGTATTTCTATATGATGTAGTATGGATTTTGATATGCATTTTATTGATTTGATGATTAACATGATATGCAGGATGATTCATGCTATGATGATGATTTGTGATGTGTACTAATGATGTCATGTAGGTGGATGACCGAGGATCTGATAATGAAAATATGCCATGGGATATATGATATGTTTATGAAAAATGATGTGGAAATGTAATGTATGCATGGAATGTTTGTTTTTGAATTTTTCAAATGCAAAAAATAGATGTGATGAAAAATGGATGGTTATGAGATGTATCATGATATGAAATGATATGTGATATGGGTCAAATGTTATGTGAAAAATGACATGATATATAAATGATATGAAAAGGATAGATGATTAAAGATATGATATGAATGTAATTTGTGACAAATGATAAATAATGGGATGAAATGACCATAAATAATAATTATGAGATGTATGATGTAATGAAACATAATGGAATGATGATAAAATGATAATGATAATGAGATGAAATGATAATGATAAAATGATGATGGTAATGAAATGATATGATAAAATGATAATGAGATGAGATGTAATGAAATGATGATGAAATGATAAAATATAAAAATGACAATGAAATGAAATACCTAATGAGTAAATGAATGATATGAAATGAGAATGATCAATGATATGAAAGTCATAAATGAAATGATAATGGATAATTATGGATAAAAAATGATAAAGGATCTAAATGATATGTAATAAAAAAAGATGATATAAAATGAGAATGCTCAATGATGATAAAGGATCTAAATGATATGTAATAAAAAAAGATGATATAAAATGAGAATGCTCAATGATATGTAATGAAATGATATGAAAAATGATAAATGAAATGATAATGGATAATGATGGATAAAAAATGATAAAGGATCTAAATGATATGAAAATGAATGATAAAGGATAAACTATATGATATGTAGAGTACTTAGATGAAATGATGATGAAGATAAATGATGATAATGAAACAAATGTTTGAATGCCCTCCACAAATAGTCCAAAGAGACATGAAAACCGTTGATGTTTTTGTTCAACCTTTCAAAACTTTGATGCAAATTCAGTATGTAGATATGTACAGTGATCTAAATGTAATGAAACAAAACCAACTTTTTGTTGATCCCTTTGTTAGTATTCTTGAATCATCATAGAGCATTTTAAAATGTTGGAAGTATGTACAAGCATCAAAGGGGAAATTAGCACCAGTGATATCTTGAGTACAACTTTCATGATTTTTGATATAGCAAGTGAACATAAGCATCGAGGTATAATTGAACCGAGATGACCTGAGCATTTCTTGCATAAACAGACAAAGACTAACCACTTTTTGATGCAAATTTGGAACTGTCATTAATGATATGCTTTGAAAATCATGTCTCACAACATATTTGCACTAGATTGATAGTCAATCTCAAGACAACAGACAAAGAAAAATCATTCTCTTTCCTCGCCACTCTAGTTCAGTACATCATTTAGTGTACTCCAGAGGAATGATAGCGAAAATCAAACAACCACTGTTCAAAATATAATACTGCTATTCCAAGCATTATTCAGATTTTAGATCATCCAGATATGGATCATGATATGAAATTCTCTGAAAACTGTGATATGGATCAATGATTGGGTAGTTGTTCATGTGATTTGTTTGTTTGTTTGCATGATCGAATGTTACGTCATTGTCTAGTTGTTTCAGTAAGCTCTGAAAGTTGATTGTCCCCGGTATGTCAACATTTGCCCCTAGTATTGGCACAACTTGCTAAAATGAATATGTACAACGATCAAGCCATGGTAAGACATTATCGCTCTAGGAAAATGATGGCATTAGGATGCTATTATGGCCCTAGAATGACGCATGAAAGGAAGGCTGAGAAACTAAGTGTAGAACATGAGCTAATAGGTGGAGAGCTACAAATAGCGTTTGTTTGCCATATTTTCACTATTTGTGTTTATTGCATTTTTCTAATTTTTTTTTTTTTTTGGTATTTTTCTTGTCAATAGACTGCTGTTGCTAGGTTTTCACCCTATGATGATTTATTTATTTATTTTTATTTTTTCAGGAATTTTTCTAATTTTTATAGATTTTTTAGGACTTTTTCTGCTATTTTTTTTTTAAAGGACTTTTTCTGTTGTTATTGTTATTTTTTTAGGACTTTTTTTGCTATTTTTGTTATTTTTTAGGACTTTTTTGCTATTTTTGTTATTTTTTCAAGAATTTTTTTAGGTGATGATAACTACTTCAAACATAATACTTCTTCAAGTGCATATTGTTGATGGGTTCGTCAAATAGGTCCCCTTCTGACATGGACAGTTTGTATGCTCTCGAACCATATACTACTATGACCATGTATAGACCTAGCCAATTTTGTTCAAACTTTCCTTTCTTCTCTCTATCTTGTTAATTTTGTGGGTTCTCTTTTAAAACAAGATCCCAAACCTGAAAGGTACATGGTTTGACTCTGTGATTATAGCTGCGAGACATCATCTATTGATATGCTTTCAAATGATCAGCTGCTCGTTGTCTCTTTTCATTAAGGAGTTCCAATTCTTGTAGTCGGGAAACTCTATATTCATCATTTGTTGTGAGACCCTTCAATGATACCTTGAGTGATGGAATCTCAACCTCTAGAAGTAATATGGCTTTTGCTCCATAGAAAAGAGCATATGGTGTTGTTCCTGTTGGTGTTTTAATGTTAGTTGTGTAGGCCCATAATGCGGGATTGAGTTGAACGTGCCAATATTTCCCTACATCATTCATAGTCTTCTTCAAAATTTTCAATATAGTATTATTTGAGGCCTCTACTTGGCCATTCCCTTGTGGATAGTATGGTGTTGAATATCTATGTTGAATATGGAATCTCTCACAAAGTTCATCAACATCTTGATTCTTGAATGATCATCCTTTATCTGTGATAATGGAGTTAGGAATGCCATACCAACAAATAATATAGTTGAGTATGAATGAGGAGATTTGTTTGTTGGTAACCTTAGTAAGAGGTACTACCCCAATCCATTTGGTAAAGTACTTTGTCGTTGTGATGATAAACTTGTGTCTGTTTCGATGATAAAGGATGAATCTTGCCAACTAGATCTAACCCCAATTGAGAGAATGGCTAGGTCGGTGTGAACGGTTGTAGTTTTTGTGCAGGAGCATGAATGAGATTCCCATGAATTTGACATTTTGAGCACTTCTTCACAAATGTGAACGTGATTCTCTTTCCATTGTGGGCCAGTAGTATCCCATCCTAATCAATTTCTTGGATAAGGTCAGTCCACTTGAATGAGTACCACAAATGCCACCATGAACTTCTTGTAAAGCCTTGTCAGATTTGTCACGTTCAAGATATCGAAGTAAAGTGCCATCAAGATCGCGGTGATAGAGGGTGTCAGTGATAAGAGTATAGCGAGAGGATTGGTGGATAAAGTTGTGCTTTTGGTTACAGGATAAGTCAGGTGGTAATATGTCATCTTTTAAGTAGGAATAAATCTTTCCATACCAAGGTGAATCGGATCCTACTAAGTGGCAAATGATTTGGCTTTCAAGTGTGTCATAGGCAGGTGTAAATGATTGTTCCACCAGAAATTCATAGCGAGCCTGATTTTCTAGGAGTTGCAACAATGATGCGATTGTGGCCATGGTGTCAACTGCCTTGTTATCAAGTCTCGGAATCTATATGAAATTGATATCTACGAAGTATTTCTTGAAATCATCAACCATCTTCTTATATGGTAACAATTTGTCATCTTTGGTTTGATAATCATCATTGATCTAATTAATGACTAACTGTGAGTCACCATAGACTTGTAGTTTTGTGATTATCCATTCTAACACTATCTTGAGTCTAGTGACTAAAGCTTCATATTCGACTATGTTGTTGGTGCATGGAAACATTAGCCTATATGACTAAGGAATGGTATGTCCTTGAGGGGTGACAAAGAGTGTGCCTACCCCCAATCCATGTTGAGTGAAATAACCATCAAAATATAGAGACCATGGTTGTTTTGATTCTGTAGTGAAAACATCAACATCTAGAAATTCAGGGATATTCTGCTTGTAGTGGTGCATCCACCAGTTGATCATCGATAACTTGTCCTTTGTTGCTTTTTGACCAAAATAATGGATGTCAAACTCACTTAGGATCATAACTCATTTTTTCAACCTTCCTGTCAATGTAGCCTTGCTTAGCAGATATTTGAGTGGATCAATCTTTGCAACAAGATTGATAGTATGAGTTAACATGTAGTGTCGAAACTTTTGTGAGGAAAAGACTACTGCTATACAAACTTTCTCGATGAAACTGTTAGTGTTCAATTGATGTAATAAATTACACATTCCTTTCCTGTAGAGTCCTCATGTGCTAATAATTATCCCAAAGATGTCTCTATTGCGACAATATATAAGATTAGTGGTTTGTCTAGATTTGGTGATACTAGAACTGGTGGGTTCATTAGGTATTGCTTGATTTGTTGAAATGCCATTTCACACTTGTCATCCCATTTGAAAGGAACATTTTTATGCAATAGATGTGTGAAAGGTATGATTTTATCTGCCAGTTGTGTGATGAACCTTCATATAGATTGAATTCATCCTTGTAATGATCTTAATTGACTAATATTCCTTGGTGGAGGCATATCCATGATTGCTTGCACCTTGGCAGGATCTACTTCAATTCCCTTTTTGGACACTATGTATCCCAAGAGTTTTCCAGATGTGACTCTGAAAACACATTTCTTAGGGTTGAGGCAAACTTTGAACTTTTCTAACCTTGCAAAGATTTTGGATAATACTTCAAGATGTCCTTCTCTTGTGTATGACTTTGCCAATATATCGTCTACATAATATTCCATGAATGTATGCTTCATGTCAAGAAAAAATGTAGTCATAGCCCTTTGATATGTATCCCCAGCATTCTTTAGACTAAAAGGCATGACGTTCCAATAATAAGTCCCCCATGGACATGTGAAAGTTGTTTTATCTTGGTCTTCAGGTGCAATTTTGATTTGGTTGTAACTAGAAAAACCATCCATTGGTGAATACATGGCATGGCCAGCTATTAGATCAACTATAGTATCGATGTTTGGAAGTGGGAAGTCATCCTTTGGACATGCTTTATTAAGATCTTTGAAATCTGTGCACACTCTAATACTTTTTTCTGGCTTAGACACAGGAACAATGTTAGAGATCCATTCTGCATAGTCAATTGATCTTATGAATTCGACATCAAGGAGTTTTCTGAGTTCTTAACTATTAGTGAAACATGAGGATGCATCTTTCTAAGGTTTTTTTTCACAAGTTTAACTCCTGGTTTGATGGACAAGTGACATATTATAAGATCAGGGTCAAGACCTGGCATGTCTACATAAGACTAGGAAAAGTTGACTTGATTTTCATTGAGAAATTCCATGAACTCAGGTACTTATTTATCTATCATTGATGTGGCTAACTGTAGAATCCTTGGTTTTTCTATAGTTTCAAGATTAACTTCTTTTGTAGGCTCAATCAAGATAGGCGATATCTCATGATAATGCTCCGGGAGAGTGTCAGTATCCCTTCATCTGGTGCCTTAAAAAGGTTTTCACCATCTAATATGATTTTTGTTTTATCTTTTGTTTGATCTAATACTGCCAGATTTTGGTTTTCACCATTAGATCTTTCTTTCTTTTCATTTTTTTTAGTAGCTAGGAGACTTGAAACTCTCCCGATTAAAGAATCTATGCCAAAAATAGCTAGTGGAACAATCATTTGTGTTTTCCATGGAAAGGAAGTTCATGATAGATTCATCGCTTGGAAACATAGGTATAACAATAGGTTCAGATAGATCCCAGTCAATGAGATCAGGATAGATCAGTGGTAGCAGTTCATCGAGCTACATGAAATTGGCTATAGTTATGGTCATAACGAAGTTGTCTATAGGATTTGAGGTATGGGGAAGATCAATGATGATATTGTTCTCACAATAGTCTTTTTCGATTAAATCTGACTCGGTATCACTAGAATCATAGTTACTTTGTAGTTCAGATCCTTGCAGTTGGGACCCTGACCCTTCACCTTCGATTAGAGTTGGGGTGTACTTGTGTACCATATCGACCTTTTTGTCCCTCCAAAACTCATCATTGTAGATGGTGTCCCATTCGTATTCACTAGAATCTGTATCAGAGTTATTATCCACAAAATTCTGAATTGTTGTCAAACATGCTTCTCTTGTATTGGAACCTTCTTGCAATGTGAGGATAGTATCATGCAACTGCTTGGATGGTCTTTCTTTTGAGTTAGTATCATAGCCTAGTCCTATTTTATGTTTGGTGGCAAATCTTGGAAGGTGAATAGGCTCAACTACTCCTTTTATTTTCCCAATAGGACCATTTCCATCATAGCCCATCTTTTGCATGATTGAATACCCTTTACCATATTGGTCGGTTGGTATCTTGACAGTGAGAACTGTTTCATCTTCATCTTTATAGAGCCACTTTAGAACTTCTCTATCCTCAGGATCTACCATGGGGAATTTTTCTTTGATAAATCATCCATTAAATTTTGTACTTGGCTTTGTTGGTGGATGTGTTGATGTTGATGCTACAAATATTTGATGTTGTGTGATAGAAGGTTGCCCATGTGACCGAGGCAACGTAGGAAGATCAACAAGATAGAGAGAGTACTCCCCAACTCCATTTTCCTTGAACCATAGTTGCTTGTCAAAGCTTTTGGTTAATTGACTGATTTATGTATCAACTTTGGGAGAAGTACTAATAGGAGCTTCTCGATTGTTGGGAACCAAAGTATCTTGACTAGCTTTGATGTTGGAACAAGTCTGACTGTTTGAATTATTAGTTGGTATTGTGATCTCTTGTCTGTCATAAGGAAAATTAAGAAATTGATGATATGTGGATGGAATAGCTTGCATTTCATGGATCCAAGGATGACCCAACAAGATGTTGTATGCAAGATCACAGTGTAATACTTGACAAAAAGTATTCTTGATAATAGGTCCCACCCTGACTGGCAACATGATTAAACCCTTGGATGCTCTTTCCTCATCATCATAGGATTTAATAGTAATTTTTATTTTGGGATCAATGGAGTCCTCAAAAAATCCTAAAGCCAAAACTAACTTCATAGTACATATGTTCAAACCAGCACCTCCATCTATTAGTACATGTCTAACACGAAACTTGTGGATCATGACTTCTAAGTATAGCTATGAGTTATGGGGATGAGTCATGGAAACATCATCTTTTTTAGAGAATGAGAGGCACATGGGTGAGGATAAGTGTCCCACCATGGCTTGAAATCGGTCCACATCTAGATCAGTGGATACAATTGTTTCAACAAGGGCCTTTTCTAGAATTTCCTTATGTGCTATGGAAATGTTCAGGAGTTCTAAGATAGAAATCTAAGCAGGAGTTTTTCCAAGTTGATTGACTAAGTCATATTGATGCTGAGGTAGGGGAACAATGGATTTTGAAGAAGTTCCCTTTAAGACAACTTTAGCTTGTGCCCTTCTTGTTGTGTTGACTTGTCTATATTCCAACTTTTCTGTAACTTTTATAACATTGACCTGTTCGTCGTCAGTGTAGATATGATTGATTATATGATTGTTGATATGATTCACACTTTTTCTAGAAGACTCACCCTTTTAATAGTTGGGAAAAGGGTTGTGAAATGCTTGGTGATATTTTTTTGATTGTTGGTGTCCTATTGTGATGGTGCCATTTTTGATTAAGTCTTGGACTTTATTTTTCAAGGCTTGACAATTATTTGTGCGATGGCTCTTGCACTGATGATAATCAAAATAGTATGCATCATTCGATGATGGAGGTTTCACACTGGATTCAAAATTGTGTTGAGGTAGAAAAGTACGAACATTTTTAGCCACCAATTCTTTGAATGCAAATTCTAAGGATTGACGCAATGGAGTAAAAGTTCTTCTGCTAGAGAAGAATGAAGATCGTTGTGGATTTGTGTTCAGGGTATTTCCTAAGGAATTGTAATTATTATTGTTTCCATGGTAACCTTGATTGTTGGCATTCCCTTGATTGGGAGTAAAAGTTTGATTCACGTTATTCCTCAGAGGAGGAGGATTGTTTCCTTGATTGGTGACCAAGTTGAAATTGTTATAGTTATTGTTGTGAGGAGTACTTGGAGCACTAAGAACAAATTTCTTAGTCGAGACATTATTTGCATCTACAACACCATCATTCACCATGTTTTTTTTGCGAGTCCAAAACATAGATTTGTCATTGTGGTGATTTAAAGAGCTAGGATTTTCCTTGTCAATTTTTATTATCCCTCTCTAGATTAAAGCACTTTCAATGGTGGTGGCATTTTCAATCAATTTCTAGAAAGAGGAAGGACAATGAAGATTAAGATGATAGCTCATCTCTTGATCTAAGTTGTTTATGAAAGTGGTGATCTTTTCCTTTTTAGGAACATGACATGGGTATCTAGCAAATAATCTTCTCCATCTCTGAAGAAATGTAATGAATGGTTCACCAAGTTTCTGGTTAGCCTTGCAGAGACCAATCATGGTTATTTGATGTTGTATGTTGTATGAATATTGTGATATGAACTCATTAATTAATTCCTCAAATGTCTTGACAGGTGGTGTGATTTTTGATAACCATTCCATAGATTGGCCTCCAAGACTTCTAGAAAAAAATGTATCAAGTATGTATCCTCATGAGAAAACTCTAGAGTCATATTTCAGAAGTCCCTAATATGATAGATTGGATCTGATTTCCCATTTTAACGATCAAAATTTGGGATTTCACAATGT
>VDFB02000003.1:310821488-310883658 GCA_007258455.2 Sequoia sempervirens | reverse complement strand
CTATTTGTTTTGGGGAAATAGAGCAACAAATTTGTGTTTTTCTGTGCATTCAGAAATCTTGACATGGTATCAGAGCATTTGAGTTTTTGACATGGTATTAGAGCCATAGGCCCCATTTCTTCGTGAGTTAGGGCATTTGTTTTTTTCTGGGCATTGAGTTTTTTCATGTAGAAGACATCGATGGAGATGAAGGGAAGAGTTGGCAGTAGCCACCATCCTTTAATGGACAAAACTATGATGTTTGGGAAAAGAAGATGAAGACCATAATGGTTGTAGATGATTTGTGGGAGTTTGTGATCAATGGCTTTAATGATGCAACTGATCTTGCAACATATGCAGTTCTCACAAACAACCAGAAGACCCAATTGAAGGAGTTGAGGAGGAAAGATGCTAAGGAATTGAGTTTGATAGAAGCAACCTTGATAGAGGCCATTTTTCATATAATAGCAGTAGTTAACTATGCAAAGGAAGCTTGGGAAATCCTCCAAACTAACTACAAAGGGACTGATAAAGTCAGATTGGTGAAGCTCCAGATGCTTCGAAGAGAGTTTGAAACTCTTGAAATGAAGGACAATGAGTCCATCTCTGTTTTCCACACAAGACTCTCAGGTTTGATAAACCAGTTGAGAGTGAATGCAGAAGTCATGGATGATCAGAGGATTGTGGAGAAAATCCTTAGGAGCTTACCCACAAAGTTTGATGTAGTGGTGATTTCCTTTGAAGAGGCAAAGGATCTCACAACGTTGTCCATTGATCAACTAATGGGTTCTCTGCAAACCCATGAGCAACACCTAAATAGGTTTGCTACTTCTTCCCAAGAGAAAGCTTTTAAAGCTCAGTCAAATGCAATATGAAGGGGGAGAAGAAACAATGATGGAAAGAGCTCAAGAGGTAGAGGTCGTGGCAACTCTAGACAAGGAAATGCTGGAGGAGAAAGCTTGGGTCGAACAAACAACCAAAAGGGAGCAAGTAACTCTTAGACCAGCTCTTGACAAGGCAAGAAGAATAGTAGTTTGAGTCACAAGAATGAAAAGAGAAATATTGAATGCTACTACTGTCATAAATTTGGCCATTATGTGAGTGAATGAAGGAAAAACTAGAGTGATCAGTCAAAACAAAATGCAAATGTGGCTGAAGGAAATCAGTCCATAGCCTTCATCATGTGCAACATTGGTGAAGAAGGAAGCCCCAAAGTCTGGTACTTGGATAGTGGTTGCAACAACCACATGAGTGGTAATGAATGTTTGTTTTCTTTTATTGATAAAAATGTAAAATAAAAAATAAGAATGGGGAACAATGGGTTAGTTCCAGTTGTTGGTAGAGGATCTATCATGATTTGCACCAAGCAAGGTGAGAAGAAGGAGATACATAATGTATTTATTGCTCCTGGGTTAAAGCATAACCTCATGAGTGTTGGACAACTGATCCAAAATGGATATAAAGTGCTAATGGAGAAGGGTCAATGCATTATTTATAATAAGAATGAGAGGACGAAAGTGTTTGTAGCAGTTCAAATGACAAAGAATCAGATGTTTCCTTTGAATATTGAGACGTGTTTCTCATCTCAATCTGTTGCTACACCTCTCATGAATGGAAAATGTATAGTAGTACAACAAGTATCCCTCAATAGCACCATTCAAGACCCCTCCAAGCTATGGCATCTCAGGTATGGACATTCAGGCTATGTTGGTTTAAGTCTTTTGTCCAAGAACAAAATGATTGATGGTTTGCCAAGAATAGTAGAGCCTAATGTTAAGTGTGAGGCTTGCATTTTGGGCAAGCAACATAGGTAGCCCTTTCAATCGGGAAAATCTACAAGGGAAAGAGAACCATTGGAGCTGGTGCCCATGGATTTGGTAGGCCCTATGCAAACCTTATCTATTGGTAGAAGCATATTTTTTATGACCTTCATTGATGATTATAGCTGTAAGACATGGGTCTATTTTTTGCAGCATAAATCTAAAGATTTTGATAAGTTTTTTTTGTTTAAGGCCCAGGCTAAAAAGGAGAGTGAAAATTTTATCAAGGTCCTAAGGTCAAATCGAGGAGAAGAGTATAACTCCAATCAGTTTGTAAATTTTTGCAAGCAAAATGGCATCAAGAAGGAGCTAACAACTAGTTATACTCCGCAAAAAAATGGAGTGGTTGAGAGAAAGAATAGGACCATCATGGAGATGGAAAGGAACATGATGAAAGCAAAGGGACTCCTAATTGAATATTGGGGGGAGGTTGTAGAAAAAACTGTATATATGATAAATAGAAGTCCAACAAAGGTGGTCTCTGACAAAATCTCTTAAGAGGCATGGACAAAATGCAAGTGGATGGTTGAGAACTTAAGAGTGTTCGGGTGTGTAGCATATGCTCACATGCCTAAGGAAAATAGGAAAAAATTGGATGAAAATAGTGAAAAGTGTATTTTCATGGGCTACAGTGAGGAGTCCAAAGCATATAGGTTGTACAACCCTGTCACCAAGAAAATTGTCATCAACAAAGACGTGGAGTTCTTAGAAGAAGAGTCATGGGAGGGTCTGACAGCTCCTAATAGCTCTTGACCACTCCTGACAGCTCCTGAAGAAGAAGGAAGAGAAAAAGAAGTTTAGCAATATGAGTCTGTAGTTGCTCCTGAAAGCGTCAGACGTGCTCCTAAAAGATTTGGAATAGCTCCTAAAGGCTCCCAATGGCTCCTGACAACTTCTGAAGCAGGTAGACAATCATAGACAACCAAAAGATTGACTCCTAAGAGCACCGGTTGAGCTCCTGAAAGCTCCCAATAGCTCCTGAAGTGAGTAGATAGAAAGGCAAGCAGCCAAAGACAACCAAAAGATTAGCTCCTGAAAGCTCCGAAAGAGCTCCTAAAAGCTCCCAATAGCTCCTGAACTAGCCTATTCGGCAGAGCAGTAATATTAGTGAAAGTTCAGACCCCACTCTCACCTCCCTAATGCCAAGAAAGACCAAGAGTCTAAGGGAGATCTACCAAAATGAAAGGTATGATGAAGAATTTGATGAAAGTGTGAATTTTGCATTATTTTCTCATAGTGATCCGATTTATTTTGAGGATGTTGTGAAAGAGGATAAATGGTGTGATGCCATGGATGAGGAGATAGATGCAATAGAAATGAAAAAAACATGGGAGTTAACTGATTTTCCTCCCAATAAGCAAGTTATTGGGGTGAAATGGGTCTACAAGACCAAATGCAATGCCAAAGGAAGGATAGAGCTGCATAAAGGATGATTGGTGGTCAAGGGGTACAAACAAAAATTTGGGATAGACTATAATGAGACATTTCCCCCCATTGCAAGGATGGAGACCATGCAAGCAGTCATAGCAATTGTAGCCAAAAACAAATGGAAGGTGTTTCAAATGGATGTGAAGTTTGCCTTCCTAAATGGAGTGTTGAAAGAGGAAGTTTATGTGGATCAGCCATTTGGATATGAAGTTACGGGTCAAGAAAACAAGGTGTATAGGTTGAAGAAAGCTCTTTATGGGCTAAAGCAAGCTCCATAGGCATGGTACAACAGGATTGACTCATATGTGATGAGAAATGGCTTTATCAAAAGTGATGGTGAGCCCACTTTTTACATCAAGGCAACAAATGGTAAGATTTTGATTGTTGTCTTGTATGTAGATGATTTAGTTTTCACTAGGGATGATGATTTCCTCATTGCTGATTTTAAAGAGGCTATGAAAAGAGAGTTTGAAATGACAGAGTTAGGTCTTTTGAGATATTTTCTAGGTATAGAAGTAAAACAAATGCACGGTGGTATATTTATCTCTCAAGAAAAATATGCAAATGAAATCTTGAAGATATTTAGGATGCTTGAAAGCAAGCCTGCCCCAACTCCAACAACCATAGGTCTAAAGTTGAGCAAGAAAGATTGCAGCAACAATGTGGATTCAACCATGTTTAAAAGTTTGGTTGGAAGTTTGATGTATTTAACTGCAACTAGGCCTGATATAATGCAATGTAAGTCTTATTTCCATATTTATGGAGACTCCAAGGGACACCCATTGGAAAACTGGTAAAAGGATCCTGAGGTATGTGAATGGCACCAAGGGACATGGTATTTTGTACATAGCAGAAAATGAGTTTGGGTTGGTTGGATACATGGATAGTGATTGGGCAGGAAGTTTGGATGATAGGAAGAGCACATCGGGCTATGTGTTTCATTTGGGATCAGGAGTCATTTCATGGGCTTCCAAGAAGAAACCCATAGTTTCCCTATCTATAGCAAAGGCTGAGTATATAACAGAAAAAACAACATGTCAAGCTATTTGGCTGAGAAGAATCTTGGAAAATTTGAAGAAAGAATAAGAGGATGGAACAACAATATTTTGTGACAATGTTTCATCAATAGATTTGATGAAAATACTGTGTTTCATGGAAGAAGCAAGCACATTGAAATCAGGTATCATTTTATCAGAGAGTTAGATGAAAATGGTGAAATTAAAATGGCATTTTGCAAGTCTGAGCAATAGCTAACAAACATATTCACCAAGCCTTTGAGTAGGGACAGTTTCGAGCACCTAAGGAGTAGATTGGGCATTGTTGATTTGGATCAGGATTGATATTGTTTCGTCGGCTCAGGACAAAGGGGGAGTTTTGGAATTTATTTCTCCTGAGCTTGCTCTCATGTCAGCCCCTTGTTTCACCTACTCGTCAGGAGACCCCATTTTCAATGACATTTTTCAGGATCTTCATCCCTGCTGCTCCTGATAGCCCCAAAAGAAAATATTGTAGCTATTTTTGAATTCTCAATTAATGGTGGTAGGTAATTTCAAATTTTTGAGAGGGAATGTTGAAGAGACAAAAGGAATTGAAGGTAGTTAATTCTATCAAGTTGGAAGAAGAGTTCTTGAGCAACAATAGTCTGAGAAGGGAATGTTTTTATTCTCTGTGTGATTCAGAGAAATTTTTGAACATCATTTGTATGTTTGATTTGTAAGTGAGCAGTGATTGCTCCTGAAGAGCTTTGCATAGCTCCTGCTAGTGAGCTCCTAGCAGCTCCTAAATTTTGTCTATCTGGTTGAGCAGCTCATGAAAGCTCCCAATAGTTAGTAGTCTATAGCTTAGAGTTTATTTTCTAAGTTTTATGATTAGTCTTTTATGTATTGTCATTTCTAGCTTAGTTAATACAAAAAGGAAAATATTGCATGCCCAAATTTGTGTCTCCTGTTCTTTGTTATTTCACATTTGTATTCCCCTGTTTGTTTTGGGGAAACAAAGTAGCAACTTTGTGTTTTTTTGTGCATTCATAAATCCTGACATGGTATTAGAGCATTTGAGTTTTTGAAAACCATCAATTCTATAGGGACCCAACCATCCATTTTTAATCTTCCCTTTCAAATATTTTTAATTCAGATTTTATTAATTTCAACTGAAATACAAACCACTACATTACAAAATGCTATCTCTAACATTCCATGGCTTCACATGTCACCCTGATCTTCCTACTTATATGATTTTTCATAAGCTCCACCTTCAACAATTTCACATATACTCTTTTCAATTTCCTTTCCATGCTACCTCAACCCTTTGTACAACACCAACTTTGTCAATCGACATTGAACTTGTATGAATTTAGTTCACTCACTCACTCCTACCTTTCATTCTCACTACTCCATCCCACTTCCTCACATAGGTTGTATAAAGACCAAGTTAAATTAACCAATGATGGACTTCACAAAGGCACAGGCTCTCTTCTCCTAGTTTGTAGCCTCTCTTTCTCTTCCTATGCCAATTCTTCTTTCTTTTGTGCTCCCTGAAATCTCTCTATTTTGCTTCCCCTGTCTATCTTTATTGGCCAGTTTTTAACACTACTCCCAAAACCACAAAACATGGGAAAACTATACCTTCTTCAACAAATCAAAGAAATTAAATTGCAAGCAAGCTTGATTCTTTTAATTATTTAATTGAAAAATTAAAATTTCTTGGCCTTCTATGGCCTCCTACTTCATAAGACAAACAATCCTCTGCTCTTAGCAAACTTCACTTCTTCTTCCTTCATCTTTGTCCTTCCAATCTGCACTCTTCAAACTATGCACAACCTTCTCCAATTTCAATGCTGATCTCCCATTCTGCTTACATAAATCTCTTTATCCACCCCTCTGTTGTAAAGACTATTGTTGTTGCACCAAAAGATCAACTTGTTAATGCCCGATATAGCCGCTGGATTTATACAAGATCAAGATCGACATGAGGTGGTTAAACCATGTCACAAAGCCCAAGTGCCACACTGGACTATGCATACCACAAGAAGAGGAGACTAAGGGTCACACCTTGCAACAATCCCCATAGCACAAGCATGGGGTTCAAACCTGTGACCTCATCTCTGATACCAATTGTTGCAAAGACGGTTGTTGTTGCACCAAAAGATTGACTTGTTAATGCTTGATACAACCGCTAGATTTATATAAGATCACAATCCATAGGAGGTGATTAAACCATGTCACGAAGCCCAAGCGCCACATTGGACTATGCCTACCATAGGAAGAGGAGACCAAGGGTCACACCTTGCAACACCCTCTCCACATGTCTCATCTGCTTTCTTTTTTTTAAAAGTTGTTTTGTTAGATGGAACAGCTCCTTGGAACCCACCTTCACTTTGTTCTCCCCTCTCCGACTCTTTTTTGGCTTGGCTATTTATCTTCACATGAGTGTAGCCTACACTAAGGCTTATTCCTCTTCCTATGTGGCCTCAACAACCTCTTCTCACAGGCTCTCACACTATTTAATACTTGGCACCCTCCTTTTTTTTATGTTTCAATTTGCATTCTATAATTTCCTCTTCACATTATCTGTTGCACCCTCTTCACTTTCATTTGATGCCTTTTATTTTTTTCTTTTGACTATTGACCTCTCTCATAGCCTATCGGCTTCTCCACATCAAGACCCGTGGTCTTCTTGTTTTTTTGTCTTCAACCCAATGAGATGAAATGGTATTTTTAAACCACTCTTTTGGACTTCCCCTATGATCTTCCTCTGAATTTCATCCATCCATTTAATATGGAAAGACATCTCTTTTTATTTTAAACATTCATTTCAAAATTATAGATTATAATGTGATCGCCCTTCTCCCTTCAAGCTTGTGATCCTTATAGTCTCTTTTTGCCTGATTTTAAAAAGAGAAATGAATGCTATATAAAACCACAACCTTTGGTATCCTTTCTTTACAATGTGGTGTTGGCCTTTGACTGTTGTGTGTCATCTTCAATCTATGCTTTCACATTTGCATATATGTTCACCAGTGCATTTGCAACTACAACATCAATTAATTTACACTTTGAATATATGGGAAAAAGATAGAGAGGATTAACTTTACACCAACCCATTTACAAAACATATTTGCTTCCATGTCTTGTTAAAGTACAACATTTAAGAGGTTTAGGTACTGATCAGAGTGAGAGAAACCAAACATGAACAAAACCAAAATTAAAAGTAAATCAACAATGTTTTTGGTTGGTGTCGATTGTTTATCGACCCGTGTGCTCTTGCACCACATACATACATACATAAATACATACATACATATATATCTATATATATATATATTCTCTCTCTTTATATATATATATGTATTCATTATTTTGTAAAGTGTACAATACCCTATTTTCCTAACAAATAGAAGTTAATTCAACTTTTTCATTGCTTGATTGAATTTTACTATGAGAATAGGAGTAGATTGGATATTTTTCATTTAGAAGATATAGTAAAATGTGATTCTCTTATTCCATTTCATTACTTTTGAGATGAGGTAGATTTGAAATATCACAATATCCTTGATCATCTTGAAATAAACTAACTCTATTTTTCAAATGCCTTGAATCATCCATATAAAGATGACCTATATAAAGATGACCTATAAAATAAATTCAAGTGAAAAGTTACTAATCTAGATTAATTTTCAACCTTATTGAGTTGCATGAAAATCCTTTCCTTTCCATACTTTTTATTATTGTGCATGAACATCTACTTTTTGGATAATTTTTTTCTAGACATGGGAATTTTGTAATAGTTGCTTCAATTTTCATTGTCTATGTTTAGATTTTTGTACCTTAGGAAATGTGAAATTATTTTTTAAATTATAGGAACATTATTTTAAATCTCATATGTAAATACATTAGAATATTATTGTTTCACATTAATTAATATTTCTACTTGAGAATCATAATGTATATCAAAAATTAACAAATGATATTATTATTTTTTAAGGTGGAAATTACTAGTACTAACAAAAAATAAATTGATATATCAAATTTTTTCATTGGTACCAATAATTATGTATTAATGAAGGGATACTCTCCCTCAAACACAACCTTACATAGACAATAACATTCAAGAACAACAAACATGCAAATTTATTAGACATTCATTAAATAATCTACATACATGCAATCAAATGAAATACAACTATCTAGTCACAAGGCTTCTATTACATAAATTTGGGCTGCAAATACATGCAAAAAATTAGATATGAAAGTTTGCAAATGACAATAATGGCCACTGAAACCCTAACCTCCATTTTGTGCTAAAAAAGCAAGAATTTCATCTATCTTCTCATCCAAAAAAAATCCGTTTCCATTGTTAACCACTTTATAATATTTTTTCCACTTTTCAATGGGCTGCCACTTCCATTTTTGGCACCAAAAAAATTTAATTATCCCTTTTCTAGGTCTAAGAAAATTCCCAAATTTTAGTCCAACATTTGGAAGCCATAACTTTTGACTCAAGCATTAGATTGACAAATCGTTTGCACCTTCAAAAATATCTCAATGAGTAGTAGGGCCACAAAAGGACCCTTTAGGATTATTTTTATATTCAACCAATTTTTGAGCTAATCCAAAGCCTCTAGGTGCCTCAAAATTGACCAAGTATTTTTAAAGGGATTTTGAAAATAAAAGCATTTATCTCACAAGTGACAAATGGTATTGAAGTTATTTATTCACCATTGGCTTCATTTCACCATTCTATAGCTCTCTATAATATTTCATGTCCATACATGGATAAATTATAGCTTACTAAAAATAGTAAAGTGCTATTTTTAGCCCTTTGAACTTGCTAAAATAGTAACCTTTCCATTTTTAGCCCTTACTGAAAATTTATTCACCAAACCTAACAAAAATCAAAATAAATATTTCTTTTAGGGATTCAAGATTGCTCTTACACTAGGTGAAGCCACAATAGTGGTTCACAATTTGATGGAGGAAGGAAAACTGAGAAAAATGACCCCATTGCAAAAAAAAATCGTTTTAGGGGTTCGAATGAACCTACAAGTTCGACTGAACCCAAAAGGGGATCGCCCGAACTAGGGTTTGAGTGATTACTGGGCCCACATTTCCTACCCAAAATAACAAAAGGAAATTCATATTGAGGGTGGTTCACTCGAACTAGGGTTCAAAGCCCTAGGGGTTTGTACAAACCCCCCTTATTCCTCATTCTCCCCCTGAAACGAAACAAAAAAACCTAAATTTTTATGCTTCGAAGCTCGGGTTGAGGATGAAAATGGAGGATTCTTCACAAACCAAACTAGAATCAGGTAGTCCTTAGAACGAGCTATCCAACAAATATAATTTTATATTGTTTTGGTTTTATTATGTATTTGTTTTTCTAGTTTTATTAAACATAGGTTTTTCATCGAAAAATGAAGGCTCTCGCTCGCATATGGAAAAAATTGCGATTATCAAAAAAAATTGAAAAATATGAGTGCACTAGATATTGAAGTCCTTTGATCCAACAAAAAGAAAATTCAATTTAGATATACAAAAAGTTACGCGGTTATCAAATGGACTATGTCCTAATCAGTAATTGGTTTGACTTCAAAACTTGATTAAAGAATAAATATTCAATAAAAACTAATCCGTAATTAGAGGTTTACAAAATAACTTGCAAATTAATCCTAATTACAATTTTCGATCTATACAGAATTGCGTGATTATGTTGTTTAACCATTGAAATTAGACTAAGTTCACTTAATCCTTTACAGAACTCAATGAAATTAACTAATTACTAAAATGTTGTAATTAGAACTTAAATGCCAAATTGAAAATACTGGAAAGAAATTAGAGAGAATGTAAGACAGGAGATAGAAGAATAATAAGACAGAAGATAGAAGAATCAGACGCAAGTTGATAACGAAGTTCGTCCAATCAGGACTACGTCTCCGGGTCCGCTTCTCAATGTTGGACCACTTTTATTAATATCGCCAAGCACCTGAAGATGCCTTCTTACAATATTCAAGCTTCAAAAACCTGCACAAAATTCCTCACAATCTCTCTCACTTTTACAATTTTGGTGTATAACAACACCTTGCAATTCTTCCTCTAAAAAAGAATTCAACTCTCACAAAGGAATTATTTCTCCAAGTAGACTTGCTTATTTTCAAGCCAAAACTCTCCCCCTTTTATACAAATTTATTTGCTAATATGGGCTAAAACCATATTATTTGCAAATATACCCATATCTCCTATTACAAGAAAAAAATTCAATAATATCCTCCTTTAATAATTTTTGGAAGGATAATATCCCCTCAAAATAATTCTCTTTCCATTTGAATGGTTACGAATGGATTTATTCTCTATTATTTAGGGAATATTTTATGTAAGGTTTTATTTGATCCCTTAATTTAGGAATACAATTCCTAATATTTCCGTGTAAAAGAAAATATTCTAGGCCTCTAAAAATATGGGATAATTTAGGCCTCTAGGAAAAAGGGATTTAGCCTTATTCTAAGGCTTTGAAAAAGCAATTAAATCTTTTAGAGAAAATGGTGGGTGGTGATCCCACCATCCTCTCCTCCTTTTAAGTTTTTCCCCTAAAGACAAGGGAGACTTCCCATATAAGGTGGGATACCCCCTATTCCTTAGGTGGCATCCCACTTTAATAGGTGGTGCCCACTTTATATATATTTTTTCTTTAACAAATATGGTTTAATCCATATTTATGCCATGTCATATACTCTTGCCACGTCACCACTTGCCACATCACCATGCTGACGTCATGATGACGTCATCATTTTGACTGGTCAACTCTTTTTGTCTGCAAACTTTGACCGGCTCTATTTTGCTCATACAGACTCTATTTTCAAAACTGAATATAGTTCGGAATCAGCACGACGAGCTCTACATTTTGGTGTCATTTTTGTCTCATTTTGAGATGATCAATTTTTGGCCTTTTTGAATGCCTGATTTGCATGTTTGACCGGACCTTTGACTGCGCATAACTTCTACATACGAACTCCTTTTGAGCCCGTTCAAGTTGCGTCAGGACCATGTCAACGAGCTCTGTGTGATGATGCTAGTTTCATGAGATTATGAGATTGTGAAATTTTTAGGTTTTCCAGGATCCACCTGGATCATTCCTCCCCATTGAGAAGCTTTTGGACCTCCAAAAGGTCTATTTTATGTACAATTTGAGCTAGGGAAATGTCGCCCCACTTGCCCAGTATCATCTGTCCTTGCTGGAATTTTGAACACCTGACTCATCATAACAATAACCAAAACTGCACCGATATTGTTAAGTACATTAGCCACATACACATCCACATCCAATGTTGCCACTACCAACCATACACTGCTGAAAAGTAGAAGGCTGAATAACAAAATTGAATTTGCAGACGAGAAAAAGAATGTACCAATATCATGCTTGTCTTTCATAACTGGAACACCCTTAGAATTAGGCATGCTCTTATGCAATGACACTTCTTCTGGTACAGACGTAAGTGCCAAATTATTGCTTGCATTAACTACCCTTTTCAAATGTCCTGTTGTCACAAAAGACTTACCAGTCTTAATTGGATGAGAATGCACAATGTATTCAATTCCTTCCTTAAACAAGTGATACTGATTATGTTCCCTGTAGAAGATTGCTTTCCTATCATACAAGTATGGGCTACCCAACACAATCCCACAGATATCAAGTGGAACCACATCAAATTCAACCTCATCTATAAACTTAGATGTTATTGCAAATCTTAAATTGCATTGCTTAGTTACTCACAATTTGTTATCATTGCACACCCAACCTAATGGATAAGGGTTTTTATGTGGCTTTGTTTTCAATCCCAACTGTTCAACAACTTCTTCTGAAATTAGATTAACTTGGGATCCACTATCTATCAGTGTATCAATCTTAGTGTTCTTAGAAATCACCCTTATATGGAACAATTCACATCTTTTTCTATCTTCAGGAACAACATGAATTTTTGAAGTAGAAGCACATGAAACATCAATGACAGATTCATTACCAACAAAAGCTTTACCTTTCAAACCCACAATTGAAATCTTTGATTCATCACCAGATTCCATACCAAGGTCTTGCACGATAGTTATGGACTTCTGCTTACCCTTTCAATCCTTGAACCACTTAGGCTTCTGATCAGGATGCAATTTCCAACACTTCGCATCTTCGTGCCCTTGCTTCTTGTAGTGTGAGCAATAAGGCCTCTCATCCTCCTTCTTTATAGTAGCGGTTTGTTGTGATTTCTCCTTCCATTTCTTGCTGCTTTTCTGCTTACTGGAGTCCAACAACAGATTGTCTTGGCTATTCCTTGAGCTTGTTTCCAAATGGATAGCTTGCACACTAACTTCATCAATGTTAGTTGGATTAAACATAAGTATAGTATGTTTCAAATTCTCACGTAATCCACCTATATACTTTAACAAAATTTCTTGCGTGTATAAAGGAATGCCCAACATTAAAGCCCTCTTCCTAAACTCTTGTGTATATTCTTGCACACTTTGTCCTTTCTCTTGCTTTAATGATTGCCAATTCATCATTGCTTTTTGCATATGCCCTAATGGATAGAACTGTTTCTTTAATGCAACTATAAACTCAAACCAAGAAGAAATAATTTTGCCATAATGACTTAGATCCTCTTGTGTTCTACTCTCCCACCAAATTAAAGCTGTGCCTCTTAGGCAAAGAGTAGCTAATTGGATTTTTTGAGAATCCTTAGTAAACTTCTGAACTCTACAATAAACTTCAATTTGTTTTATCCAATTATGAAGTTTTTCTACATCTAGTTCTCCATTATAGATTGGCAAATCAAATTTAACATCAAGTTTCAACAAAGGTGAATTAACTTCAAATTTCACAGGTTGTTTCTTTTTGGAAGAGTTAGACGAAGAAGAAGATGAAGAAGATGAAGATGAAGAAGATGAGGAAGACGGGGATGGAGGTTCAGGAGGGTCACTACCACCTCCTACTCCTTTACCTTTCTCTTCTTTCAATGAAGATTCAACTTCCTCCTTTCTAGCCTTGCCTTCCTTTTTCTTCTGTCGCTCTTGTCTCCTTGGAAAAGAACTTCCACCATAGCCTTCATTTCAAGAAATGCTTTCTGGAAAGCTTTCTCATCAAGCTCTGGAGCTTCATGTTCAGTTACCATTTCTAACATTTTTGAAGGTTTTTGTTTCCTGATCTCAGGATTGAACTCTGTAAGTGCACCTTCTCCTTGCTTCAATTTCAACCTGGTTAACATTCACTTTTGCAATTTCTTGCAAAATGGGCTCTGATACCAATTTGATATGTAATTAGAGGTTAACAAAATAACTTGCAAATTAATCCTAATTACAATTTTTCCCCGATCTAGACAGAATTGCGTGATTATGTTGTTTAACCATTGAAATTACAGACTAAGTTCACTTAATCCTTTATAGAACTCAATGAAATTAACTAATTACTAAAATGTTGTAATTAGAACTTAAATGCCAAATTGAAAATACTGGAAAGAAATTAGAGAGAATGTAAGACAGGAGATAGAAGAATAATAAGACAGAAGATAGAAGAATCAGACGCAAGTTGATAACGGAGTTCGTCCAATCAGGACTACATCTCCGGGTCCGCTTCTCAATGTTGGACCGCTTTTATTAATATCGCCAAGCACCTGAAGATGCCTTCTTACAATATTCAAGCTTCAAAAACCTGCACAAAATTCCTCACAATCTCTCACTTTTACAATTTTGGTGTATAAGAACACCTTGCAATTCTTCCTCTCAAAAAGAATTCAACTCTCACAAAGGAATTATTTCTCCAAGTAGACTTGCTTATTTTCAAGCCAAAACTCTCCCCCTTTTATACAAATTTATTTGCTAATATGGGCTAAAACCATATTATTTGCAAATATACCCATATCTCCTATTACAAGAAAAAAATTCAATAATATCCTCCTTTAATAATTTTTGGAAGGATAATATCCCCTCAAAATAATTCTCTTTCCATTTGAATGGTTACGAATGGATTTATTCTCTATTATTTAGGGAATATTTTATGTAAGGTTTTATTTGATCCCTTAATTTAGGAATACAATTCCTAATATTTCCGTGTAAAAGAAAATATTCTAGGCCTCTAAAAATATGGGATAATTTAGGCCTCTAGGAAAAAGGGATTTAGCCTTATTCTAAGGCTTTGAAAAAGCAATTAAATCTTTTAGAGAAAATGGTGGGTGGTGATCCCACCATCCTCTCCTCCTTTTAAGTTTTTCCCCTAAAGACAAGGGAGACTTCCCATATAAGGTGGGATACCCCCTATTCCTTAGGTGGCATCCCACTTTAATAGGTGGTGCCCACTTTATATATTTTTTTCTTTAACAAATATGGTTTAATCCATATTTATGCCATGTCATATACTCTTGCCACATCACCACTTGCCACATCACCATGCTGACGTCATGATGATGTCATCATTTTGACTGTCAACTCTTTTTGTCTGCAAACTTTGACGGCTCTATTTTGCTCATACGGACTCTATTTTTGAAACCGAATATAGTTTTGGAATCAACGCGACGAGCTCTACAACTTGGTGTCATTTTTTTCTCATTTTGAGATGATCAATTTTCTGCCTTTTAGAATGCCTGATTTGCCTGTTTGACCGGACCTTTGACTGCACATAACTTCTGCATACGAACTCCTTTTGAGCCCGTTCAAGTTGCATCAGGACCATGTTAGCGAGCTCTGTGTGATGATGCTAGTTTCATGAGATTATGAGATTGTGAAATTTTTAGGTTTTTCCAGGATCCACCTGGATCAAAACTATCTAACCAAGTGGAAGCACTAGATATAGGAGTTAAAATCTAAATTTAAAGAATTATAATTTTATCCTTCATTGAAAAAAAGTTGTGTTATATGGTGTAATGCCACTTTTAAAAATGTTGTTTTGAAAAAAACTAGTTTTCATGGGAGATAAAAAAAAGAAGTGCATCTAATTCCACAAATTTTGGAAAAAAAGATTTTTAGAATCTATAGACAAAATTTGGCGAGACTCTAGTTTGCATCATCTTCAAATTCCTCACGGTTTAGCTGCTATAGGCCCAAATGTGAAGATTTAGTTAAAAATAATAATTTCAGTGTCCAATTTGGCCAAAAATTGTAAACCACTATTGTGGGATCACCCCACCCTGAATGCTCTTGCATCATGGTTTGATAGCTATAAGTTGGATCACATTAGCTTGGACTAGCTTTTTGAGGATGGTTTTGATAGGTTCACCTAAGGGAGTGTGTTCAAGTCAATTATATCATTTTGGTTGACCTTTAAGAATGACTAAATTATGTTGAGGAACTAAATACTTTTGAGATGATGTTGGGGGAGGTATTTGCATGTTTTTAACATATTTGGAATTGGTCACACCATCATTGACTATGTTCTTGGTTTTGTTCCAAATTCAAGATTTGTCACTAGATTGATTGTTGTGTTTTCTCTCTTTATAGGTCTTGACTAGTCCTTTGGCTATAATTTCTTTCTCTATGGAAACTCCTTATTCTATGATTTCATCAAAGGAGTAAGCACATTATATTTAAATATGGAAGCCCATTTCAAAACTTAAATTTTGGATGAATATTGTGATGGGTTGTTATTATAATATGGGACATGCGAATCAACTAGAAATATGTCTCCATATTTGTAAGAATGAGGCAAATATTTCACCACACTTTTTTTTATAAAGGTTCATCACAGTGATGTCATGTTTGATGTTGTAAGAGAAATGTGATAATTTCATGGCTGGCTCAAAAAATGTGGAGATTGTCCCATGATTGAGGTGAGTAAACCAATCAAGGGATTTTACACTCAAGATTCTATGGAATAGTATCAAGAGGTATGCATCAAGATATTATACCTCATGGCATGAAATGTAAAATTATTTAAGGTGCTCACTAGGATCGTCCTTTCCTTTGTATATATTAAGTTTAGGAATCTCAAAGTTTTGAGGAAAGGGGATCATGGTGATGGATTTATCAAAAGGATAAGAACATAGCTCTTGGAAGGTGCATATTTTCTTTTGATATCCTATTTGAAGTCCCTTAAGTGCATGTACTTGATTTATTGAATGTCTTGTACCAAATAACTTGTAAAATAGAGGGGTAGTAGTTGATAATTAGAAATGAGAGGTTTTTAGTATGATGTGTGAAGGTTTTGATGAGAGGATGAAATGGGATTAGAACTCTGGATGTTTTTATTGGTAGATGAGATAGGGTTTAAGGTTTGGAAGGAATGAGTTTTATTGAATTAGATAGATATTGAAATATGAGGAAAAGTGATGGAAGCTTAAGACTGTGGGATGTGAGATAAAATGTTTTGGGTGCTAGATGGGATTTTGATGCACAAGTGTGATGTGGGATTGATGGTTTGAGAGGTGATAGGTGGGTTAGTGGAAGATGATGGGAGATATGTGGGATCATGATGATTAAAAGAAGATGAAATATATGTAGTATTATGAGGAATAGAAGTTGGAGGTGTGGCTGGAGCTTGTTGGGTGATTTCAAAGATGTCAAAGTCATGAGGTAGTTTGGAACTTTTCTTACCTAACATAAGGATACATTATTAATTGGGATGCTTCATGATGTATTGATGTATTAAATATATAGCTTGGTTGTCTTGGGAAAATTCTTCTAATGATGTAGGTGAATCTTGGTGACTTTAATTTTGATTTGCCTCATAAATGATGTGAGATTAATAGTAATATGTTCTCCAAAGGGACTTGATGGACCACTTCTTTAGAGAATATGTCATTGGACATGATGAGGTCAAGAATTCTTGTGAGACCATGATTAGTTTTCTAAATTGTGGCCTTGTGATAGGAATTCAAGAAAGAGACCTAGGAATATTGGGATTGGATGAAAGTTATTGGTAGACCTTGGATATGAAGATATAGATTGAAATGATTGGATTGCTCGAAGAATAATGATAGGTTAAAAGAGGTTAATGATGGATGTAAAGGTGATAATGATGGATTAAAATTTGAAACACTATGGAGAGCCAAGAGATGTGAAGGATGCAACTTGGAAACACTAAGGATAACCAAGAGGTGTGAAACATGCAAGAATAATGTTGTTGCAAGTAAATCTAGATCCTTGATAGATAGGGATTATTTTCTTGATTAGGGTTGACAATTACCTAAGCAAGGAGTGGATGGTGTTTTTTATAGCTAACTTGGGAAAGCCAGTTTACCAAGCTAGGGAAACCAAAATGATAAGTGGATAAAAGTGGATCAAGATTTAGATTCAACTCTTAGAAAGCTTACTTTGCTATATTATATGAATTAGGATTGGATGATGAGATAGATGGAATGGTGATAATGATTGGATTCGATGATAATATTGGTTAATGATGAAATCAATGATTATAGATAATGATAATGATGAAATGATAATAAGGATTAGATGTTTGCTAATTGGTCAAAAGTCTAAGGATGAAGATGATAATGCTTAGGTTAAGATAATAGATGAAAATGATGAGATGATGGAAAGATGAGGGTTTTTGGGTGGATAATATGGAAATGGTTGATGTTTGGGTGCAATGATGGGTTGTGAAGGGTCTCTCATATTAGATTTAGATCTACAAAGTAAAAACTCTCAAATTGAAGAAACAAAGGAACCTTTTTTGAAATCAAGGTGTAATTTCATAGAAAGTTGTGTGCAAGTGCCTCAAGATGATGCACATGCACTGAGGGATGAAACAAAGGTGCATAATGAAAGTTTTGGATGTATTTTGATGATTTTGGGAAGAGATAATCAATCAAAAATATATATTAGATGACTTGATTCTCAAGGTGATAAGGATAAATGGCTTCCATAGTTTTATTCATGAAAACACATAAAAAATGATAACAAAATCCTATAATTATACAATTAGGTGTTAGCATAATCCAACTAGCCAAAAATTAGTACCTCAAGATTGGTGTTAAACACCTCTCTTTCAAGAGTCAGTAGCTAGATATCTAGTGGCACAAGGGCTCACTTTTTCTCTTTCCTTGAAGGTCTTAAAATTCCTTTCTCAAAGAGCTGCTACCTCTACTCGAGGAGATACATGGTGAGTAGCTTCAAGCTTGATATTGTACCTTGAACCACATTAAGAAATGATCAAATGGTCTTAAAGGATTCTAAATATAATGCACATTTAGTGGATCTATGAATATTGAGCTTGTTTGATACTGCCCAAAGTTAAGAGGGTCTCTCCTTCTCTCATCACAAAATAAGTCTTGGTAGCCCAAGGATCTTATGGATTAGCTCGAAATGATGCTACCCACACTTTGAGGTATAGATTTCACTCTCCTCCCTTTGTATACCCCATCAAAAAATGTGGTTGATATCATCCTCGAGGTGACCAAATCCTCAAGAAGACATCCTAATGGGAAAGACTATACTAGGTGTTTTGATTACCCACTATTGCGCAAAGCATAAGGAGAGATCATACACAAACATTAGTGAGAATTTTTATAACACATTAAACATGAAATAAATGAAGAAGCGTGATATTACTAATCTTGAAGATCACACTAAATGCAAGGAGAAAGCATATGTCTACACACCCTTTGAAACATGGAAAACACTATCCATTTACACACTAAAGTAATTTAATGCTTAGATTAGTGAGAAATCAAAGTCTTGGAATATCAAAACCTACATCAAACCATTAGTAATATCAATGAAATGATCTTTTACATGTGTTTACAAGTTGTACCACTTGTTAGTTGACCAAAATGGAGGGTTAAAAATAAAAATAAACTCAAAATCCCTAGAAACGATAAACTAAAACAAAAGTGCAACTTGACCAAATAGAGGTACCACTTTATGATGTAGATGTGCAACTTTATGATACAGGGGTTCTAATATATGAAATAAAGGCACAATTTAACAAATAGAGCCTAAAATTGTGTCTCAAGATCCAAAACTTACTTTTTTTATTAAACAACTTAAGAATCTACAAAATGAAGTTAGGGTACACTAGAAAACATAGAGGCATTTCAAAAATAGGTTGGAATAGTCCTAAAATATCTCAAGATGATGGAAACAATAGATATCCTAGAAAGGTTGAATTAGTGTTAAAATGATGATATCCTACAAATAAAGGCATCAAAGATCATTCAAACCCTAGGTCAAATCTCAGTTGATCAAATTAAATGTACATAACAAAGTGCACTATAGAAAAATGGACACTTGTCATTTTCATGTTCTTTTTAGGCCCGTCCTCTTGATGTTTGGTCTATTTTTCTATGATTTTATGATGTAACATGGCTTGAACATGCATATTTAGGTACTAAAATTAAAATAATGGCATCTTGTGAAGGTGTTGTGAAGTTTTGTAAAACATTTCTATACTTTTCTAGACTCTATTCATTACAATTCACCTAAAAATCACCTTTTCATCACTTATCAAGTCCTATTTTGAAGTGTTGTAAAGTTTTGTAACAAGATTTCACACTTTTCTAGGCACAACTTCACTATTTATCCCTTTTTTATGACTTATTTGATCCCTTTATTCCCTTATAAGGCTTAATTAAGTGCATTTTTTAATGTAAACCTGAAAAACAACATTAAATACAAGATAATTCCTCACACCCATTTTCAAGTCCTAGGTGGGACCCATTTTCCATGGGTGGAAAATGAGTTCCCCTTGGCTCCAAATTCAAAATATTTTAAATTTTCTTTCAGGTTTTTATTTAAAATCACTTGATGTCAGCCTGTGATGAGGTATTAACGGGTTACTAAGGCACAAGATTGTATAAATAAGTGATATTCACCTCATTTTACATCTCCTCACTCATTCAAGCAATCTCATACAATCATACATCACATCCAAGCATTCAAGCACTTTACAACATCAAATCAAGCATCAATCAAGCATTCAAAAGGCAACCATTGACATATCTTCAGATTTGCATCATTAAGGGTTTGGTAAGTTGATAACATTTGCATGTTGTTAGTTTATCATCCTCTTTCATTTCATTATTCTATCAAGGGTTTGATTACCAAACTGGGGTTTGACCATGGCAAACCCCTATGTGCTAACCCTCAACCATTTTCCCCCTCTTGCATGTGTGTTTGTAGACCTAGGTATGTAGATTTAACAAGAATTTTGGTGATTGAAGATTGGTTAATAAGTCAACTAGGTACTTCAAGTCAAATCAACTCTATTTCAAGCTTGGAGAAGGTTTTTTGTCTGTTTCCTACAGAATTGACTTTGGGAACCCGACAAACAGACATTTCTAGATCTGGTGTTGCAAAGTTGTCTCCTGATTTATCAGAATTTTGGGAGAGGACTGATTTTCCACCAGTGGCGAATGAGTCCCACCTTAGGACTGAAAAATCTAAATTTTGTTAGATTCTGGATCCCGACATTCAAAAACTGGTTCCCGACAGATTTCACTAGTAATAGGACTAATTCGTCACCCTGGGCAAATGAGTCCCACTGTTGATTTTTAGTAATTTTAGACAGCATTCAAAATCTTCTAGATACTTAATCAGGCTTCCAGGTGCACTCAATTTCATCCCATTTCTTTATTTTTTGCATTAATTCATCTTTTAGTTCATTGTTTGTGTATCATAGTGTGTTTTCCAACATAGCATAAATCTTAGTTTTGCATTCAAATTCAATTATTTAAATCATTCACTTGCATTTAGATCACTTCATTTAGATTAGATAACATCACACATAACATAATTTGAATGAACCCTTTAGAATTTTTGGCCTAACCTTTCTCCTTTTAGGTGAAAAATCGTAGAAGAGCTAGAGAAGTCCTAGAGAGCTAAAAATGTACGGTTCATTTTGGTGAACCTGCATTTTGAACACCTTGCATTTCTGATTTCATTCACATATTGCATCCTAGATTACATTTTCATTAACATTCAATTAGGTTATTGTTTTGTTTTTGCATTCTAGGACTTCTCATATTGCATTAGTGAAAGCTTTATTTAGGTTTCATTTTTGCATCACATATCATTAAAAAAATAGAAAATATGCATTATGCATCATTAATTGCATTCTAAAAAGCATTAGAATCATTTTAAATTTTTTGAAAAACACAAAAAAATATCATACTGGGACTCATTCGCCACCCTGGGTGAATCAGTCCCTCTGCACTTTTTAAACAACAATTCTGACATTTTCCTGCATTACAGTTTTATGTTCTTGCATTTTGTTTTAATTTCTAGAATCTTTGTTTTTAATAATTTATTGCATCTTAGTTTACTTGCATCATGGCATTTTCTTTCAATAAGTTTTGGAATTCATTAAAATCATTGGTAGACATTTCCAATTGTGCCTTTGGTTGTGACCCTAATGACCTTGAGCTCCCACATGCTCCTTCAACTCCTCATGATTGTCCCCCTCATGATGTAGACATCATTGGAGAAGATGATGATAGCATGAACAAGTTCTATAATGACTTCTTTGATAACCTCGAGGCCAATGCAACCTTTTATCCATCCATGAAGTCCCAAGATCTTCCTACTGTTGCACCTCCTAATCACTTTACATATTTACATCTTGAAATCAATGATAGACCTAAGGTTCCTCCCTCAAGTGGACCTAGTTCCTCTAAACAAACACAATCCCAACCAAAATACGATCATAAAGTCACAAACACTCCCATCAACCCTGAAGACACATATGGTAAAGGTTTCACTATCCTAAGTAAACAAGGTTGTGACACAAAACATGAACATGACATTCATCAACTTCTTGAACAACAACCAATCGATGCACACACAATAGGGCTAGGATATCAAGATCCTTCTCATCCTGATAGACCTCCTTTTCAACCTAGGAGACTTTGGGATGTTGGTACAATGATCTTTGATGCTTCTCCTGACTTGAACATTCTCCTTCCAAATGAACAACTATTCTCTCCTAATGACAAGGATGCTAGGAACCCCATGGGTCCCCTTCCTTATATTCATGAATAAGGAGAATCTCGCAAATGAAAATGACCTTACAAATTAAAGAAACTCAAGTTTCCTACACATCATCCACCTAAATGTGAAAGGAGACTTCAATTAATTTTAAATCGAGGTCTTATACTCTTACCACCTTCAAATAGGTTGGTCATTCATCCTCAAGATTCTCACATACCATATTGCAAATATCATCATGTTCTAGGACATCAAATTGAAGAATGTCATACATTGAATAAAATACTAGACAATTATCAGTTCACTGATATCGACTACTTTCCTATCATCCCTTAAAACACCATTGCCTCATCATGCCATAGTTGCAGGATCTTTCATTCTCACTATTGCATGATCCTTTCCATCATCACCCTTGGCTCATGCTTGTTTTTCCCTTGTGGACACAAGTAGTTGTTAGCCTTTTTCCTTTTAATTCACTTGTCTTTGTCTCTTAACTATGTTATTCATTTTCCGCTTACATTATTTAAGATTGAGAAACCCATAACTTAGTTAACGGTTGACTTACATTTGCATTACTTGCTCCTTTTTCATTTTTATTTCATGTGTGTATCGTGTTCCCCCGTAACATGCATTTGATGTTCCCCTCTCTTTGTACACTTCAACTATTTGTATCTCTATTCTTCTATATGTCGTGCATTGTCTTTTTCATTTTTGTTTTGTGTTTTCCTTTTGGGGATAATGCAAAGCGTAAAGACGCCCTATGTCTCTTCCATGTTGACCCAAAAGGTCCTTGTATTTTTCTCTTTTTGTTTTTTTTTTCCTTTAGGGGATGACGCATAGTGTAGAGACGCCCTATATCTCTTCCATGTTGACCCAATCGGTCGCCTTTTCTTTTTGTCTTTTTCATGTTCTTTCCTTTTGGGGATAACACAAGGCATCAAGACCACAATGTCTCGTTCATGTTAACCCAAAAGCTTTTTCATTTTTGTTTCCTTTTCACTTGTGTTTTCCTTTTGGGGACGATGCAAGGCATTGAGAGTACAATGTCTCTTCCATGTTAATCCAAAACAAACTTTCTTTTTCTTTTGTTTTCTCTCTCTTTGTGTCATTCTTCCAGTTCTATGTGCTTTGAAGAATGTTGATAGTTTCAAGCTCTTTCATAAAAAAACATTGCAACAACAAACATACTAACCCCAAATCCATAGATCCCTTATGTGTTTGGTGTGCTCTTTTTTGGGGGGCAACTCCCTTTCTTTTGCTTTCATTTTCCTTGAAACATATGACTTGGCATAGGGCTTTCTTAGTTGGCTCTCATGTCTTTTTTTCCTTTTGCATTTTCTTTCCTTTTCATTTTCTTTCCTTTTCTACTTTAAAGTAATTTCTCACAACATGATGTGTCGCAATTCCTTTAAAGTGGGGGCCATACATTACCATAATTCATTTGCATTCTTGGTTCCTAGTGTAGCCTTATCATTTATACGATGTGTTCGTCACTTTGTGGATGACATTGGGTGTGACGTCCTTCATAAGTATGATCTATCTTAGCATATTACATTCCTCTTGGTGCCCTGATGAGACACACTACATCCCCTAAGTTGTGAATATACTATTCTTTGATTGGTCTTCTCTTGGAGACATTGGACACAATGTTCCCTAAGTGATTAACCTCACATAAACTTAACAAGACTCCTTTGAATATCTTTTTCATTTTACATTTTGCACTTTTTTCCACCTTGCATAACACAACTTGCATGCATGTGGTACCCTTGCTTTTTGTTCATGAACATTTAGTTTTCCTTGTGGTGCCTTGTTAAAATTTTATATGGTTGAGTGGGAAGCCCACCTAGCAGCATGAATTTTCCCCATAGCCACCTTTGTGTTTGTGAGTGCATACCAACTAGCGTGTGTATCTTACCTTTTGGGCTTTCTCACCTCACAGATAGTTAGAAGTTCTGTGGCCCAAAGTGAGTATATTTGGGCCTTCTCACTTGACAGACCACCATAAGTTCTGAGTTTTGTCGCCCTAGAGTGAGTATACATTATCTTTTAGCCTAGATCTAATCCACAACTAGTTGGACAAATGATCGAAGTTTCATCTGATTCTTTCAACACTTGTGTGTTCCTTTTTTCTTATGCTTAGTTTTCCATGGGATCTTCATCTTTGGGGCTTGATCATCCCTCTTGATTGTTTCCATTCCATCTTGCTAACGTAAGTACACTTGAACCCTCCTCTCAATGTTCATGGCTACTTTAGTGTGAGTTTGAAGTAAGTTTATCCTCTCACTAAAGTGGGGGCTAAATGCACCATAGAAAAATGGACACTTGTCATTTTCATGGTCTTTTTAGGCATGTCCTCTTGATGTTTGGCCTATTTTTCTTTGATTTTATGATGTAACATGGCTTGAACATGCATATTTAGGTACTAAAATTCAAATAATGGCATCTTGTGAAGGTTTTGTGAAGTGTTGTAAAACATTTCTACACTTTTCTAGACTTTATTCATTACAATTCACCTAAAATCACCTTTTCATCACTTATAATGTCCTATTTTGAAGTGTTGTAAAGTATTGTAACAATATTTCACACTTTTCTAGGCACAACTTCACTATTTATCCCTTTCTTATGACTTATTTGACCCCTTTATGCCCTTATATGGCTTAATTAAGTGCATTTTTTAATGTAAACCTGAAAAACAACATTAAATACAAGATAATTCTCGACACCCATTTTCAGGTCCTAGGTGGGACCCATTAGCCATGGGTGGCGAATGAGTCCCCCTTGGCTCCAAATTCAAAATATTTTAAATTTTCTTTTGGGTTTTTATTTAAAATCACTTGATGTCGGCCTATGATGAGGTATTAATAAGTTACTAAGACACAAGATTGTATAAATAAGCGATTTTCACCTCATTTTACATCTCCTCACTCATTCAAGCAATCTCATACAATCATACATCACATCCAAGCATTCAAGCACTTTACAACATCAAATCAAGCATCAATCAAGCATTCAAAAGGAAACCATTGACATATATTCAGATTTTCATCATTAGGGGTTTGGTAAGTTGATAACATTTGCATGTTGTTAGTTTATCATCCTATTTCATTTCATTATTCTATCAAGGGTTTGATTACCAAAGTGGGGTTTGACCATGGAAAACCCCTATGTGCTAACGCTCAACCATTTTTCCCCTCTTGCATGTGTGTTTGTAGACCTAGGTATGCAGATTTAACAAGCATTTTGGTGATTGAAGATTGGTTAACAAGTCAACTCAGTGCTTCAAGTCAAATCAACTCTATTTCAAGCTTGGAGAAGGTTTTTTGTCTGTTTCCCGAAGAATTGACTTTGACAACCCGATAAGTAGACATTTCTAGATCTAGTGTTGTAGAGTTGTCTCCTGATTTCTTAGAATTTTGGGAGAGGACTGATTCACCACTAGTGGCGAATGAGTCCCACCTTAGGACTAAAAATCTAGACTTTTAGATTCCAGATCTTGATAGTCAGAAACTAGTTCCCAACAGATTTCACCAGTAGTAGGACTAATTCGCCACCCTGGGCGAATGAGTCCCACTGTTGATTTTCAGTAATTTTAGACAGCATTCAGAATCTACCAGATTCTTCATCAGGCTTCCAAGTGCACTTTGTTTCATCCCATTTCTTTTTGTTTGGCATTAATTCATCTTTTAGTTCATTTTTTGCATATCATAGTGTGTTTTCAAACATAGCATAAATCTTAGTTTTGCATTCAAATTTAGTCATTTAAATCATTCACTTGCATTTAGATCAATTCCTTTAGCTTAGATAACATCACACAACATAATTTGGATGAACCCTTTAGCATTTTTTTCCCTACCTCTCTCCTTTTAGGTGAATAACCCTAGAAGAGCTAGAGAAGTCCTAGAGAGCCAAAAATCTACAGTTCACAAAGGCATGGTTCTGAGTGATAAAGGGACAACTTTTTAGAACATAGGTACCTTTTTGTGAAATAGAGACACAACTCTATGCAAAAAAGATGTCTTTATATGAAATAGAGGTGCCACTTCATAGTTTGAGACCTAAAAATGATTTATGCATCACAAAAACTCAAGAAAAATTTACCAAAAATGATTAAAAAAGGATGTGGGTCCCATTGGGCAAGCCAAAATGAAGATGAGGGAAAGATTAAAGGTAAATAGAATGGGAGATAATGCAATGCAAAAACAATACCTTCACCTAGAATCCTTACTCCATCCTTGACGAGCATAAATGGAGTGCACCATTGTTCCATTTGGTTTGCTCTTATGATAATGATAGTATGTGGATAATTCAATACTCTAGTACTAACTTGGTATGATTACAATGCTGAGATGAAAAAATGACAACATAAGGGTATGACAGTTTGATAAGCGATTCTAAGAAAATGAGAGCCTCTAGATATAGAGTCTTGAAGAGGAAAAATCAATGACTATGATAGATTGATGATAGATGGCTAAGATTGAATGGGGATTAGGGTTAGGTTAAAATACGTACTCATGTGAGAGAGGCATATGAAGGATAAGATCTAGGTTTAGGAGTGTGATAAGGATTATGGCTAGGATTAAGAGGTGGGATTGAGATAAGTGGATAAGATGAAAAGTTAGTTTGACTTTTGGGTAGGTGTCTAGATTCAATGAATCTAAACAAGGAGTTAATTAGACCTGTGAAGGGGACACATGTCAAATGATAGAAATTTTAGATTATGATCCATGTAAACAATATAAAAGGATAAGATCAAATGGAAAATGATAGAAGATAAAATGGAATTAATTAAATAAATAAAATTAATGAGATCATGCAAATAAATGATAAATATTTATTTAATTAAGGATTAGGATAAAGATGAAAAAAATTAAATTAAATAAATAAATAATAAAGATTTATTTAATTAATAGGGTTAGGATATTCTAGAATTAGGTGTGGTTGGGTAAAGTTAAATTTTAAGTGTCTACACTTACCATTAATTGACCTCGACTACTAGTTCTTTAATTAAGAATGTAATTGTGATTAATGAGTCGAAAGAAAAATTTGTGGCAAATCATTTGAAGTTTCCCAACGAAGAACAGGGTACACCTATGGCTCTGAATTTGATATCTTGGTTTGTTAAGCTGATGGTTCCCTATCTCCTTTCAGTAGTATTGCAACCTTCTTGTGTCTTTCCTAGTTGATAATTAGACTATCTCTATATTGTGCTTACTATTTATTTTGGTACTTTTGATTGTGAAAGAATTTTGACCCCATTATGTCCTAAAACCATTATCATAATACACATTGTAGAGATCACATGGGAAATAGATTGATTTCCACCCAATGGACAACATTCATTAAGAATTTATGATAAATTCTTCTTCACCCTTCACATTTATCAAGTGTGCTACAAATGATTATCTTGCAAGCTCAAATAGATTTTGAGATATATTCCTCTTGGTTCCATCATTTTGACCTCTCACCACACTGCCATCATGATAGCGCATGAACTATTGACACAACTTACGAATAATAACCACCTCCCATTTTGGAGTTTCCTTGGCCACTTTCTTTCATCATATCCCTTTTGGTAGAAAGGAGTGCTACACAATATATAGTGCAAGGCATAAGTATGGATTTATATGATGATGGAGGGTAGTTAGGGAAAATTATTAAGGATGAATTGATTTAACCAATTTCTTATAGTTCATAACTTTTTATATGAAATAAAATTACAACTATTTCAAAAGAAAAGTGAGATATTACCTAAGTCACCAGATAAGAGTTTTCTTACGAATGATCGTAGAGTTGAGATAATGATTCAAAAATTTAGAAACACCCTAAGAGTTAACAAACAACTACTATAGTTTCTTTGTTTCTGTAACAACAACTAAATACCATAGAATTTCTCTTTTTTAGCAACACTCTAAGAGTGAACAAACAACTATTGCAGTTTCTTTGTTTCTGTAGCAACAACCAAATTCCATATAATTTATCTTCTTAACCAGTTGAAGTTATACAACTACATAGAAGTGGAAACTTTTACAACAAATGTGACAACTAAATTATAAGAAACTTGTAAGAATTTGAGAGCTGAGAGTCACTCTCTCTCTATATACTCATAAACTGCTCACTAAGGAGGAGTTTAGTATGACAAGGAAGTATCAAGTTGATATAGAGGTCACTGAAGGCATACCAAGCAATTAAAACCACCATATTGCCTATTAAAATTACCATATTATCTATTATCTTACAAAATAATAGTAAGACACATTTTAATTATGCCTTCAATGACGTGTATATCAACTTGAGACTTCAATGTCATACTGAATTGTTTCTTAGTGAGTATTTTATGTTAAAACTTCAGCATATGACCATTGGTCATTAAGGAAATTCTTTTCGAATCGACCATGCACATTTTGGTGACTCTATTATCATATGGACCATCCATTTTTAGCCTTCCCTTTAAAATATTTATATTGAGAATCATATAGAACCAATTATACTAGCTTAATCTTCCTTGTTTCGATAAAATAGTAATGACACAAAATTTGTTGGAGTTAAACTACATCACTATGAAATAGATTAAGATGTAATTAATTTGGTCTATCCTCTACTTTTGTTCATCAAAAAAATCTATTCCAAGTAAATATTTAAGGCTATGCCTCAAGTTGCCAATAAGGGCGTGGTTTGGTGGTCAAGTCACTTGGTTGTAGTGTGTTGGAACCAAAATTTTCATAAAAAATTCTAAGGATTTTACTTGTTGAAGTCAAAATTTAGGCCATCATTTTCATAAAAAAATCACTCTATTTCCATCCATGAAGTCAAAATAGCATTTTACCGCCATACCACTACCTCATTATCCACCCTATATAACCCTCACCTCATACCTCTTTACCACAACCTCTTACAAAATGGCTTGCGGTATCATGGTAAAAGAAGCTAACACTATATCCTTTTACCGCTATACCGTGGAAGGTTAAAGCTTAGCTCATGGTAGAGTGGTGTAATGATCAGTATTAATAGAAGGAGACCGCTATACTGTAGAGGGATGGAACACAACCCACAGTAGAGTGGTGTAATGAAGAACAAAGATAAAAGGAAACCGCTATACCACAGAGGGTCAAAACATGACCCACGGTAGAGCAGTACACTAGAGAATAGTAATAAGAAGAGACATTGCCATACCGCGAAGGGTTAAAACATATCCTGTGGTAAGGTGGTATATAAAGCAAAGTAATGAAGTGACATTGCGGTACCTCAGGAAGAAAAAAGGTAGCCCATGGTAGAGTGGTATAGTAATATATGAACCAAGGATGTACTGCAGGGGGTGAAAAGTGATGCGAGGTAATGCAGTAAGCAACCATTGAGACATTTAATGCTTGTTAGTCACATTAGTCACCTTCAAAATATGAATTCATCTCAATGCAAAATATTTTAATGATGTGAATTTATGATTCGAGAATTAATGCATCTCGGTGAGGAGGTAAATGAAGTAGATTGAGATTTCTTGATCATAGCAGTGGAAACAAAGTGCATACAAGCTCAAGGTGTAGGAGTGAAGGGAATTCTCTAGAAAGCGAACTTTATTTCTGGTAAGCTTTGTCATCACTTTTTGATTTCTATAGCAATGGCTTTAAAGAAATCAGAAATAGGAACTAAAAAAGATGAACCTAAAGCTAATAAACCATCTTTACAATCTCCATTGCTTAATTTACTACTTGGGTCAGTAGATAAGGGGCCAAATAAAGTCTTTAGAGATTCGGCTCAGGGGTGTAGGGACCCTATTATTCCTCAGTCTGGGTGGAATTTATACTGGTATTTCTATAGGAACAAAAATGGCAAGGTCCCGACATCAAACCCATGGACTCTTGATTTGGCCAAATTGATAGTTCCAAATGTTTTCATTTATATCAAGCTAATTAAAGCCTTGGAAAATAGATAACATTCCCCAACAAAGATTGTAAGGCTCCCAGATGGTGGGTGTTTAGTAGATGTGTCAAGGGAAGCCATTATTAAATTTTTTAACCTAAACAAACAAGCTATCATAGAGGTGAATTTGGGGAAGTTGGAGTAGGAATACAAAAGATTAAGGAGAACTTATAGAAGTGATGAGCTCCTCTTGCATATGAAAAGGGTTGATAATAACAGGGTACTTCCCATCCCCTCCTCAAAGGTAGAGCCTTTCCCAATGTCTAATTTTTAGGTCTACTTCAGAAACACATATCATGCATTGTGTTAGGTTCTTGGTATAGAGAAGAGGATAACATGTTAGTAGGGTTGATGAGGATGGCTATGATCATTCAGCATCCAAAGTTAAATGTTGAGTTTGATTTTGATTCTATAATTGAAGAACAAATTCATGAGGGATTGTTGCAAGTGAGGGAGGCCAAGGCTCCCATGTCTTTTAGAAAATATTCTTTGCTTTGTCATTTGATTCTATATCAAAATGAAATGAAATGGACTAAAAGGATGAATTTGTGCACACAAGAGAATAGAGTAAAACTCCCTCTACAGAATTGGTGCTATGTATGGGATAACAGATGCAATGAAGGTGATTTTGTTGTATTTAGAGATGATTTTTTTTTTAGAATAATTGTTGCTCTGGGTTTTTCAACACTAAGCTTGCCATAGTCTTTAATGGATGTCATGAGGCCAATGTAGTACAAGCCAGACCAGGGCTTTACACATAATTATGCTTATTGGTTTCTAATGCCACAACATACTATTATCAAGGTATATGGTTGTGATCAGGAACCCCACATTCTACCAAAATTTGTGCCTGCTAGAATATGCTTTTTGGAGTTCATGTGGAAAATGCTCTAGATGGAGCATTATCTAATGAGGAATCAGAGAAAAGGAACATTCTTTCCTGATTTGGCAGTATTTGAGGAGTTGTCTATTGGATCAAACATGATTGAGGAGTTACAAAGATTCATGAGGGTCAATTATCCCCTCAAGTTCGGGACAAAAAGAGTATGTGACCCATAGGGTCACATTAACATGATCAAAAGGACTTTGCTTACAAAGAGGGCCATATTTCATGATTTTGACCCTGAAGAAGATGTAATAAGAAATTTAGTATATTTTTCTGATGTGTTTCAGACAAGAAGGAGATGGATATTTATGAAGAGATGGGAAGAGAAAAAGAAGGAGAAGAATAATAATTTCAAGGGGTTCTTTGCTAATGAGCCCAATTTGCTAAAAAGGATGCAATTAATCCTTGTTAAATTCAATGTGTTTTATAAGATGGCCCAAGATGAGGGACTTATATCACTTCCTACACCCCAACCACCATGCCAACAACCATCACAAGAAGCATCCAAATCTTGTACACCACCCCCATCACCTGTGCACCCTTCTCCTCCATCTCCCACACATGAACCCCCAACCAAGAAGCAAAAAATTAAGTCATTAGTTGGTTATGGCTCGAGTGATGAGGAACAAGAAGTAGTATGAAATTTGATGGAGATGAAAGAGGTAGTAGAGCAATAGAAAATCAAAGAGCCCCATGATCCTAAAATTAGGATATTAGAAGAAGCTGCAAATGAGATTCAAGATGATGAGAGAGTGGTTTCCTCTCTAAGATTTATGGAAGATGACAATTTCATTCATACAAATGAGTTTAAGGATTTTTGGATCAAAATTCAAATGAAGCAGTTTGATGAAAGGTTAAAGATCAATCTCATAGGAGCCGATGATTCAAAATAGGCTGAGATTCAGGCCCAAACATTGGCCAAATTAAACATTGATAATATTAATGCTACCCCCCCAGGAAGCAAGATAATTGGTTTTGAAGAGTGATTTTTTTATCATACCAGGGATGGAACTGTCCAAGGTATTTATTTTGGACCAAATCAGATCACAAGATGACCCAATGTTGGTTGCAAAATTTATCTTAGAGGAATGTGTATCAGGAACATGGTATAACCCTACCACTCAAACCCTTGCCCTGTGGACAAAGCAAAAGATTAAAAGGAAGCCAAGACTCTTGGATGTAGTACAAGAGATGAGAGGGTCAGCCATGGTGAGGAAAATGAAGGATACAACTCCAACATAGGATGCTACCATAACTATGCATTCAACAATGTTCACCAAAGATGTGGTGGAAAACATGGAGAAGAAAATAGATGAATATGAGAAAAGGTTGAAATCGTCTAATGATGAAGTAAATAAACTGTTTATTGAAAATGTTAAGTTGAAACAACAATTACAGGAAGCAACAACAGTAAGGGGAGATGAGATAGTTGTTTATCACCCACCTATTCAAGCTGAAGATCCACAGATTCAACAAATGAAGAATGAAATTGATCAGTTAAAGAAGCACAATATGGAAGATGTCAAACGTCACATCTTGGATACCCTGAGGAAAATATTGGAGCATAAAATTGAAATAATTAAGGAAAAGATAGGTGGGGTACATGAGAGCTTTAGCAATCTGGTTAAAGCTTTGGAGTAGATAAATGTTAATTCCCCTATCCTAGAGGAACTCCAGAAGAGGTGGCAGCCCACTCACCACATTTTAACTACCCTCTGCAAGGTGAAACAAAGAGATCTTGATGCCCCTCCAAGGTTAAAACCTACTCAAGAAATGGTGAAGGGAGTGATTGAGGAGCACAAGTATTTGATTGATATGAAAAAGAAAGTGGAAAGTAGAAAAAATGCATTTGACTCTATAAAGCATAGCTTCAGCCCTTCAATCATTAAAGATGATAATCAAATGAAAGGTGTGGATGAATGGAAAGATGAGTTAGATCAAATGGTTTCTTAGTTCCTGACACACATACAGAGTGATGGGGATATTGGCCTTGACATGTTTCATACTTTACTTGATGGAATTGTGATATTGGATAATGGATACACAAAATTTGTAGTAGATGTTAGGAATTTTCTTGATAATTGATGGAAGAGTCATCTCACAAATCTTACTACTGCTCAAGGATTCAAATGGAAAAATGCTTTGACAATAAGAAAATCGTAGGAGAAGTATTTGGGCTTAGATGAGGACTGATCATCAGCATTGTAGAGGAAGATCAATCATAAAGTAAAATATTTTCACAGGTCTTAGATGACCATAGGCTCTTACTCGAAGACTAACGAACTGGAGCATATGTTTGTTTTAGTTATTTTGGTTATGCTTAATTTTCATAATTATGTTTTGTTACCAAAGGACATGATTTTTGGTTTGAAGCTTGTTGCCTCTCATATAAATACAAGAGATCAAGACCAAAAGAATTATTAGATTAGATATAAGAAAATAGGTGAATAGGGATAGCTATAATTTTTACATCGAAAAACACCAAGACACATTTATAAATTTTGAAGAAGCTAATGGAAAATCTCTAATTTGGTGGTATTATGTTGGTATCAATTATTTGTTGAGTTAATTGAAGATATTATCAGGTTGTCTCCAAGGTTGGTGTTTCTCTATTATTTAAATTGATATATCAAGTATATACTCAATTTATTGATGCACATTTGTTGTATTTGTGTGGTATGATTAACTAGTTCTTTCAAGCAAAGATTAAATCCTTTTAGTCATTCACAATAATTTGGAAGTATCATCTAGATCACTAAGAAGAATCTGATAATTGCATTCTTGCATGTTTATACAAGTTATAAACTAATATTTGTATGCCAAGCAATTTGAGTTTCTACCAAATAGAAGCCATTCATATTAGATTTTCATCTGACTTCGTTTTACCCGACAAGGCACTAGTCTCACCAATTTTTATTTAGTTTTATCGTACCAAACTCAATTTTTACATTTGTTAACTGAACATATTTTACCTTGATATTGCTTACACAATTCATACCAAATTAGGATTTCATTTATCCACTTCTGATTGCCATTGTGGATAAATTTCTTAGGGAAGAAACACACAATTCAAGTTTGCTTCATTCACATAGGTTCACCCGCCTAGGCTTGGCAGAGCCTAAAGAGTAGAAGGTTCAAATTCATCATTTGGCCTTGTTCGTTAGCCAAAAATGTATCAAGATCTTGGCAATCTCTTGTGGTTCAAACCTGTGTTTTTGAGACCTAACATAGTGAAAGCCACCAAGGTTCAAACCCTCAGTGGGCCAAAGCGCTCGCAGGCCTTGCATCTTCGTTGGGTCATTGTTCTCATGGGTTTGGTTGTTTCTTATGGTTTATTGTACCCAGTTCATAGCTCCAGTCAAAATATTTACCCCTATTAATATGGGTGTGTTGCACCTTTTTTTTTTTAAAAAGGTTATGCCTCAAGCTTTCACCAATAATGTATTCTACTAGCTCTTCTTACCTAAACATTCTTCTGCATTGCAATATCCATGTAAATAAACATTCACAATGATTCAAAAATTCTCAAAATAGAGTTATCAAATGGAATCTCAAATAGTAGGGATCAAACAATCATGAACAAGCTGCAATACACCATCATATAGTAGTGAAATCCTTCAATGGAAATAAAAATCTAAGAATAGTGAGTACTCATATCCCATTCCATTATATCAAAGGATATTATAATGGTTACAATTTCTATATGGGTGACTGCAAGATCATAATGGATCAAATAGGGCAGTAGATGAAACACAACTTTCTCAACTTAGCTGAAGTCATAAAATGAATTTTCAACCTTATCAAACCAAAATGGATATTTGTTTTGGGTAAATGGATATCATTTTTCTATGTTCCAAACCTCTGGTCAGTGGGTTTTTAATGAACTTCAAAAATAAAAATAAATATATTAAATTATGGATATTCATTTTGTGCAATCCTCACTACTCTTTGACCCCAAGAAGTGAAAGTGATCTACATATTCGTGACAAGTGATCAACAATTCAAAGAGATAATTTTCTTGTTTCATGTTAATCAAATAGAATTTAAAATTATACAAAAATTGTTTAAATTAGTTCAGAAATGTTGATTTTTTTATTGTAACTTGAATTTCATGTTTTTCAATTTAATCGAGTAGTTTTTTTGGGTATATTTTAAAGTTTTCCTTCTTGCAATTCAATGAAACATACTTAAAAGTTTTGTTTTTATCACAGTGTTCTAAGTTTTTAACTTAAATTTTCTATATTTTAATTTTATACTAAATTTGAAATAACTAATAATTTTGAACAACCTCATGCAAACCCAAACCTTTCCTCCACCAAATACTCAAAAACAAAAAAAATAAAAATTTAAAATTTAATACTTAGTCAAATAAAAAATTATAAAATTTTATTGTCACCACCCTTGCTTGTCCTCTATAGTTCCAACCCTAGAAGCAATTGCCATTGATGTCCGTACCATTACAAATCAATTTGGTATATTTTAACAATGGCAAGAAGACAAGAGAGTTGATTTTTTATTAGCTTATCCTATGATCATGTGAAAGAATAAGACATTATCAAAGGCTAGTTGTTAGCTCATATTGTCCACCACATATCCATACTTCTTCTTGACTTATGCAAACACATAATTTCAATAAAGTGGTGATGCTATCAATGATCATTATTGGGATAATTGGTGGATGGATTTTGGTAAACCACCCAACAATGTTCTTGATATACCTCCATATTTTCTCCATAAGTTCAATTCAAAGTTTATATCAGGTCATTCTATGAACTATTTTGATTTTAACGATTTTTCAAGGAGTAGATAGAAGAATGCCTCAACATTGACCTAAGGAAAAATGTGATGTGCAAGGTCCATTTGTTCCCCTTACTGACATACCTTCTCCACCTTTTATTGAGTGATGTAGCATTTTAGAGCCTCTCTACTATACACTATTTGATAAAGAATTTTATTACTATAACTTCTTGATTTGTACAACCATGCGATATATATATGCTCTTAATAGGTCATTTTATATTAGTAGACCCTCCTCCTTAGCACACATCATTAAACTTCACCATTGGATTTTGTAGTGAGTTGTGATTACTTGTACTCTTAAGGAGATGGTTGAGTTTCCCCTACACACAAAATAATATGTTTTCCCTCATATTTCATCTACCAAACATGAGGCATCATAGACTAGAGCACATAAGGAGTAAGGACAATTTCTCTTTGAGGTGAAATTTAAAGTTATGTTGTGATATTCCATTTGAATCCAATATTAACAAAGATTGGTACCATTATAAAAATGTGACAATAGTATGTCATAGGAGGAGCTTATCCAAGTTCATTAGGGTATATTTTCTATCATTCAATTTGGCTTAGACTTTCAGATATGAAATTTTTTAAACATTTAATCCAATGCTCTGAAGACTACACAAGATTGGAAGAGTGGAAAAGTGAATGTAATTAACTTGTCAAATATATGATTAAAAAAGTTCAAATGAAAAGGGGGACTATAAAATTACTCCAAATTTTGATTGCATACAATTTCTTTTTTGTCATTAATTATATATAAATTTATACTAATATCAGTTTAATTTTATAAGCTTTTCTAAATGTGAATTACATGACACCATACTCATGAGTTTTTAGTAGGGTATTTAATCATTCAACAATACCATCATATGCCTTATGAATTTGTAAACATCAACAAGGAATCAATATAATTGAATTAATATTTACTCTAGTTAGTTATTTATAGTTCATAGTTGATCATGAGAATTTATATGTTATCTAAAGTTATTATGCCTATGTACACATAGTACTATTTTCTTGTCAATTTTTATACAATAAATTTTAGCTAGTGTGTTCATTCCAACCCTTTCTTAGTCAATGGTAGAGATCTAATAAATGGTATATATGTTTTTTTAGATTTGTGGATCATTCAAATGACTATGAATATTGAACAACATAAGAATATAAACAATCATGGTTAATTCAGAAACCTTAATGAAGTATATGGAAGTCATAAAATTAAACAAAGAAAACATACATGATAACCTTGCTTATATCCATTGCTCTTCAATTGCACCTTGAAGAATAGTTCTATGTAGTTTCTCTCATTTTTTAAGCACAAAATCACTTATTGATATGTGTACAGTGTTGAACACCCAGAATACTAAGAGGGGTCAATATTCTATGAAACCATTTGATCAATAATCCATCCAATTAAAAAAACGTATATAACTACAAAAATGAATGAAAATATGAAGCAACCACAATATCACATGACACATGAACACCAAGTGGAAAACCCAAAAAGGGAAAAACCATAGTGAGGATTAGCTCACAACATATTATAATCAATTATAAGATATTACATAGGCTCATTGCTAGGACACACTGTCCAATAAGACTCACAACCACAAAAAGATAGATACAAAACAAAAATGGCCACACAGATAAGATGTGAACTAATACAAAATGCACCTTCCTTTGTGTTGAATTCAGTTCCTTTGAAGCTCTAAATTTTGTCTCTAGATACAAAGCACTACTCTGCTTTACAATCACTCAAAATTCACAACAATTCTACTATTATTTGGATCACACACATACAAATCTGCATGTTTGCATCATATCACATATGATATAGCATATATCATGACATCGTACATCTCAAAAATGTCTCACATATATACCCAATACATCCACATACACCAATTAGGTTGGCCTAATTAGATGTAGCCCAAAAATAAATCAAAATTGCCTTGTCGACTCCATACTTGAATCAAAAAACATCTTCGCACTCAAATCAAATATGTAATAGTTGTTTTAAGTTGGAATGGACCTAAAATAGATCTCATTAATATCCGCAATACATATTTAATCTCCACAACATATATCAAGCATTAGGTCAACCAAGCGTTAGACCTAATCCACAAAATAAGACAACTTAACAAACACCAAAAATCCATCTAATTATATAATAACTCACCATCTATAATATATAATGTACTAATACCTATAAAAAATATCTAAAAATTGCAAAGTCGAATTCCAATCACTGGAGGAACGCAAACTGGATTACTCATACCCATTTATACTGTATGTAACCAAAACCGTATGTTGAACTACTATTACTTGTAACTTTCAAATTGTTCATCCAAAATAGCTGAAATCTTGATCATAGATGCACAAAGTGATCAAAAATAACATATTATCATCTCATAAGAAGATCTTATTACATGAGAAATTTCAGACCAAAATACTAGATTAAGATATCTCCATTTTGTTCACAGGATTAGATAAAATATCAACAATTAATGTTGGCATCAATGGAAACACATTAAGGGTTCCTTATTCATTCTTCCAACAATCTCTACCTTTTCCATTGATGGCAACATGTTCCAAAAGTGAATCTATTCTCCAAAATCATCTCCCAATACCTAACTTCCCCCCCTTTGACATCAAAGACAAAGGGTGTGTCGGTAACACACATGTACACTCTAAACTTCTTTCATATGTATGGGTGAATAACTGAATGAAATATAGTGACTCCCCCTTAGGGAATTATCCCAAAAATTTGATCCAACTCTATGTACAATAAAAAATAAAAATTAACTGAAAAAACTAAAAGAATAAATAGGTGAAAAGTGTTCAACCAAAGGAGGCACCTTCAAGCTCCTTAAGAATTGCTTGCCAAGTAGACTTCCCTTCAGTCCATGTCTTTTTGGCTGATACAAGTGATTTGTATAGTGACTCTTGAGCTCTACAATATTATCCTCTCCATTTTCCAGAGTGCTTGGATTTGGATTTATCTTTTTGAGCTTCTCTGCATTAGCTAGGGAACTTTACATCGATATGTTCTTGGTCTTTACAAAGTCCCCAAGCTGTCCAAATCTCTTTATAATGTCTTAGTTTTTCCTTTGTAGAGTGAAAAACTTGTTCTGCAGATCTGAAATGACAGTCCAAGAGGTATGATCTCTATCCTTAGTCGAATCAAAATTACTTGAGGCATTAGATATTTATGACTCAATAGAGTCCATTAAGTCCTTAATACCCTGAGTGGCATCTAGCCACCTCATACAGTACAAGAGCAAAGCTTTGGCCTCATCTTCAATACCTTGCACTTCCTTTAGACATTTCTCCACTTTGTTATGTGCAAATGCACATCTATCTTGTAGCTCAAGTAGCCTCTTCTCTACAAACCTTGATTCAACTTCTTTTTTAGTCTGTTCCTTTAGATGAGAGGCATACTCCTTAAGAAAAACAACTAAAAAATGTTGGAATTGTGTGCCTCAATCCCATTGGCCTAAACCTCTGAGAGAGAAATGTCGGTGTGACCTCTGAGAGATAAATTTCGGTGTGACCATTGAGATGTTTGGCCAAATTGCATAATTGTTACTTTCATGCATGTACCGCTATACTGCTAGGTGTTTGTGAAAGAGGTGCGGTAGTGCAGTGTACCACCATACTACGGGAACCTTCTAGAAGAGGTGTGGTAGTGCAGTGATACCGCCATGCCACAAGAGTCTGTTGGATCTCTAGCGGTAGTGTAGTAATACGGCTATACCACGGGTGTCTTCAACCTATCTAGCGAAAGTGCAGGGAAATGTTTGTATCCCATGGTTCTGCCTTTACCGCGTTACCATTGGGTGCACTCAAGAGGGCCATGGGCTAGTGATATGGTGGTAGGTGACCAGCCATCCCATGACAGTCATGCGTAAGGCTTGCAGTGGTGTGATTAATGAATGGGAATGGTGTGATGCTCAAACAACGATGAACGAATGATGTGCTGACACGTAGCATGGATTCATTTGTTGATTTCACATCGTTGTTGTGAATGAACGATTCTTTGGACCAGCATTTATAATTTGGAGCCGATAGTTGTAACACCTGATAACCATGTAACTGCATTGTAAATTCTAATTTCTCATTGGCTGGAAAATTAGTGCTATGACATGGAGTTGTTTAGCTGACCTAAGGGGTGAGAGTTAGCTGATATGGAACTGCTAATTGATGGTTTTTCTTCTATAACAATTAGAAACTAAATTGGTATGTTTCCACGCATGGTATCCTGAAGAAGTGAAGACCAAGGCCGTGAGGCTGGAGTAGGGAGAGAGAGAGCCAAGGGCTGAGGCAGGAGAAGGAAATTCTATTATGAAGGTGGTAACTTATCCACTCTTTATTTGTGGATCGAATGTGAAATCTCCCTCTATGTGAATCTACTCTGTATGTTGTGAGAGAGTGTTGTAATAGAGTGAGGATTGTAAACACTTGAGAGGTTGATCAAAGGTCCATGAGAGAGAGGATCTACACTATATACTGTGAGAGGGTATTATAACAGTGTGAAGATCGTATAAGGGGTTATGCTGTCTAGTTTTTCTCCAGAATGAAACATAATGTAATATTTATAAAGGCTTAGTGCTTGAGTTGTATTTGTAACTATTATGTTGCATGAATAATACAATGGTGATCTAGGCTTTTAGAGTGTGGGTTTTTTTACTCGAAAGGGTTTTCCCCACGTAAATCTATTTGTTCTAGTCTTTTGTTCCATCTTTCATATTTACTAGTTTTGTTTGTTGAATCTATTTATGCAAGTTGTTGAAACTGAATTTGCATGTGCTTCTCTTAGAAGGATTAATTTGGGAAATGCAATGTGTCTAATTCCGCTTTCTAGCATAGTTGTACGTGTCTTTGAGGAAATTTAATGAAATTGAATTAATGAAGGAACTACTATTCTTGGAGGTTTCTCTGAGATGATGAATTTTGTTTTCCCAACAAGTGGTATCAAAGCCTTCTTTTGGTTGCTAGTTTTGGGTATTTCTCTTGTGAAGATTTCTTAGTCTGTTAGGCTTGATGAAATCTGGAGGAATCAGCTGATGTATTGATCCTTTGGTGAGTGGAAATCTTGTGGTATTCATAGACAACATGCATCTTGAAGGATGGTGAAGATGAAGACAATGGAGTTGGTCATGTTGAATTGTTGTGTTCTATGAATCCTAGTTGGCAGTGGTATAACCTTAATGTATGAGGTGGAATTTTTTTTGCTTCGTGGTTGTGTTGCAACAAAGCTTTCATATTGGGTGTCTGTGTGAGAGGCTCATTGGTGATATGGAGAAGCTTGGGTTGTTTTTTAGCCATGGAAGAGAGTGCTTATGTTGGGTAGTGTTTCCTGGTGTTGGAAGGCTTTTTTTTTTGTTAACCTCGAATACATGCAGTCTATGGAGTTAATCATTGGATGATTTGAAAGCTTCTAAAATAGCCTATATCTCTTTTTTCTTGGGTGCATGTGCAAGTTGGCAGTTTTGGAGTTGGCTTGATATGGGCCTAGAGTTCCTGAACTACTATTTTTTTTTTAAGGATGTGTTGTACTTGCATGTTCTATGATTTTTACAGGTTTTACATGATCAAGAAAACTTGTTGATTGCTTGATGGATTCCTAGACTATGGTGCTCATTATGGACATGTTTGGAAAATTGTATTTGGTCATGATCTGGTGTTGGAGTCTTGGTGTCTACATGGTTATCTTCTTTGATATCTCAGTTTATGTTTACTAATGTGATAATGATTTTGCATGTTTTAGTGATTGAATCTACAGGTTGAGCAATGTTGTGGGCTGTCTCTACCTACATGTTTGGAGTTGGACAACTCAGAAGTGGACTATCAATATCCATGAGGTTTGAATATGTGATGGTGCAGATCTGTTAGTTGGCCTTGTTTGTGGTCACTTGTGCATTTGTGTGGTTGCTTCAGGATGAGAGGATGGATGGTGTTGAGTACCTGAATAGTCCATTATGGGGACCTATAGCATGTTGTATCACGATGCCATGGATAGCTTGGGTAGACTGCTTTGTGTAATCTTTTGACCGTGATGGTAATCTCTGCTTGTTTTCGAGATCTTGGTGCCACTTGATGGACATGTTGATGTGTGGACCTAAAGGATTTTCAGATTAGTAGATGTTGGGTCGTGATGCTTGAGAGCTTAGTTGTCATAGTTCAGTGGGAGCTTTAGCAATGACTATGGATTCATCACTTGGTGGTGAATAATCTTCTTTGGTGTTGCAGATGTTACTAGGAGGAACTCTTTGATCCTGTTGCTACAGGAGGGTTCTTTCGCATTTGCATGGACATTATTTGAAGATGTGCAACATCTCAGAACCATGGAGGATTCTTGGAGTCTTTGGGTTGAGGTGTTGGTGGTGCTTGATAGGTGATGTTGGTTTTGAGTTTGTTTGCTTTATGTCATGGTATACTCTTGCTTATGCACTGGAGGTTTGACATTGTGCATTGCTCTTGAGACAATGGCATGTTCACTTGGAGCATGGTATCTCCCAAGGGGGATGGTAAGGTCATGATGTCATGATAAGTTCCTAATTTAGATAATTGGAGCTTTGATAGTGGTCTGGTAATTCTTTGTGTATTGGGTGCTTTGATCATTTGCCTGATACTTCATGATAGTGCAGTGATGCATTTGGAGTTTAGAATGAGATGATCATTTGTAGGTGCTCATGGATAGATGAAGAATAAGGTGAGGTTGTATTTATCTTATGAGAGAAGTGTTGTTAATGGTTACTCTTGATAAGTTTTCAGCAGAAAGTTCGAGGAGTCTTCACCTTGGTTGGACGTGAGTTCAACAGAGACCGATGAGGAGATTTCTCTTGGAGAAGTCATGATGACTTGGCTATCATAGAGGAGCATTCTCTTTCCCACTCCTAGTCTACTCAGTAGTTTATCGCTTGAGAGGTATTTCCCATTGTTTCTCTTAGGTGTTTTATATTTTATTTCATGGAAATGGATCTTGAACTTCTATTTAGATGATTATGAAGGATTCATTGTAAGAGATGGATAGCATGGTTATCTCCTTATGCATTGTGATTACATTCATTGATGTTGAGTTTAGGAGATGCATTGGGCATATTTCCTAAAATGGGAAATGAAATAGTTTGATCTTCTTTGAGAGGCTTACATCCATGTTGATTGCATGATATATGTGTTATGTTTGATATTGGTGATTGAACGGTTGGATGTTGTTAAGGATTTTCTCTTGGGGTTTTGAAGGAGATCATACTTGACACAATTGGTATTTAAAGGTGTATGTAGGAGGATGTTCTACAGGTTCATGATGTCCAGTGTTTCTCTCTTTGGTCTTGGTTATCTTCCTGAAGATTTGTTTTCATATCACATTGGTTTGAGGTTTGGTCAGAGCTGGTGTTTTTTACTCAAGTTCTTGGGTGATGACATGGAGGTTCTTAATATTTTTCCTTTGTTGGGTTTGGAGAACTTGGGAGAGCTGTGAAGACTTGTGGTGAGAGTTGTTCTTGTAGGTTGTACATATCATTGTGGATGTTTCCATGGTACTACATGGTTACACTTTCTATGTGCTATCATTGGTAGACTTGTTATGCTTTCAATCTTTTAGATTTGGCATTTATCATGTAGTGTGAGTTCTTGAAAGTGTCTTTTCTTCATCGACTTGTATACACATGGAGCTTGTAGTTGTAAGTACATGGGTTGGTTATGCTGGTGGCATAAGTTTACTAATTTTTTATACCTTTAAGGTATGGATGATTGGATGATCTAGCACTTGTTGTGGGTGCTATTTTCAGTCATGTGGGTTTATCAGTTGGATAGAATCAATAAGTCTAATTGTTGTTCTAGCTGATGTTTTTATCTTGTTTTCTAGAGTGATGGCAATATCTTGTTGTTGATATCACTGGGATCTTTTTGCTTGTGTTCATTAGACTGGTGCTTGTTCATATTGGCTTGTACCTTTCTTCCATAGGTGGCATGTTGGAAGATGACAAGGATTGTTGGCTAAACGATGGACATCTTAGATGTTGTTGTAGAATTCTTGATCGAGCGTGAGAGCATATTTGAGATCTATGTGGTTTCATGGAAGACTGTGATTGGTTGTAATGTTGGACAGGTAGTTGCAGTTGGATACCTTATTTTGTTGCAGATTGTTTGGTAGACTATTAGCTCTGGAAATTTTTTGATTGGGTGTCCTCAATGTTGTTGATCAGAGACTTGAATAGAGCAGGGTTTGAACTGTTGGTGTCAATGTGATCTCAGTAGTTCTTGAGTGCTCTGGAGGTGCCAATGTGATCTTCCTCAAGTGAGAGATTGTTTGAATTGTGTGCCTCAATCCCACTGGACTAAACCTCTGAGAGAGCAATGTCGGTGTGACCACTAAGATGTTTGGCCAAATTGCATAAGTGTTACTTTCATGCCTGTACTACTATACCGCTAGTTGTTTTTGAGAGAGGTGCAGTAGTGCGGTGTACCACCATACCGAGGGAACCTTCTAGCAGAGGTGTAATAGTGTGGTGATACTGCCATGTTGTGGGAGTCTATTGGATGTCTAGCGGTAGTGCAGAGAAATGCTTGTATCCTATGGTTTTTCCTTTGCTGCGGTACCATTGGGTGCAATCAAGAGGGCCACGGGTTGACAGTATGGTGGTAGGTGACTCACCATCCCGTGATAGTCATGTGTAAGGCTTGCGGTGGTGTAGTTAACAGATGGGAATGGTGCGATGCTCAAACAATGATGAATGAATGATGTGCTGACACGTAGCATGGATTCATTTGTTGATTTCATATTTTTGTTGTGAAACAACGATTCTTTGGACCAACATTTATAATTTAGAGCCAATAGTTGTAATACCTGATAACCATGTAATTGCATTGTAAATTATAATTTCTCATTGGCTGGAAAATTAGTGCTATGACATGGAGTTGTTTAGCTTACTTGAGGGGTGAGAGTTAGCTGATATGGTAACTACTAATTGATGGTGTGTCTTCTTTAACAACTAGAAACCGAATTGGTATGTTTCCATGCATGGTATCTTGAAGAAGTGAAGACCGAGACCATGAGGCTGGAGTAGGGAGAGAGAGAGTCGAGGGTTGGAGTAGGAGAAGGAAATTTTGTGCTGAAGGTGGTAACTTATCCACTCTCTCTTTGTGGATTGAATGTGAAATATCCCTCTATGTGAATTTGCTCTGTATGTTGCGAGAGAGTGTTGTAACAGAGTGAGGATTGTAAACACTTGAGAGGTTGATCAGAGGTCCATGATAGAGAGGATCTACACTACATACTATGAGAGGGTATTGTAACAGTGTGAAGATCATATAAGGGGTTATGTTGTCTAGTTTGTCTCTAGAATGAAACATGATGTAATCTCTGTAAAGGATTAGTGCTTGAGTTGTATTTGTAACTATTTTGTTGCATGGATAATAAAATGGTGATCTGGGCTTTTGGAGTGTGGGGTTTTTTACCTGAAAGGGTTTTCCCCACGTAATTCTATGTGTTCTAGTCTTCTATTCCATCTTTCATATTTACTAGTTCTATTTGTTGAATTTGTTTACGCAAGTTGTTGAAACTGAATTTACATGTGCTTCTCTCAGAAGGATTAATGTGGGAAATGCATTGTGTCTGATTCTGCTTTGTGGTACAATTGTACGTGTCTTTGAGGAAATTTAATGAAATTGAAGTAATGAAGGCACTACTATTCTTGGAGGTTTCTCTGAGATGATCATTTTTTTTCCCAACAAAAACTTTAAATTTTCAATTGAGGTAAGAGAATTATCAATTGCAGTACCGAGAGTAGCATATTGTAGAGTCTTGATGGATTCATTGATTAGTTTTGTCCTCTTTTGATGAGTCTCTATTATTTATTTTTTATTGGGAGGCATGAAAGACATCTCTAAGCTCCAACTTTTAAATTGGTGAGATCTTTTCAAGATCCACACTACATTGGTACATCAGGATTTGTGGAACCTAGGGACGAATAGATGATTGGAACCTTATCTATTTGGACAAAAGACCCTTAAGAGTATTACCAAAAGATTCTTCATAAGACTTGGGTGGCTCCATGGTCTTTTGTGCATCTTCATTTTTTCCAACCTTAGACTCTTCTTAATTCTCTTCTTTCTCCTCTTCATTGGAGGGATTTTCCTTTTCCTTGTTTTTATTTTCATCCTCCTTATCCTCATCATCTTTCTTATTGTTCTCTTCCCTTTCTCCTTTTCCTTCTTCTCCATCCTTATTTTGATTATCTTCATTTCCATTTCCTATATCTTCATTTTGTTTATCAGAGTGATCCTCAACACCTTTATCAACATCATTCTTCTCTTTTTCTTTCTCTGTGCTTTGGTTTTCATCATTAGCACCGGTAGGTTTGTTAGTATCTTCTAGAGGAGTAGATGTCTTCAGGGAAGAATGTGTTTATTTTACTAGTGGTGGTGATGACACCACATTCTTTGTATCAAACAATGGAGTTTCTTCAATAGTATGATCATCTTCTTCTTTTTCTTCTAAAAATTCTTTGAAAACTAGTAAATTTGTAATGGTAGGAAGATTTTCCTTAGCATCAATGACCTTTTCTTCAACATGCTCCTTTTCTTGATTGGTATTTGATGATGAATAAATTATCATCCCAAACTTCTCTATTATATCTTTGATAGTTTTGACTGTATCCTACTTCAATTTTTCTACAATCTCCTTTTCTCTTCCCATAAGAATGATGACTCTTTGTTTTACTCTAAATTCTTTAGTATACACCTCTATCAAGGTAGCCCTAGAATTATCAGATAAGGAGGATCCATTTTCCTCCATGGCATCATATTTCATATTGTCTTCAGCTTCATGCCTTCTTTCAATTAAAGCATCCTATTGGTTATTTTTTAATGAACCAAAATTGATCTCACTCATTGTCTATGAATTTGTCATAATTCAATGATCAACAATGGTGAGGATTGGTCGATGACTAGGTGAAAGCCTTCTAGGATTTCCCTCTACACTTTTGGCTTTGCAAGACCTAGGAGGGTGATCCCTACAATTTAATTAGTGATACTCTTGTTCCATTTACCATAGATATTGCAAATAATGGATGCATTCCCACAAATTGTAAGTTAGATGAAATCCTTCAAGAATCTGGCTAATTATTTATCAAATAATCATCTAAAGCATAGAATGGATGACCTCTCATGAAATTTTAAAATAATTTATGGTGTATGAATGATTTTCTTTAAGAATTTTTTCTTTGAAAGGCAGGGTTGACTCAATGTCTTCAAATTTAACCAAATCCATAGAACAGTGCCTTATCCATGGGCAACGAATTTAAATTTGAAATAAACTATAATACAACAATGACTAAAATCAACATTTATAGACTATTGTGATATTGCATTACAATAAAACAACTCAAATATCCCAGAACAAAAACCACTTATCAAATCCTCATACTTAATCACACAAACCTATGATTTCATAAAACCATTTTAACTAATTCCTTGAATTAAAGTAGAGACAAAATCATACATTCAACCAAAACAATTGAAGACCAATAAAAGTATCCTTGATCATTTTATTAATAATTTGAGTAACAAAGTACAAAGGAGAGAATCTTCTTCGAAAATTTTATTTTCTCATTCAAATGCTATCAATGTTGTAAGACCATTATGCCTATTATAGACTCAAATTCAACCTAAGACTCAACACTAATTCTATTTCCTTGTGATTGTATTATAGAATTCTTTATAATGAGTTCAAAACATCACCAACCAAAGACCCGTGCAATCGACCATGAATTCCCTTTTATAATAAAAAAGGGAGCAACAAGCTTTAGGACAAATTACACATTTAGTCACATTTACATTTGACATACATTTCAATTTCAACTTCAAAACATCCCTAAGAAGTTATATTTGCATTTCCAAATACAAGGAAGAAATCCATATGAGACAAAAACCATTTCCATTTGTTGATGAAGATTCTCCCACTCTCCAAGGGTCATCTTTTGCTGTTGTTGTAATTTATCCACGTGCATAGAGCTTGAAAGAAGAAATGTATAAAAATGAAGAAAGAAGGAAAAGATAAGGAAAAGGTAAAGCATCTCCATGTCTGCATCCTTGTCATCATTTTTCAAATTGGAGAGAATAAAATATTTTACATTACTTAAAAAAAGGCCTAATCTATACTATTTCCAGGCTATGCATTGTATTCTCCCTACTATTATTCTCCATTATATGTAGACTTAAGATCAAAATTACAGTCATCCATTCCAATATGCAACAATTTATATGTCTAATATATCAATATAGTTGGACTTCCTCAAAGAAAACTCCTCTACTGGCCAGTCAAATCCCATAATATTTTCTTCCTTTGTTGTATAAAGGCTATACCTAACTGCCACCTAATTTTCCTCCTTATCAAAGTCTTCCAGGAAAACCCCTGTATGCATAAGCCTATCCATGTTGTTCCTTAGAATATCCAAATCTATTCCATCACATATTGTTTTGGTCTAGGAAGTTATCACTTGAGCTACCTATTCTTTCCACTCTTGCAAGGATTTAACTTCACCCTTCTCATTCAAAATGTCTAGAAGGAGACCAAAATTCCAATCATCAAACTTCTTAATCAATTCTTTAATATTTACCTCAAAGGGCTGAATCAACCCTTGAGAACTAGTTATATCAATTACAAACCTTAAGGGTGGAAGTATCTTTGGAGGATTTTTTGCATCATGAGAGGATGCAACAACCATATCCCTCACCATTTGAGCCCTTGGAATCCATTTATCCATTAAAGGAACAACTATCTCTTTATCTTTGTCAACATTCTTGATAGCATCAAACATCAAAGAATAATTGGCATGAATATTGATTAATCTTTTTTCCACCCCTTTATTTAAGTGCCCCAACACTTTTGTCACAATCTTCATATTATTTAGTTGGGTCAGGTCATCTAGTTTATTTTCATAGTTCTTTAGCTTCTCCATAAGGTATTCTTTGGTAACTTCCTCAATTTAAGGGGCATCTGATGCTTCAAGGGCTGATTGTGCCATTTGGAAATCTTCAGACTCAGTAGGGGTGACCTCATCTTGGGTTTGAGGTGGTGAAAGAATGGGGGAAGGAGGAGGAAAAATTGCAGCATGTAAGGTGCCAGGCTACAATAATTGAAATTGTTGCTTCCAAAGAGCCATTTGAGTTTGCATTTGAACCATCTTTTGTTGGCTCAGATTATACTCAATAACTATTTGATTATACTTAGTTCTAAACTAGTCTCTTTCCTCTATTAATGACTCAACTGTTTCCTTGGTGAATTGTGCCACATTAACATTCATAGTTGTTTCCTCCAAGGTGGATGTATTTGAAACTCTCTTTATAATCAAGCCTCCTCTAACACCTGGGGTAGGTTATGCAACTTTAGGCTTTCTAGTGGTTGGGGCTAGAGCCCAAATAGCAAGAGTATCCCAATACTAACTGAAAACTGGCCCCTGCAAAGCCAATGTGACTTCTTCACTATTAAAGATGGGGCCCTCTTGTCTTCTCACAGTATCAAGGGAAATTGTTGATGCTAGGTCCCATTTTGGGAGTAATAATACTCCACTCTTCCTCATCAATGCCCTGCCCTCCTTTGTAGAAATGTCAAAATATTTTTCCCTCATTTCATGTTGGACTTTAGCTTCAACAATCTCCTGGGGTTTCTCATGGTTTTCACTTTTTCTTGTCTACAACAATGTTGCATACTCATCCTTCATTGCTCTCCATACACAATCCTAGAAATTTTGTTCCTTGACAAACTTATCATCTTCCATAGAGCTTTCATAGGCTTGGAACCTGACATCCTTGGAGTTATTTATTCCACTTAGGTAAGATTTGCTCAACCTAAGGCTTAAATTCTGTGATATTATTTCTCCATGAGGAGATGACATCCCTTGCATTATTTCCTCATCAGTTAAGGAAATTTCATCATTAGTTTCCTCCACAGGATAGTCAACCAATCCGGTTGCTTCAACCTTTTGTCTTTTTATTGATGGATCCCTTAGAGAAACTGGTTCCCTTGTTGGTGAATCCAAATCAATTATTACTAGAGCAAAATAACGTTGAGGAGATAATGGAGGTGATTTCTGCTATGGAGATTACACTTTTGACTCCCTAGATTATGCAGGAGTTGCAACTATTTGTTTCTTCTTTATTGTGATTTTCCTCCTTGAATATATGTGCACCTTCTTGGAAGGCTACATAACTGACTCTCCCTCTATCATAGGGGCCTTCCCCTTATCTTGTACTACTTTTATCTCTTTCAATATTGCCACTACTCTGTTAAAATTCTACATCACAACATAAATCTTTAAAATTAGGTCACCAATATTTGACAAAGACTCAAAATTAGGCTCCTTAACCTTTATTTCTCTTTCCAATTTCACAAAAATACCCCACTTATTCATTCTGTCAATTTGGACATCAAGATAAAAAATATTTCTAATGAGGTCATCAGGCATAGTGTGGGTGTAAACATACCTATCTCCCTTAATTCTCTTCATTAACTAAACTATGAACCCCTCAGGTTCATATTTCTTGTATGCCCAGATCTTCATATTGTAAGGCTTGAGGTAGTTGTCTACAATATTCCTCCATCCATGTGTTATCATTACAAATCAGCAAACACAGTATATGAAGGGGAGAAATTTCCCCTTCACTTCTCATCTAAGAAGAAATCGTCTACATTCCATAGCTTCCACATCACCTCCAAAAACCCAATTCTCAGAGGAACTTCCCTAGGGAGTATGTGGGGTGTCAACTGTGTGCCAAATACTCTTAGAAGTGTACAATTATTATAGCTGATTACATCCCCCTAGTTATGGGAAATATTCAAATCTAGCCTCCTTTCAACTGGCCTCAAAAAAATATGTAACTCCTTGGAGATCCTAGGTACATCCACCATTAAATCCTTTCTTAATTTGTTGGAAAAAAGATTTGTAGCAGTAACAAAATTGGTCTTTTTTTCATTTCTATCCAATATAGGTGTCCATGATTGCACCGACTTTTCAATGCCATCCACATTTCTCTTAAGCTCCATCTCTTGACCAAAGTAATCAGCAACTTTGAAAAGAAGCATATGCATGAAGAGAGAAAACCACCAAAATTTAACACTAGGTTTCCCATCCTTCAAGGCCACCAATCCTTTGTAAATTCCCTCTACTATATAGGTGGAAAAATCATAAATGCATTAATGTTGAGGTGTTGGATACTTGCAACCATGTACATATAGGACATTTGCATGGTTGAACTAGGATTAAACCCTAGAATTTGGTAGAGGGAATAAAAGGTATTCTGAAAATATGATTGGAAATAATTAATGGGGAGGGGCTCAGTATCAAAGGGTCCCAAAGTAATCTTTCATTTTTCTTTTCCCTTCCCTACTGATATAAAAAAAAATTCAACACTGATACCCTGAAGTTGTGTTTTCCTTTGACATATTTCTCTCTCAACTTTCACTCATCAATCTGAAGCATGCCATTGCTCCAAGGGTTCAACTTGAACACATGAAATTTATTCCTTATTGACCCATATCATATTCTACCCATCATGAGCTCTGAAAACCCTAACTAGAGGGTCATAATTTGCAACAATGGCTTTGAGAAGATCAACATCTATAAACATGTTGGGAACAACCAATTTTCCCAAGTCCAATCTCCATGGGTTACAGAAAGGGATACCAACATTCCTATTTCCAAACCATACCTAGAAAAGACTCCATGCCAAGTATGGTAGGGCAACATCCTTAATTGTACAATATCTATTAGTGATACCAAATTTAGTTCTAGGGAACAGTACATAAGCTGTCCCTTTGGTTTTTTAGATGTTGAGGGTTTTAATTGCTCGATTAAATCATGTACCAGAGGTCCCATGGTAGGCTTTGACTTATAATATTGGTCTTTCGATGTGGATGCTTTGAATTTGGGTCCCATAGGTAATAGACAACTCAAGCTAGGGCTTGATGGGCTCAAAATAGGGTTCTTACTATTCAAGGCAAGACTTGACACAAATAAAAGACTAAAAGTAAGATTTATAGCAATTCAGAGAACGTCAAACCTTAAAAGATGGCTAACTTTAAAAGGCAAGCAACAACAATTGCAATTGAAAGGAAACTAGGGAAAATTCACATTCAGAAAGGTAATTTTACTTACTGGTTATATGACATAGGAAACCATAATTTCATGATGCCAAATTCTCGAATAGCTCTACAACATGCTCTAGATATGATAAGAATTCTTTGACAACTAACAATAAGCTTTAAAACAAGATTTTATGGTGAATAAAGCCATCAATTTGGAAAAAAATCATCAACTCCACCATTACTATTTGCTCGCATGAACTAGAATGGCTTAATGGTGTACATTTTAGAAACTTTGAATGTTCACCATTAATTCATTCTTAATTTGGACCAGTGTGTGGCTTAGATGGAGTCTACTAAGTTTGAGTATTTGTCTTTTAGCTGACTCAGCATCCACCATGCTTCATTTCTACCATGTGTACATCCTCATCGTTAGCTTTTGTGCCCCCACCATTCTCCATCATTCGGCAGGAAAGCCATGTGTCAACAACCTACTAGCCCTTTGAGGTTTACTAGTTTTAGATATACAATTGGGGGCTAGTGGGGAACATCCCAGATCAACTTGACACCCATCAACATGCATCTCCTTTAACTGCAAGGCTAATGATCATAATGTATATCATCATTCAACAATAGATGGCTAAGATTAGAGCATCTCAACAAATAGATTTGCATGTGCTAATATATCCTTTTAGTAGCATGATGCTTAATTCTTCAAAACTTGCTGAGAAATATTTCCTCAAATATTCCTATCTTTAATAATTCAGTGCATGGTGGCGATGGTGCCACATGGCTCCTTTCCTACTATCCCTCCACGAGCTTAGATCAAACAGTGGGTCCCCCATGGGCTAGTGAGGAACGACTGAGATTTTTTTGTCAGAAAACATAGAAACGGTTGATTTGATCACCTTTAGTCATCAGTGCCCACGAATAGTGGTAGGACCTGCCAAGAGAGCAGATAGATCACTTTCTCGCCATCCCTCTGGCATTTGACTTTTAATATTTTAATCTCTCGAGCTAGTGGGGAACCAATAGAAGACACTTTGTGTGACCTGCCACACATAACTAAGGACTCTAATAAGCATGTGCACCTATTATATGACTTAAAATATGCCACCTACTTTGGTTTGCAACATAAAATACCTCATGCGAATATTGAACCTAGACCTAGGGTAACAACAAATATTTAAGATTTATGGCCCGCATAACATAAGAAAAAATTATAATGCTACATCAGGTAATGATCAGGGATATTAGGCTCAAGGGGTTGGTAACTAGATGGACACAAAGGCTCAAGATGCAACTTAGATGACCGAGAACTTAGCTAGTAGGTCAACAAAGTATTACATCAAAAGAGAAAAGGTTACGAAGGAGGTAAAAAATGCTAAGTAAAATTCTCCCAATAGCATAAAACCCTAAACCCTTGTAGAAATTGAAATTGAGAAGCCACCCAAACAAAAACATTAGACCATTGGAACATGAAAATTTGAGGGTTCCACAAATGGCTCTGACTAGGGGTACATGCCTCTCACAAGCATGGAGAGATTTCAGATCTCATGGTTGAAGCAAACCAATTATAGCACAAAGGGCACCCAAAAGACAAGTACTTGTCTAGACAAGGTAAGAAGACAAGGCCCAAGTAAGCCTATATACAAAATATATAAGACTTTACAATGTACATGGAGCAGAAAATATTTCAAGAGAAATATTGCTTCAAGAACTGTCAATGTACTGGCAGTTTAAGAAGTTCATCTATCAAACTTTGGAGAATGTATGAATCCTCACCATGTGTGTTTGATACCAAATAAGGGCCTAACCACAGTGCCTCAAACTTCCCATGCTTTCCTTTATCCTGATCTCTTGCATTCCACATCATTACCATGCTTCATACTTCAAATTTCCTAAGGGGAAGCCCTTTTATCATATAATTGCTTGACTTGCAACTGCATCTTAGTGTTTTTATCATGAGCTTCTCTTCTAGTTTCATCTAACTGTATCAGGGCATCAATCCTATGTTGCATTTCATCACATATGTCACCATCATATTCTTGTACAAACTTGTACAGTTTTAGCAAGTTATTTTGAGGTAATCTTGCATCAAAACCATAAACCAGACCAAATGGGGAATGCCCAATGGATTTCTTGATAGTAACCCTATCCACCCAAAGTGAAAGATTCAGCTTTATATCCCATGCTTTCTTATTCTTCTCAATCACCCTTTTGATGATCTTCATCAGACTCTTGTTACTAGATTCAACTTGACCATTCCCTTGAGGATGATAAGGGGAAGAATAAGACATTCATATGACATGCTTGTCACAAAAATCCCTAAACTTATCTAATCTGAAAGACATAGCATTATTAGAAATGATCTCTTTTGGGACTCCAAATATGATTAAGATATTATTCATCAGGAAACCAATCACCACTTTGCTTGTCACCTTCTTGGTAGGGATTGCTTCCACCTACTTAAAATAATCAGCTGCAACTAGAATCCAAGAATGTCCCCCACTGGATTTCTCATAAATTTCACCAATGAAGTCAATACCCCATTGTTGAAAAGGCACTTGGACTGAAATGGGTCTAAGTGGTAAATTCCATGAAAACTTTAGCTTTCTTGAGAATCTTTGGCAAGCATCACAAGTTTTAACAAACTTGTGGGCATCTTTGAACACAAAGGGCTGCCAAAAACCTGCCCTCAAAATCTTATGAGTAGTATTTTAGCCATGTAGTGGCCACCACATACTCCATTATGTAGTTTTTGCAAGAGTTCCAATACTTGTTTTCCATCAGCACACTTGAGTAATACACCCTTTGGGCTTCTCCACCAAAGCTCATTGTCAATGATGACATACTTGATAGCTTGTAACTTTATTGTTCTTCTCTCATTGTCAGCCATACCTTTAGGACATTGCATGGTCTACAAATACTGAACAATCTATCTATACCAATCACAAGTCTACATGCCATAGATAGGTGCAACATCTACACATTCAACCTGATTTAATTGGTTTTTCTCCATGTTGGTTTCAAACATCAACTTAGCTAAACCTTTCCCTCTTACCAATTTGGTAATATGAACATCAATGTTAAAATCTTGGATCCTATTAATCTATCTGCACCTCCTACCTGTGGTCTCTTGTTGAGTGAATATATCCTTCACTACAACACTTGGGACAAAATCTATGACCGTAGCTCCCATTAGGTATGTTCTGAAATTTTTAATAGCCCTGACCAAGGCATAGACTTTCTTCTTAGTCATGTCATATTTGCGCTTAGCGGCTTGCAAATATTTGCTAAAGAATGCAATGGGTTGTTCAAAACCCTCATCATTTTTTTGTGGTAATACAACAACAATAGTGTGGAAAGAAGCAAAGGAAAATATATGCTTAGGCTTGGAAAAATCTGGAGATTTCAGCACTGGAGCCTCCTTGATGGTTTTCTTTATACTTTTAAATGCTTGACTAGGATCCTCACTCTAAACCACCTTCTCTCCCTTCTTCAACATCTTAGAAATAGGACCGGTAATCTCAAAAAAATTAGTTACAAATCTCCTTAAGAAATTGATCTGACTGAAAAATGATTGAATTCCTTTGACATTCTTTGGTTGTGAAGTTTTTTCTATTGTAGCTACTCTTTTAGGATCAATTATTATTCCTTCTTTGGACACAATATGGCCCAAGAGCTTCCCTTCCTTTACTCCAAACACACACTTCTTGGGATTTAATGAGATCCCATATTCTAATGCCTTCTTAAAAACTTGCTCCATATGCAAACAATGGTCCTCTTATTTCTTACTATATGCAGTTAGATCATCTTGGTAAACAACTAAGAATATGTCTATGAAGTCAAAAAATGCCACATCCATGGCTCTCTAAAAGGTAGCCCCTTCATTTGTCAATCCAAATGGAATTCTTACATAGACATACATACCCAATGGAGATATAAAAAATATCTTGTACTGCTCAAATTCTTTGACTACTACCTAATTGTAACTTGAAAATCCATCCATCATGGAGAACGACTCACAACTAGTTACCTTTTGTAAGATGGCTTCCATGTTAGGCAGTGGGTAATTGTCCTTCAATGATGACACATTCAAGTTTCTAAAATCAATGCAAAGCCTAATGTCACCATTTTTCTTCCTGATTGGGACCAAATTTGAAACCAATGATGAGTGTATGATGGGCTTGATGATCCCAGCATCCCTTAATTTCATAATTTCTTCCTCCATCTTAGGTTGTAGTGTGGGATTTACTAGTCTCTGCTTTTGCTTGAAGGGCTTGGAATCTGGCTTCAAAGGTATCTCATGCTGAAATAACTCTTCTCTATATGCCTTTAGGTCATCATAAGACCATGCAAACACATGTCTGTATTTTCTCAACAAAGCAATCAACATTGCTTTGAATTGAGGTTTCATCTTTTTCCCAATGTAGAACTTTTTTGGAGCATTACTATACCAAGATTTACTTCAAGATCCTCCTTGTGAGTGGATGTATGCTTAGTGTTGCTTTTATCAGGTCCATCAAACACCCTTTCCAATGCAACTAGTCCTTTTAGAATCTTGTTAGTATTTAATTGGATTATCTCATTTTCAAATATTGTTTCCTTACCATCCAATTCCTCCACAAAGGCTCCAAAATCAATTTCTTGACCCTCATATTCATCTACACATAGCAGGAATCTCAAGATATCCTCATCATCATTAAACACCTACCAATTCTTTATGTTGTCAGGAACTAAAGGCCTAACTTGCACTTCAACCTTGGAAATGCTAGCAAAAGTGATATCATCTAGAAAGAGAGCAATGTTGGCAAGTAAATTTTCCACTCTGTTATTGCTCATGTCCAACTAGTCAATACCAAATGCATCAAACTGCTCAATTAAATCCCAGACAACATTCTTATACTACCTTAGTCTAGTATTCTTCGATGCATACTTTGACCTAACTTGATAAACTACAAGTTCTGAATCTCTAATGACTCTTAACTTTTTAATTCCATGTTTCTTAGTTAATTTTAACCCTACTAGCAAGGCTTCATATTCATCTACATTGTTTGTGCAAGAAAACAGCAATGAAAATGAAAACTTGGAAGTTTTACCACTAGGAGAGATTAGTATTACCCTTGCACCAACTCCTTCCTTTGAGAAAGCCCCATCAAAACACATATTCCACAAATCATCATTGTTAGCTTGGTGTAGTATTTTTTTCTTCCTCTTCTTGTAACTATTCAATTATGAAATTATCCATACTGGTGTCTACAAAATGGATTCTATCTACTTCCTCCAAAAATTCAATGATATGTGGAGCTCTTGGATCCCTCACAAGCTTGATATCCTTTCCTTCAATAGGAAAAGTTGCAAAGGACATGTCACATTGCATGTTGCCTCCCATGGAGGCTTTCTAGTTTCTTGACAATAACATGCCATAGTTTGGTGGGATTTCCACCACAACTATGCTCATGGGGTGATCCCACAATACTGGTTTACAATTTTTAGCCAAACTAGACATTGAACTGAATTTTTTAAACTAAATCTTCACTTTCAGGCACCTATAGCAGCTAAACTGTGAGGAATTTGAAGATGATGCAAACTAGTGATTTGTAACATTTTGTCTATAGATTCTAAATATATATTTTTCAAAAATTTTGGAATCTGATTGCACTTCTTTTTCTATCTCCTTTAAAAACTAGTTTTTAACAGTAAACACCATTTTTAAAGAGTGACATTACTGGCTAAGATATAATTTTTTTTTCTGTGAAGGATAAAATTCTAATTTTTTCAAATTTAGATTTATAACTATGATATCTAGTGCATGAATTGATTTTGAAGCATTTTGTTGATTTTTTTTCTTAATTAAGTTTCAAAGTCAAACTAGTTATAATTTAGACATGATTTATTGGCTAAAACATAACTTTTATTGTATGTATCAAAATTCAATTTTATTTTTTTGTTGGATCAAGGACATCAATATCTAGTGCATAGATATTTTTCAGATTTTTTTTGATAATCTACAATTTTTCCACATGTGAATAATAGAGATCTTGATTTTTGGTGAAAAACCTACATTCACAAGAAATAAAAAATAAATATAATAATCAAATTAAATTTATTTAAAATTATATTTTTGGGAAGCTTATAATAAGGACTACATACTTACAAAAAATAATTTAATTGAATTCATTTAATCCTCCAAAAGGTAAATCAAAAGTGGTTTTTTATCAGCATTTTGATAGGTGTAAAGGAGACTCTGTTATAGGTATGGTTTAATAAAACTAGCGGGGTTCTATCTAAGGGGGTATGATCTAAGGTTGTTTGATGAAACCCTCTTTAATTGGAATCCTGTAAATGGAACATTTCAAGGCTTAGATCATTATATTTTCTAAAAATATGTGATTTTAGCAAAAAATAGGATCTCCCAGAAAGTTTAAACCACTATTGTGGGATCACCGCATGACAAACTCCTTGTTAGGAAAAGCATCCAATCTATATGGGACATCTTTGATTACTCCTATGACTGGAATCTCTCTTAAATCCATGACATAGCACTTTCCATATGCATAATTGATCTTTAAGCCCATTTCCTTCATGATTTCTATCGGCATGATGTTGGATGACGCTCCAAAGTCAATCATACAATTCTTTAAGAGCTTACTGTCAACAATCAAAGTTACATAAAATGGATCAATATTTCTTGGGCAAGCTATGATAGTGTTGCCCAAATAAATTTGAGGGATCTCACCAATATCTCCCTCCATTGCTTCTTCACTCACTTTATTTCCACTCACTTGAGGCTGAGTAGACACCCTTTTATTTTCATAGGCCTTAGTGGCACCATTGATGAGGGCCACTGCCTTCTGCTTATGCTCATCAATTCTCATCATTTTGATTAATGGATTGTCACCTTGACTTGAGAAAGCAATTGAAACATGTCAACCAGAATGGGTAAAAGCACAAAGTTGTGTCACACTTTCAGCCAACTTATCAGCGCAACTTAATTTAAGTATTTCTAACTAAAAATCAATTTTGGTCAAACATATGATCTAGTAAGATTCATTCTAGCTAAGTTAGATACTTCCACAATTTTCTCAACTAAAATTGTTGGCTAAAAATATATGGAGCACCAGTTTGAGTCCCAAAAAAAAAATTATTTGAAAAACTTGAAGTTTCAATAACTCCTACTAATGTAAATAACAATTTTTTTAAATATAAAAATACGATTTTGTAGATCCATAAGTGTATTTTTCAAAACTAAATTTAGTTTAATACTTTAATTATTATTTATATTTTATATTTTATTTTTTATTAAAAGTAGGTGATCAACACAAAATATTAGATTGATTACCATGCTGAGGAAAAATACTAAAACTTATTAAGAAGTAAAAATGATACACTAGATAAAAGAATCTATTTCAAGATCATATAATTTTATTTTTATTTTAGATAAATATTTAATATGAAAGTTGACATCTGATGGAAACAACTTTTTTTTTTATTCACGCACATTTTAATATTTATTTAAAAATATATATTTATTAAAATTGGAAAAAATAATATCCATGCACTAAAGTTTCAAGTTATAAATACACACAAAAAAATTGAAAGAAAAAAAAAAATTACTATAAAATGTTTAACGTCTCATGCAACTTCTTTTTCGGCATTTTATTAGCAACTAAATTATAGTGTTAATTTATTTAAAACTAGTTTAAAATAATTTTTTAAGTTTTTTTAAATACAAACATAAAATATACTAAAAAATACGTATTTTATTAGTTTACATTATTTCAAAATTCAAAACATATATGCCATTTTTTAGTGATTCAAGTTTAAAAGTTGGATCAATGTTGGTTGTTTCTGTGAACCAAGATTCCAAACTTGCATAAACACAAGAAACAAACACCATATTAGATCAAATGCAAGTTAGTATCATGATTCCCCAATAAATCCATTTAAATTGCAAAGGAAAAGGAATGAAATGAAGAATATAAGAAGCATAAACCAAAGATACTAAATCCTATTCAAATGCCAAGCAAATTCTTAATCTCTTGGGGGAGTTGGTGCCAATTTGATGTGAAAATTAGCCTTTTTCGAACTCCTATGCAAGCTTTGTTGATTTGATAAGGATGTGATCCACTTTGTTGAAGATTGAAGTGTGCTCCAAGATAAAAATCTGCATAACCTAACTAGGACTTTGATGAAATGGATGAAGATTGCTATGGATTTGAGTACAATAACTTTACTCAAATTATGGATGATAAAATGAGGAATGAAGCCTCTTATTTATAGAATGACAAGTTGGATAAATGCCCAAAATGAAGCAATGTGGGACTAACATTCAACCAATGGCAAGGTGCCACTTGTCAAGAGATGGATGGATGAAGGATGTGCACATTTTGATGAATGTGCCCATAAATGCAATTAGGTGATATTTGAAATTAGTGAAATGACATGTAAGAGGGAAAATGAATGTCTTAAATGCCACTTGGCTTAAGGAAAAATGACTTATTAGGTGAAGTAAATGCCTTGTTCGAAGGACAATGTCCACTTAGATTTGAATTCAAATTTGAGAGAATATTCCTCCATTATGCAATGTTGAGAGAAAATAGGGATTTAATAAATGAATTAAATATATTTTCATGTGCAAGTGGAAAAATCTAGAGGATGAAACATGAATTAGGATTAAATTAATCAAGGGTTAATTAATTTAATGAGAGATTAGATGGTGTGACAATTTTGACTTATATTTATGGGTTGATTTAAATAAAATATGAGGAGAATATGATTTTAGACTTAGTTAAATAAATATTTTGTTTTATTTAACTAAAGGGGATGGTTGGTTAGCTAAAATTAAACAAGGTTTAATTTATTTAATTTAATAGATGGACCCTAGAGATTTAGTCAAATAAAGGGAATTATTTAATTAAATATGGAAATAGGGTTAATTAGATTAGATATATTGATTTAATTAACAAGGGAGAAAGACTTAATTAGATAAAATGATTTATTTAATTAAGAGAGGAAAGCTGATGAATTTAATCAAATAAAAGTATTCGATTAAATGATTAGACTGAGAGATGATTTATGATGAAATGGTGTTAATAATCGAGATCAAGTATGTCGGTATATTTTTCATGTCTACATTTTGCCCCTCTTTGAAGCAAAGTACTCATTGTGTTGATTCAAAGAATAAACTGTCTCGATCAAAAGCCAAATTTTTTTTATTTTAAAACTTGCCCCAGTGCTTCCTCGGTGAGAGAAATATGCGGATATACTACCCCCTTGAGAGATTGGATGAAAATTCTAATTTTTGGGTGTTCTCGCGAAAAAAGAGGACAAGGTGCTCGACAGGTCCAGAAAGGCTCTAGGAGGCCGGAAAATGAGATAAAACACAAAACTGGGTAAAAAAACCCTAATTTTCAGAATTAAATAGGCCTCAAGGGGCCACTTCCAATTCATTTACACATTCAACCTTAGGAGATTCTATAATTTTTGAGCTCTAACACCTTGGCGAGATGGTGCAATGACAACTCCCCATGCACATTTCCAATTGAGTCCGGATGCATTAAAGGCTTCCTGACACTGGACCACTAGTGAGTCAACTTGACCTAAGCTTATTTTTTATTTTTTCATGCTCATTTAATTCTTTCAAAACTAGATATGTAGGCGTGGTGCCATATTACACCACTGAAAATTTCAAACTCCACCGCTCAGTGTTTAAATTACACTGCCATTGCAAGGTGTGTCGCCGTGGTGTTGTTTGAAGTTTAGGTTTAAAATCTAAACTCTATTGCTTTAGTAAAGTGCACCACTATGATGGACTTTAAAGTTAATGTTTCTGCATTAACTATGATGCTTTGGCAAAGTGCACCACCGCGGTGCAGTTTGAGGTGTAGACATCTAAATTTAATCACTCCCATATGATTAAATTTACTCCCTTTTCATCTATCATATTAAATATTAATTTATTAAATTAATATTACACCTTTTGTCTCATATCTGTAAAGCATTTAATTTAATAACTAAATGCCTTATCTTTCACATTCTTCCTATCTAAATTAAATAAATACACCAATTTATTTAATTTAGTCATTTTTGACCCTTTTGATTTAAAATCAATTTAAAATTCTTCATTCTCTCTCTCCTTGTCACATCCTCCATGATCTTGCTCTAATCTGAATTAATTTAATTAATTCATGATTATGATATGCATCCTCTTAATCAAAGATTAATGTCACATCCTCCTACATTTGCCACTTGCCTCTAATCTTCCATTAATTATTCTAATCAAATATTTGCACAACCTTAACCAAGGTCATTAGCCATATTTAGCACCACCTTTTTAGTCAACCTTTGCATTTATCTATTT